>CM055403.1:131791971-131804750 GCA_029228625.1 Pseudolycoriella hygida | reverse complement strand
AAAAAAATTTCCGCGAAAAAAAATTTCTGGCGAAAAAAAATTTCAGGCGAAAAAAATTTTAGCAAAAAAAATTTCCGGACTTCAGGCTAAAAATTCCTTTCACCAATCTCTATAACTTTCCAGAAGAAACCAACCGTGTAACTGTTCTAATTGAGGAGATAGCAAAAACTCAAGATGGCGTCACTTTGACAGGTGGTAGCCATTTTCTTAGGATTGCAAAAAAGTCTCCTAATCAGTCTCTATAACTTCCCCGAAGAAACCAACTCTCTAAGTATTGTCATTCCGAAACTAAAATTTAAAGACGAAAAAAGCCTAATTTATTGCCTACGAAAACTCAAGATGGCACCGGTTTGACTGCTGGCAGACATTTTCTTAGGATCACAAAAAATTTTCCTGACCAAACTCTTTAACTTTCCCGAAGAAACCAACTCTCTAGCTATTGTCACTCCGGAGCTAAAATTCGAAAAATTGACCACTTTTCCACATGCCACGGCTTTTCCAGAATTTTTCCGGAAAAGCGACCTATGAAATTTTTCATTTGGGGCCGAGACTGACGTTCAGTGAAAATTTCAGGAGGATCGGCTGACTGGTTCTCGACATCGAAAGTTATTAATAGACTAGCGTTGTTACCCGGGCTTTGCCCAGGATATGGTTTTAAAAACTTGTAAAAATTGTTCGGTTACTTATACCATTATTGTTTTAAACTTCAAACAGTTATCTACATAATCAGTTTTAGAGCAAAGACGAGTACCATCTAAACCAATTTTGAAGAAAAAAAAATCGACTGGGTGATCTTCAAATGTACATGTTCGACAGTCTCTGTCTTGTATTCGAAGAATTCAGGTGTTTTTAGGCGCATAACTTGTCAACCAACATTAGAGCGAAGAAAATTTTTGAAAATCTCATACAAAAAGTCAATTTTCCTACAAGATGTTTTTGATATTAGCCCATGAGGCCATTTCTTTAAATTACCAAAAATGAAGTTTCACAACTTAAACTACAAAATATTAAGTCGTGAATAAATGGCCCCTCGGGCTTCGCTTTTAATGTACACTTGAAAAATTGATCAGAAACTTTAAACTTGCTGGAAATTTGTCAAAACTATGTCTTATAGCTTAAGAGAGCCACCTATTTTCAGTTCTGACCCATAATTATTTACTAATATTTTTTGTGCTAGAGCCGACCAACAGACCAACCCAGAGCTCTAGGTTGGACCCATCTATACTTGTAGTGGGCAACAATGCTCCGCTGAGTTTGCTTAACATCAATGCAAAAACATATTTTTTAGGGTCGACCTTTGGGCCAGCCTATTTACTAGGGACAGGCATTGGATCGATACATCCAGGACAACACCCTGTGGTCACCCTGGTCGAAACTATGAAGTAGATTTTAAAGCTTATTTGCCCAAGAATCTGTACTTAATATCCTTCAAAATAAGCCTAATTTATCAAAAAACAAGTTAGATTTACTATCGGTTGACATCCGCCGAACTATTTGTTCTCAGAAAAATATGTTTGCAATGAATTTCTCATTTTCTTTTGCTGTGTGTTTTCCTTTAACCCTAAGCAACTCATAACAGCGAAGAGTGGAAAAATTCCTCAATTCAAACCTTATATGAGCTATGGCGAACCTTCTAAGTAGTATGACTCACGAAAACTGGAAAATTTTCAAAAAAGCGCTTTGGGCAAACAATAGCCGGACTTTTTATAATTTTTCTTTTGACACAAGATGCTATAAATGATTGAATACGTCGATGAAAATAGGTTCAGAGTTGAAAAAAAAACATTTTGCATTTCTCGACTCACCCTACTGACTACACTTTCACTGTACTTTGATGCATCGAACTAAACCTCACTGAAACTCACTACAACTTACTGTGCCTTGGTGGACCTGACTCCACCTTAATGCATCTTACTGCACCAAAGTGCAGTAAGAGGCAGTAAGACGCATCAAGGTGCAGTGAGGTGCACCAAGGTGAAGTATGGTGAAGTATGGTGCATCAAGGTGCAGTAAGGTGTAGTGAGGTGTACAAAGGTGCAGTGAAATGCAGTCAGGTGCAGTAAGGTGTAGTGAGGTGTAGTGAGGTGCAGTTAGGTGTAGTGTAGTGAGGTGCAGTTAGGTGTAGTGTAGTGAGGTGCATTGAGGTATAGTGAGGTGCACTGAGGTGAAGTGAAGTGAGGGCTGTCAAATGGTGTGTTAAGCGCAATATAGTACTCCTTATGTACATTAGCCTCTGTCCACCTACTCCTACATCCTATCCTACCCGTGGTGACACCTGTTATAGTGAGCAACCCCACGAACGATCAGGTAACCAACCCTGGTGTAGTAGTGTGGGTCACTTAGCTGAAGGATGAGGGGGGCTGTCTTCGGGTAGTACCTAGACGCTACGTTTAGAGAGGGCTGAAGACAGCTAGGCGCTATCAAGATGGGATGGCGGCTTAGCATGGTGGCGAAGGATCTCGACGGTAAGAGACAACGGCAGCATGCAAAGTCCTAGTCAGATGGACTACCATCATTCACCAGTGCCACGGGCACATTAAGACCAACGCCAGTGCGGTCTTAATTACGGCATACTGGCAAAGCATTGAACACGGACAAAGAATATCGACCAGCGGATGAAATTTTAGACAAGGGCTGACAACTGTGGTATTCCACTACCTTAATAAGGAAAGGTGACATCTTCACGAAACGGCTAGTGGGCTAATATCATGGTTGCCCCCGTCCCGGTAAAACCTTGGCAGGCCTCCAAGTACGTTCGAAAGCTCGTCCTGTGAAAAGGAGGTGTAGGCTCAGATGAACATTCCTGACTAATACCGATCTGGCTCTGAACGCGGTGCCCCATGAAGGACCGTGTCAACCCTAGCATGGCCTCACTGCTTGCATAGATAACCATGAGATCACGAAGGTAACTACACAATCGAGTTGGAGATAGCGGCTTGGAGGGGGGACCCAACAGCATGGAATTAGGAAAGGAAGGGAAGGAGTTAAAAGAAAATCAACAAGAAAATCAACAGGGAAATCAGCAGAGGAAATCGGAGGATCAGCGGATGGATCAATCGAAGGTTCAGCTATTTGACGTGTTCGCAAGACGATCGAAAGTGGCGAGGTCGCCCCCGGGAAGGGAAGCGAGAAGTATAGAGGTTATCCACACAGACGTTCTCCACAACAACGACAACGATGAACCAAAGCAGACAAAATTGGAGCTAGTTAAAAAGATGGTGAAAGAGTTACACGAATTTATACAAAATAAAAATAACGTGCACAAAGACATTAAGACGAAGGTGATCAGCATTCGAGCCTGCCTAAACGAAGTGGAACAGGAAGATAAGCCGTGGAGGATGCGGAGATTCGAAGCAAATTACAAGAAGGCGAGAGCAGGCATTGAAGTCGGCGAAGTTACTGAAGTTGGCGAAGGTATCGAGGTGCTAGCCACCCCGCTCTCGACAAAAAGAAGACAAACACCGGATATTACGCCCACTCCAAGAAGCGCGGCAAAAAGGAGTAAAAGGGACAGGAGAAACAATGAAAGGACCACAAACAGACTGGATGCACAAACACCGAAGCCCAGTATAAGCGAGTGGAGAGAGGTGAGAAAAAAGAAGAAAGGGAAGAGCGAGAAGCAAAAGCTTAGAAGTCTGAGACCTAAAGCTGATGCTCTAATAGTGGCGGCAGAAACAGGAATGACGTACGCCGATATCCTCAAAAAAATTAAAGAAGACCCAGACCTCAAGGACCTGGGTGAAAATGTCTCGAGAATAAGACGAACGCAAAAAGGCGAAATGCTGTTTGAACTCAAGAAGGGCCCAGAAATTAAAAGTGCAGATTATAAAGAACTAGTCAAGAAGTCACTGGGCGAAGCAGCAAAAGTGAGCGCGTTGTCCCACATGACCACGATTGAATGTAGGTATATGGACGAAATCACGACAAGCGAAGACCTTCGAAAAGCCCTGAAAGAGCAAGGTAATATAAATGACGAGATAGATTCCATGACGATACGTATGAGAAAAACGAGAGACGAACTCCAAACGGCGGAAATAAAACTTTCAGTGGACGCAGCGATTAAGATTCTGAAAATCGGCAAGATAAAGGTGGGCTGGTCCGTATGCCCGTTGAGGGAAGCCCAGCAGTTGGAAAGGTGTTTTAAGTGCATGGACTTTGGACACCAAGCAAGGAACTGCAAGAACGAAGATAGATCCAAGTTGTGCAGGAGATGTGGGGAAGAAAACCACCTAGCAAGAGATTGCACGAAACCACCAAAATGCCTGCTGTGCACGTCAGAAAATGACCACGTGACGGGTGGAGCGAGATGCCCAGTCTATAAACAGGCGCTTAAATCAAAGACGGGACAAGAATGGAAGTGATCCAAATAAACCTTAATCATTGTGACATGGCACAACAACTTCTTTGGCAAGCCACAGCGGAGCAAAAATGTGACGTAGCAATTATTGCAGAACCGTACCGAATTAATAAAAACAACGGTAACTGGGCTGTTGACAGAGCCGGGATGGCCGCAATATTGACGACGGGAAAGTATCCCATACAAGAAGTTGTATCAGGCACCCACGAAGGATTCGTGATTGCGAAAATTGACGGAGTGTATATTGTCAGCTGTTATGCACCACCAAGATGGACGATTGAACAGTTTGAACGAATGTTAGACTTACTCACAGGAGAGCTAACGGGATTAAGCCCAGTCAACATTGGAGGCGACTTTAACTCATGGGCAGTTGAGTGGGGCAGTAGATTTACAAACGAAAGAGGCTTCATTCTACAAGAAGCGCTAGCTAGACTGAATGTGGTTCTGGTAAACGTGGGAAACACAACTACTTTCCGCAAGAATGGACGAGAGTCGATTATTGACGTGACATTCTGTAGTCCAACACTAGTACCCAGTCTGAATTGGCGAGTGGATGAAAGCTACACATACAGCGACCACCAGGCATTGAGGTACACTTTGAAAAAGAGTACGGTGGCGGCAAGGCAGATGAATCAAGTAAGAGAGCGGAGATGGAAGACGAGAAATTTCGATCAAGAAGCTTTCAAGGAATACCTCCAATCAGAAGACGAAGGCGTTGAGAAATCGGCAGAAGAATTGACGAAAGTATTGGTGCATGCATGCGACGTAGCGATGCCAAGAAGGATAGAACCGAAGAATAAACGAAAATCGGCATTTTGGTGGAACGACGAAATTAGGCTCTTGCGCGCAGACTGCTTCAGGACAAGAAGGAGGATGCAGCGGGCCAAAAGTGAGAGTGCCAGAGCCGCGAGGCGAGACGAACATCGTACGGCAAAACTAACATTAAAGCGGGTAATCCGAGCTAGCAAGAGAAACTGCTTTAAGAAGCTGTGCCAGGAAGCTGACGCAAATCCATGGGGAAACGTGTACAGGATAGCGATGACAAAAATTAGAGGTTCATCAGTGCCAAAAGAAAGTTGTCCTGAGAAGCTAGGAGCCATAGTGAGAGGGCTATTCCCGCAACATGAACAGGTCGCATGGCCGCAAACTCCTTACGACGATGAAATTGAAGACAGACAGGACCGGGTGATCACTATAGAAGAGATTCAGACGGCTGTCAAAAAGCTGAAAAATAACAAGGCGCCAGGACCAGATGGGATCCCCAATGTAGCTTTGAAGACGGCGGCATGCATAAAGCCGGACATGCTCAGATTGACATTGCAGAAGTGCCTCGACGACGGAAATTTTCCTGATATATGGAAGAAACAGAAGCTGGTCCTACTACCAAAACCAAGGAAACCACAAGGTGAACCATCATATAGACCTATATGTTTGCTGGATGGTATGGGAAAACTGCTGGAGGCCATGATCCGGAACAGATTACACAAAAACACAGAGGGTGAGCACGGACTGTCCGACGACCAATTCGGATTTCGAAAAGGAAGATCGACGATCGAAGCAATAGAAAGAGTTATGGAGATTGCCGACAAGGCGCGAAAGAAAAAAAGAACAGGGAACCGCTTCTGCGTTATAACGAAGATAGACGTTGAAAATGCCTTTAATAACGCAAGCTGGACGGAGATAGCTAAGACAATGCATGCTATGAGAGTCCCCGATTTCCTCTGCAGGGTAATGAAAAGCTATTTCGAACGACGGGTGCTAATGTATGATACCAGGGAAGGGAAAAAGATGGTAGACATCACAGCTGGTGTTCCACAAGGATCCATATTAGGACCAACGCTGTGGAATACGATGTACGACGCAGCGCTGCGGCTGCAGCTGCCAAGATGGGTTACGACGATTGCTTTTGCCGACGACCTAATTTTCATAGTTATCGGAACGTCAAAGTTGGAGGTGGAAGTCGTCACGAAAGAGGCGTTGGAAACTGTAGAAAGTTGGATGACAATGGCTAAACTGAAGCTGGCCCATCAGAAAACCGAGATCATGCTCGTGAGCAATTGTCGGAAAACTGAGCGGATTGTAATGAACATCGAGGGGAACGAGATCACATCCACTCGCCAGCTAAAACACCTTGGAGTCATGTTAGACGATCGTGGAAACTTTAATGCCCACGTAGATTATACGTGCGAAAAGGCAATGAAAGCCAATGCAGCACTGGCCATGATAATGCCGAATGGGTTTGGACCGCGCAGCAGTAAAAGGAGGCTCCTAGCAAGTGTTACCCTATCGATACTGCGCTACGGGGCACCAGCGTGGATAAGGGCGTTAGACACAAAGAGGAACCGTAGGAGGTTGATAAAAACCCAGAGGTTGTCAAGCATAAGGGTAGCAAGCGCATACAGAACGATTTCCTCGGAAGCGGTATGTGTGATAGCCGGAACGATGCCTATATGCATAATGCTGATGGAAGACAGTGAATGCCACAGACTGAAGGAAAGGGGGGGCCAAAACACCAAAACAGTGAGGGCACAAGTAAGAGTCGAATCACTGAGTCAAGGGCAGCGAGAGTGGGACTCCGCGGAATATGGAAGATGGACTCATAGGCTTATCCCGGACGTAACCACATGGGTAAATAGGGAACACGGAGAGGTTAGCTTCCACCTGACGCAGTTCCTGTCGGGTCATGGGTGCTACAGGAAGTACCTGCATAGGTTTGGACACGCGGAATCACCTTTCTGCGTGACATGCGTTGAAGAGGAAGAAACTGCAGAGCACGTTGTGTTTGTCTGTCCCGTTTTGAACAGGAGCGATGTGAGCTGATAGCCGCGAGCAGGCCAGACGTAAACGCCGACAACATAATATCGGAAATGTGTCGCGACGAAGAAGTGTGGAAAGTAGCGGACAACGCAATTGCGAAGATAATGGTGAAGCTACAAAGTGCATGGAGCGACGATCAACGAAGACTGGCAGTTGATCTGAGAAAGTAGGTGCGAAAGCACAGCCCCTCCCCGAAGTAATGCTGTGAGGCGGTTCCGGGGAGACGAGAGCGTGGCGATCAAGGAAGGAGGTTTTAGTTGGTAAAAATCCAACACTACCTGGGTCCAAGAGGACCAGGTGCCTTTTGAAGGTTTCCTCACCCTTGAGAAAAAAAAAAAAAAAAAAAAAAAAAAGGTGTAGTGAGGTGCAGTTAGGTGTAGTGTAGTGAGGTGCAGTTAGGTGTAGTGTAGTGAGGTGCATTGAGGTATAGTGAGGTGCACTGAGGTGAAGTGTAGTGAAGTGCACCAAGGTGCAGTGAGGTGTAGCGAGGTGCAGTGAGGTGTAGTGTAGTGAGGTGGAGCAAGGTGCAGCAAGGTGCAGTGAGGTGCAGTGACATTTTGGATTTTATATTATAGGTAGAACATAGATAGAAACCGACATGTCAGAAAAAAAGTTTTTATAATGATGAGAACAATAGAAAAATCAAATCCCATAGGAAAACGTGATTTTCAAACCTCGATATCTCAGCAAATTTTCAACCGATTTTGATGAGTCTGGGCTCGTTGGAAAGTTGCTGCGACGTAGTTTTTCTCAAAATAATTTTAAGGTGGAGAAGGCGAAGGGAAAAAACTCAAAAGTTGGCGTATATATGGCTCCTTGTCCCAAAGGTTCTTGCATGGAGTTTTTTGGGTTTGTGGACGTTTTTTTGGGGTGTGGGCACTGCGTCTAGCCCTCCGCTACCGCTCCGGGCATGATACAAAAAACGGAAATTTTAAACCCCCTGTCATGTCAGCGAGTGTGACAGAAACACGTTGCGCATTTTTTTGTTTTAACTATCGTGAAGTAGTCCCAATGGAAACGCCCTACTCCCTCTACCGCATTATTTCACAAATAGACGCGAAATATTCTCTCGCTCTATATGGTGTTGCGTAACAATTGGTAATGTGTTTCTTCCCTTATTCTTCAAGAGCATTGGAATGTTCAGGTGTCAATGTACTTCAGTCGCTTCTATGTTGCACTTATTACGACATATTTCCATCTTAACAAACCTCTCACATTTTTTTGTCGGCCTTCACAGAAAAAGCAACTTCTTTCAGTCTCTTAGCGCTTCCATGAACCACTCTTCATATTGAGACAATTAACTAAATTATTTAATTACTGGAATGGTTGTATGAGTTTCAAAAGAAACCGATATTTTGAGTTGTTTATCGACCGCAAGAGTAAATTTTAAATACAAAATCAAAACATTCATCCATATTTCCATACACACCACAAAACAACGACATGAGAGTATCTGCCTCTTTCTGCAGATGATGTGTAAATTGATGACTCCAGCATTGTTATAAGTTGTTTCAACACACAATTCTAAATCTAAACCATGGATATGGTAAATGTGGCAAATACGGAATACGTTTTATGTTATACATACAATTCGGTTACCGAGAAGTTTTGGGAGAAATGGTGTGTGGCAGTTTAAAACAAAACCTAAACATACAGAAGACAATGACATGTTAGTGTCTGTGACGTGATACAATGTGAAAACTCATATAACCCACACCCCTCATCAAAATACAGCGCAACCCTGTCTCTTGGTCAATGTTTCATGGTACCAATAATACTGCTACTCATGCCCGCAAATTATATATACAAGTACAGCTGCTGTATGACCGAAACCATCATACACACATTCACAATATCGTGCAATATGTAAAGGATTGGCATATCCACCCAACGTCCCAACCATGGAAAACTTACAGTGCTTGCAGTGTTCCACTAATTCGACTCAACTGCTTAAACCATACGGTTTGCATTAATCGATGAACTAATATGCATATACATTTTGATTGTCCAATTTGTTAAATTGATTGTGCCCATGCAATTATACAATCGTTGTCCATTTTAGGTTCATCCATATATGTAATGTGTATACTTAGATCTATACCTCACACAGTGTGGGTTAAATGCATAATTCTCTAATATTCACCGGACAGTTGGGTTCATAGCGTACCGTGTACTAAATTCTTGATGCATAATACAGTTTACATGAAATAGAAATGTTGCTCATTGCATTCAACCATGTTCTGCACTCAGGTATGATGGAACACTTTGTAGTAGAAAACATTGACAGGATGAAGGTCAGCCCGACGGCTATAGAAATTGATTATCCATATTCCATAAAGCTATTATTCAAAGTTTGGAGAAATTTAATGATCCGCACTACCTACCAATGACCTGGCTGAAAGGTATAGCTTTTGAAACAAATTTGTTTTCGAAAACAAAATAACAATTTCTGCTAACATATACGAACCAACACCCTCCTACTAATAAAAAAAAGCACATTTTCATGAAATTTAATATAGAGGAACGGTGCAGCATCACTTCACACACAATATAAGTACCATTACCATTTTCGAACTTCCATCGTCAATAGAGGAGAATGGCAAAAATCGTTTTAACAACATAAAAATTTTCAAATGTGCAAACTTTTCGTAACATATATTTGAAGGAGCTTTATTTCAATATTTTTCAATTGCATTTTCTTTTTTAGTTCTAAAATTGAAATCTTTTGCCGCTCTTAGTAAATATATATACGCAAACGATTATTTGAAATAACTTTGCGATGGAAGCAGTAGCGCATTTAGACTCCATACTCTTATTGTAGTATCGAAAGGTATTAAGGGATATATACGTAGAGTATAGTCCGTGGATATGACGACTTTTACAGCTTCGTGATTGGAGTAATTCTATCTTACTTTTCTTTTCGTAACTTAGTACTCTGAAACGAGTGGATTTTCATTAAGCATTAAGCTTGAGTGAGTCATTGGGTGAATTAAAAAACTTCATCACACACTGAGGAAAATGTCCACAAGCGACGCGACTTCGGAATTGTGTTTATAATATACGCTGCCGTCGTATTTTATCCACCGTGCGCGTATTACGAACGCCGTGCACGTATTATGTGCGCTCATAACACGTTCGTTACGTATGGCATACTACACATTACTGAAATAAGGTTAATAATACATTCACCACGTAAATAATACGTCGGCGGCGTATATTATAAACACAATTTCTACGTCGCTTGTAGATATTTTCCTGAGTGCACTAGCTATTTTGCTAATTAGTTGGTAAATTGTGGAGAAACGGGCATTAGATGCGAGAGACATCGTACGTTAAAATGAAATTAAAAAAAATCCTCCATGAAACTTATAACAAATTCCCTGCAAAACATAAGCTAAATTTTCATTGTTTATCGAATACGGTGTAGGTGTTATGCAGTCAGAATAGGAAGAAAATAGTTTCGAAGTAAATGGACAAAAATAATTTCGAAAGGAGGGGAGGTGAGGAGCAGGGCTTATTATTGGGAATTTTAATTCTTGAAAATTCCTAAAAAAAATTTTAAGAATTGCTGGGAGTTTTAAGAATTTTTAAGAATTTTGAGGAGGTGAGGAGGCGTGGATGAAAATATGCGGGATCGAAGGAGTTTTTGGAAAAACAAATTAGATCCCGGGAAAAAGATTTTTCGACCGGGAATTTGTATCATAGGAAATTTTTTTACTATACAGCAATTACCACCGGGAAGTCAAAAACACCGGGAAGCGGGAAGTCGAAAGCCACCGGGAAGTCAAAAGCATCGGGAAGCGGGAAGTGAAAGACGCCGGTAAGTCAAAAGCACCGGGAAGTCGAAAGCAGCCGGGGAGTCAAAAGCACCGGGAAGTGAAAGCCACCGGGAAGTCAAAAGTACCGGGAAGTCAAAGCTACCTGTAAGTCAAAGCCACCGGGTATTTAAACTTTTTAGTCTACAATTTCGCAGGTGCGATTAGAGCGAGAGGAGCCTGAGCTTCCCAAACTTAAAACAAAAAAGGAACTTGATTGTTTGTATATTCAAAATGTTCGCCTGCGGCGCTACACGGAATCAGTCAATCAGTCATTGTAGGCCCCCCCCCCCCCCAGTCACCGGGAAATCCTACCAGCGACACCGGCAAATCCTAACAAAGACACCGGGTTAGCTGATTTTTGGTTGCCGGGAAATTTTGAATCGGTTCCCGGGAAGAATATATTATTTCCATGGCCGTGACGAGGGGGTGAAAACACCCGACATGCACGAGAAGCAAGAAACGCTTGAAACGAGTTGAAGCATTATGTCTGAAATTTCTCAAACTGTTACATTCAAAGTACAAAGTTAAAAGGAAGCTTTCAATGTTACAATACAACAGATGATAGGAAATCAGGTGGGAGGCTAATTCTGTTGTAAAATGCGGTTGTTGGTGTAGAGTTTCAAACGTTGCAAGTCTAATTGCAGATGTAGCATCATAATTTGTTTTAGGATTAAATAAACTTCGGAAATTCGTGAGGGTTCGTCCAAATGTATGTTTTCAGATTTGTACACCCAGGACTATGTGAATTGTAAAGAAATTCAGACGTCGAACGAATCGAAATCGAACAATTTCTTTGTAGTTATTTTTATTGGGGGCTTGTTTTTCTACTGAAGGTGCTTTATTGAAACGTGATACGTACCATTATGTGTGTAATTAAATTGCAATATAACCGGGAATATCGATACGTATGTAACTTTTATATTGGTAATAAACGTTAAAGTTTAATAGGATTAAGTACATTACATTTACGTAACTGAAAATGTATTGCTTCTGTTCTCGGTAAGGTGATAAAATGAAACATACTTGAGTTAAAAAAGTTGTACTCTTTATAAAGGATATTGGTTAACGATGTAAAGAATATGGTGTGAAAATGTATTGGTGATTTTTTCCAATTAACGTACATTCTTGCTGACTCTCAGATTTAGAATTTTTACAATTCAATTGACGCGATTAGTGCAAATTATAATTCATAAACTTTCAACTAGTGAATTTAACTCTAGTAAATAATAATAATAATAATCTGCCTTACAACCCATGAAGGGTTAGAGGCTAGATCATTATTTACTAGTTTCGCTGTTTGTGGTTCTACTTTTTTGAGATCCTTTCACTACCGGAAAGTTTTACTGTGCCAGTGGGAAAGCCGTGGGGCAAACCCAGTGCCATCTATGAGATGTAACTAGGAGCGCAACTAGTAGGAGTAGAATACCGGCACCTCCCAACAATGCCTTTCACCGGTAAGCCGTACGATGGCACTATACTCAACTTCACTTGACTTGAACGATTCAATCAGTTTTGTTTTGTTTACAAATCTAACAATCGGTACAAATCCGTCTGCGATTGAGTTTCGAACCAACGCACTGGCAACTCAATCTCGTAGTAGCAAACAGACGTGTTAACCACTACGCTATCGAGTTGTTGTAACTCTAGTAAAAATGACCCCCGTAATTTTCTCTACAACATGCAGGATGAGAATCGTTAGATTGTGCAATAGGGGTCCAAAAAATTAAAGTTTCAAAAACTGTGGGGACCAAACGGAATATTACTCTACATCTACATATATCATTGAA
>CM055403.1:131727318-131791471 GCA_029228625.1 Pseudolycoriella hygida | reverse complement strand
AAATCTAGCCGTACAAGGAGCTAATGTAGCATTCGATAACGAGGCACATTTACTGCCGTGCAACGCATAAAAACCTTGCGATGGAAGAGAAAAGATTTTGTATGGATTTTTTCATACGAAATCTTTTCTTTCTTTCATCGCAAGGATTCTATGCACCAGGAAATTGTGTTTCATATCCCGGGATATGTTAAAACAATATTCAATGAAAAAGAACAAATATGTCAAGTATTGTGACTGCCTATAAGGATTATGGATTATAACTTTAAATCGTGACTCCAGCAGAGATGGAACGGTAATATCATGCTGGAATATTACCCGGTAACATTATGTAAAATTACGTAATATTACCGGAAGCTCGGTAACGTTGGTAATTTAAAGTCTCGGTAATATTACGTATTACGTATTACGTAGCAACTCGATAGCCTAGTGGTTAACACGTCTGCTTTCTACTATGAGATCGAGTTGCCAGTGCGTTGGTTCGAAACTCAGCCGTAGACAGATTTGTTCCGATTGTTAGATTTGTAAACAGAACAAAGCTAATTGAATCGGTTCATGTCGTGTGAAGTTGAGTGTAGCGCCATCCTTACCGGTGAAAGGCATTGTTGGGAGGTGCCGGTATTCTACTCCTACTAGTTTCGTTCCTATAGTACATCTCATGGATGGCACTGGGTTTGTCGCACAGCTTACCGCTGGCACAGTAAAAACTTTCCGGTAATGAAAGGATCTCAAATAGTAGAACCACAAAAAGTAGCGAAACTAGTAAATAATGATCTAGCCCCTAACCCTTCATGGGTTGTTAAGGCAGATTATTATTATTAATATTACGTATTTTACGCAACATAACCAAGTGAGTCGAGCACACCATTCTGTACACTACAAAATGTTAATGGCCGAAAATAAATTAAAAACAATTTTGTTGGTAAAATAAATTCGGAAAAAGAAAACCGTCGACCGTATATATCCTCGAAAACAGCCCAGATCCGCTAAAATTAGCCGCCAAAAGCGGCGGCTGGCGGCTGAAATCAGCGCCGCCGCCGCCGCCGCCAACGGCTGACTCAGCGACTGGAATGTGTTTTCGTAATTCGTTTGAGAAGTAAAGTGAAATTTTTTGTTTGTTTAGTTTTGCAAAGAAAACTCGACTTAGCTCAATTTGTTTGTTTGTTTTTTTAAACATGATGGAATCGGAAAAACCAAAAAAAACTTCACAAAGGAAGAAGTGTCTTGTGGTTTTTTAGGTTTTAAAATTTGTTTTCGATACATTAAAGCGAATAAACGAACCACCGCGTGTGCTCTCATGCGTTTCTATACAGGTAGACTAGCTTTCAAGTCGAAACGCCTCATTCAATGTAATTTAACACTTACATTAGGCGTGTTCGTTTATATGATTGATTCACTTCAGAATCACTTGACAGTGTTCGAAATCTTTCGAAATACATTTTTTATAAACGAACACGTTGATTCACTTAATTCACTTTGTTAATGGAGAAATTAAAAAAAAAAAACATAAGTAAAGACCCGTACGTACCCGTATCAGAATATATATTGCAAAGTTTTCAAAATGAGCAAAAAAAAATCAATGTATAAATTTTTTTATAACTATATATGGGCCATTCCACGAAAATTCCGTTTCCACGCATGAAATACTCAGTAGTTACGAAGAGATATTCATAGAAAATTGTGTATCAGAAGGATTGATCCTTCAACTAGATGTTAGTAATTTTTCTATGACTATCATTTTCTAACTACTGAAAATTTCACGCGTGGAAACGAAGCGGACCGTGGAATTGCCCATATACAGCTAAATTTTGACTTTTTTCCCTTGCCTCGTACCCCCCTGAGACCTAGTTTTTCGGATTCTACGTAAAATTTTGATTAAAATCGACATTTTACTCATCAAAATCTGTCCAGTGGATCCAAAGATATGACCTTTTGAAAATTGCAATTTCCGGTACAAAACGCTAACGCTAATGCTAGTTTCAAAAAATACTAGCGTCGCTAACTGATTCGCTAGTCTAAAAAAAACTAGCGCGCTAGTAGCGGCCGCTACTAACGGTCGCTAATTTTTCGCTAATAATCCAAAATCTGGAATGGAAAAAACACCAACAATTTTTAAAAAACTGGCATTCGGTCGAAAATAGACTGATGACTTGTGATGAACAGCTCCATATTTTAGCAAATCCATTAGCGATTAGCGAAAAATATTCGCTAATCGGATTTTAGCGAGCGCTAATCGCTACTAGCGAGCAGTCTTGAATTTTAGCGTCACTATTAGCGGCGCTAGTAGCGACGCTAGTAGTGTCGCTAGTGTTTAGCGACGCTAACCCAACCATGGTTCCTTCCATAGAAGCCAAAGTAAATGTATATGTAAAAGTATTTATACGAAAAACCGTGAAAAACTACTTTAAAGACTGCGGCTCGAAAATGAGATTTTAAAAAAGGGGGTACCGGCCTGGTTTGGGAGCTAGCGCTCATAGAAGCTCCCATACAAATCCCATATAAAAGCATATTTTGTATATGTGTTTGTGTGTGTATTCAAGGTCCAACATGAGCAAAATTTTTAGAATGTCGCGGGCGGGGTGCTACTTAGCACTTTCAACCAGGGCCTAACATTTGAGAAAGAATTCTATAATTTCCCTAAAAGGATATCTATCAATTGTTTCCTGTTTTAAATGTTTAACTTAAACTTTTAGATGTATAATTGTAAATAAAAAAATGACTATGAGCAGTGGTGACTACCGACTCCGACAGGTCGACTGGGTCGGCAGATCACACCCGGAGTCTTAAAAAAAACTCTTTTGGAAACTAACCTGAAATCGTTTTTCATTTCCGTCACCTAAAAGTCTCTCTTCGTATATGCATATGAAAACTACAGAAATCCATACATACGTACATAATTCGAATAAATCTTTTCCATTTTTCATAATTTTTTTTTGTTCGATAGGTCTATGGAAGTTCAACAATTTATGAAAGAAAACTTTTTGGGTTTTGGCCATTGAACTTAAAATTGAAGGCAACATTTTTGGACATGGAAGTATGTGTTCGCCATAGTACAAGAAATAGTTTTTTGCGTTTCGAAGCTTTAGGCGTCACCCCAATTGATATCAGTTGTATTAGAAGAAGGGAAAAGGACTTGCGTCACGTTTCATTTTTAAAAAGGGTCTTTGTTGTTGTTATTGTAATATTGTTGCCATTTTTATCCCACTCAATGATAACTCTTAATTAAACATTATTATCTTTATACATATGTGTCTATTAATTAAATAAATTAATTAAAACATAACCAAAGACCCGTACGTATCATAATAGATGTGACAAACAGAATAGATGTGGCAAAGTGACTCGAACGTACCGAAATATACAAATAAGCAAACAATCCAACGTTTTCTGTTCTTTTATAACTGTAAGAATAGAAACTACCCAAGATAATGTCAAAGGCCCTACCGAAGTACGTCTCAGACCATTCAAATCTAGAAAAGCTTATATCCAAGCACTAAGTCTTTTTTCCCTAAAACCCTGAAACATGTGTTATCTAAAATTTTATTCTCCACAACTTTGCCTTTGGAAGCAACTTTTTACCTCTCATAGTTCTTGAGATTCGGGTCATTCCGCCTAATTATGGAAGTGGCCATATACCAGGATTGGGCCATATTTCGCCAAAACCCTAAAACATGTGTTCGCTTAAATTTAATTCTCAACAACTTTGCCTTTGGAACCAACTTTCTAACTCTCACAGTTCTGGAGATCCGGGTCATCCTGCCCAATTATGGAAGTGGCCATATACCAGGATTGTGCCACATTTCCCCAAAACCCAGAAACACGTGTTTGCTTAAATTTAATTCTCCTTTGACAGTAAATCTCCATATTGCATAGTTAAGGAAATATAGACGAAAAACTGTTTTCGTATATGGCCAAGAATCTCAATTTCGTCCATTCCATTGGTCCCAGTGCCCAGACCCCTGTACCGATTCCTACAAAAATTTTTTCCCAGTTTTGTGACATCAAATGCTTTCATTTGACACCAAAATTTCCGTGCTATACTTGCTGAGATATTTGCGAAAAAGCTTCACCGACACTCGAAAAACCATGTTTTTGGTCACTTCCTCGACCATATCTCTGGAAGCACTTGATCGATTTTGCTCATCTTCCAACTTGAATCATGGGAGGCATGTACCTTTCAGGGAAAAAAAGTTTAGGCTGATCGGTTTGGAAAAAAAAGTGGAGACGGACAGACGGACATTTTTTTTATTGCTGATTCGTCATCTCTAGACCATAATAGATGTATCCCCCTCCCCCCCCCCCCTTCCACCTCGATCTACCCCATGTTACAATAAAATTGTTTGTAGTAAACGTACAGGACCTTTGTACTTCGTACGGGTCCAAAAAGTAAAAAAATTCGTCAAAAGTAAAAAAGCAAATTCAACTAAAGCGTATCTAATCGTCAAACATAGAAAGGACCCGTACGTATCAGAATAGATGCGGCAAACAGAGTTGATGTTACGAAAAGACTGGAACGTATCGTGCATCAGTGCTCTCAACAAAAACCTGGACAGTTTAGCTACCTCGCCACTGCTGAAACCCGACCAAAAATTGAATATAATAAACCAGTACGTCTTCCCTACACTGGTCTACCCACTACAGGCAGCACCCATCATTAAAATTCCACGCTACATCACCGACGGCCTTGACGTCATGATTCGACGAACCGTTAAATCAATAATTGGATTACCGCAGCGAACTAACGACAACATCTTTTACACGCCAAGAAAGCTCCGCGGGCTTGGCCTGTTTCGTGCCTCTTGGGAAGTATTTTTACAGCATTTCGCATTGGCGTCAAAACTTTCAAACATAAACGACGAACTTTTCCATTCAATATCGGATTGTGCAGCCGAAATGAACTCTTGCGTTAAGGCCTTAAATGTAACCGGCGACAAAACTACAGTTCTGCGTGCAGCCCTACGCCATGACGCCTTCGTTAAGTGGTGCAGTCTTAAGTACCAGGGGTCCGGCGCAATACACTTTGAAACGCACGCACAGAGTAACGACTTTGTTTCTAACAAGAATTCACTCTCGTCATCCGAATGGGTAGCAGCAATAAAGCTTAGTACGAATTACGCAAATTTGAACGGAGTCCCCGGAGTTGACAGCAGTTCCAACCTCTGCCGCAAATGTGGCAGAGAGATCGAAGCAATACCACATGTTACCGGAAACTGCCCATCAAATAACTCTCTGGTCACCGCTCGACACCATAGCGTCAAACACTTCATCACCAAACTGCTCCAAGAAAAAGCATTCGAATGCTACGAGGAAACATATGCGATTGACACGGACGGCAGATCACGCTTTAGTGATATCATAGCTTTCGACCCAAAATCATCAGAAGCGTACATCATAGACCCCACCGTCCCATACGAAACAAACGACCCTACCCAAGACGAGGCAGTTAGACTTGCAAAGGCGTCAATATACGATCAATGCATTCCCTTCTACACAGAGAAATACGCTACGTCATTTGGGACGCGTAAATGGTCCGTTCTGGGACTTTTCTTCGGAAGCAGAGGCACATTCGGAAAAAGCGTCCTAGAATTCTTTAAGAAATTTAAGTTAGATTGTTCAAAACTAAAGGAACTGTCCGAATTAATTCTTATAAAGACGATTCACATTATAAATCAACACATTCACGACTAGCCTTTGCTATGATTACCAACTTTGATAGTTCAACTTTCGCACGATAGTTACGATAGTTCAACTATCACGCGATAGTTACGATAGTTCATTAAAGCTGTTTATGAGATAAATTCCAAGGCGTCTGGTTTAGATAACTTACCTCTGCTATTTATCAAGAAGTCTCTGCCGTACATTTTACCTCATTTGACTTACGTATTCAACCAAATTTTGATGCGCTCACATTACCCTAAAGGTTGGAAGATTTCTAAGGTAATCCCCACACATAAGAAAACGCGAGGTAAGAGTTGCGAGGATTTCCGCCCCATTCACCTGATTCCAGTTTTATCAAAAACTCTTGAAGTTATTATGGCTGACCAGATAACTGAATTTGTTTCGGAACCGGTTTTGATTGCAATGCTCCAATCTGGCTTTAGGACAGCTCATAGCACGACTTCAGCTTTAGTTCAAGTTGTTGATGACATTCTGAACTGCTTCACTCTCAAACAAATTGTTTATTTGTTGCTGCTCGACTTCAGCAAAGCTTTCGATAGCGTCATAAATGAATTGCTGCTGGGGAAATTGCGGACTAACTTCAATTTTGCACCTTCTGCTATTGCGCTTATCAGAAGCTTTCTTAGTGAACGTTTTCAGTGTGTGCAGATTCAGTCCTATACATCTTCTCTCATACCAACTACTAAGGGCATCCCGCAAGGGTCAGTGTTGTCTCCTTTGTTATTCGTTCTTTTTATCAATGATTTGCCAGACTTGCTTCGTTCTACTAAGCCCCATTTGTATGCTGATGATGTTCAGATCTATTGCGGTGTGTCAAAGGACGAGGTTTCAGCATCGATCGGGGTACTCAAAATGAATTCTGACTTAGCTTTGATTAGTGAATGATCTCAACGCAATGGCTTAGCACTGAATGTGAGTAAGACCCAAGCTATAGTATTACATAATGGTCATAGGCAACCGGAAGTCCCGATGTTCATCTTGAACAATGAAGGGATTAATATCAGCGCTGTGGTCACAAATCTAGGGCTAAAAATTAAGAGTGACTTGTCATGGCATGCTCAATGCAATCACATTGCATCTATGGTATACTCTGGCCTTAGATCGTTATGGTTGCATGCAGCTTATCTTCCAAGGTCGACTCGTGTGAGTTTAGTGAAAACATTGCTCTTGCCTCATTTTGTCTATGGCTGTGAGGTTTTCGTGTTTGGTCTGGATGTGAAGTGTAAGCAAATACTTAGTAAATTATTTAACTGTATTAGGTTTGCCTATGCCTTAGGTCGCAGGAAGTCACTAGCAGATTATGAGAACAAAATCCTAAGATGCAGTATAATAGAATATCTGGAGATGAGAGCTATGATTTTTTTACATAAAATTATCACTCAGGGCGAACCTGACTATCTTGCACAAAAAATAAAAACTGTTAGATCTAAAAGGTTGCGTAATTATACAGTTCAGTACACTAACTTGAGTAAAACATACAACTCACTTCTGTTCCATGGGATTGTGAGGTATAACTCACTTCCTAACAGCGTAAAGTGTACGCACACATCCGAAGCATTCATGAAAGCATACATTGATTGCGTCATTAGCCGCGGGGGTTAGTATCACTTGTTTCCCATTCTTGGCCTGGGGGTGTGCGCTGTATCGACAGGGAATTGATAGTTGGAATCCATTTTATGATTTTTTTTTTCTTTTTTTTTTAATTCTTCTTTAAACATATAAAGTTCACATTTTTCAATATCATTTTCATTCTTGAAGTTTTTGATCATTTATTTTGTTTTTTTTTTTAATTTTCTCAAGATATTTTCCCATTGTATACACAAATAAGGTTAACCACCTTCTGTATATAGTTGAATAAAGGTTATTATTATTATTATTCAACTATCGCACGATAGTTACTATAGTTCAACTATCGCACGATAGTTACGATATTTCAACTATCGCACGATAGTTAGATTTTCTGGTCGAGGCGGCCAACTGGCCTTGAAACACAGATCCTATGATCCTTTGTTCCTTCATCGTTACTTTTCTATCATTCCACCTAGTCATGTATTCTGTCTTAGTTAGATTCCCACGTTTTTAAATATTCCCATTTCAGAACGCATAGTTGTAACCGGTACGCCGAATAAGCCTCGTCGTCTGAGCACACGTATTACGATAAATCTTCTAGCCTCTGGCACAAGCCGTACACGCCAGATGAATATCGCTGTTTGGGCTCGGACATTACGATACATCTTCAAGTCTCCGACTTAACTATGCTTATTCTAAACGAGCCCGTAAATGCAGTGTATCACACACAACTGAAATACCTTTTTCTAGGGCATTTGTGTGAGCAACCATTGATCTGCTTGTTGGACCACATGCTTAACGTGAATTCCGAACCACGCCTATATATTGTAGCTGCATATATAGGATTTCATCTGGTGTTCATTATATCTCCGCCTTAAGATAGACTCAGATATCTGTACACAGAATTCATCGTGTATGGGTAACGTCATACATGTCGTTCTTCTGTGTACGGTTCGTTGTGGACACCAAACACCACAACTACCCATTTTTAGAAGCTTGGGTGTGCTTAGGAACGTTACTTTCATGCTACAAATCGAAGAAAAATCCTATACAGAATCGCACGATAGTTACGATAGTTCAACTTTCGTACGATAGTTCAACTATCGCACGATGGTTACGATAGTCTAACTATCGCACGATAGTTACGATAGTTCAACTTTCGTACGATAGTTCAACTTTCGTACGATAGTTACGAGAGTTCAACTATCGCACGATAATTACGATAGTTCAACTATCGCACGATAGTTACGATGGTTAAACTTTCGCACGATAGTTACGATAGTTCAACTATCGCGCGATAGTTACGA
Organism: Pseudolycoriella hygida; assembly: GCA_029228625.1. Lineage (NCBI taxonomy): Eukaryota > Metazoa > Arthropoda > Insecta > Diptera > Sciaridae > Pseudolycoriella > Pseudolycoriella hygida. Next base: position 131,782,919 of record CM055403.1, on the reverse strand, counting down.
TAGTTCAACTATCGCGCGATAGTTACGATAGTTCAACTATCGCACGATAGTTACTATAGTTCAACTATCGCACTATAGTTACGATATTTCAACTATCGCACGATAGTTACGATAGTTCGACTATCGCTACGATAGTTTGACTATCGCCACGATAGTTCGAGGTAGTTTAACTATCGCCACCATCGCTACAGTAACATCTCAGATAGTTACGATAGTTCAACTATCGCACGATAGTTACGATAGTTCAACTATCGCACGATAGTTACGATAGTTCAACTATCGCACGATAGTTACGATAGTTCAACTATCGCCACGATAGTTCAACTTGTCACAATAGTTCAATTATAGCCACGATATTTTGCGATAGTTCAACTTTTGCCACCATAGCATCGTGCCACCACAGTAACATCGCGATAGTCAAAGGTCGTCTTCCCACAATGCTTACGAAAACGTCACACACTGAGCAACCAGCCAAAAATCAAATTATTTTATTCTATTACTTTTTTATTTTATGGTTAAATCGTTCTACTACTTTTCAACTACTCCAGCCCAAGTTAGAGTTTTTGATGGATAACTTCCATATCCTTGGTCCCACATCTTCGAACTTAGCCTGAGGAATTTGATTCTGCGTCGATTGACAAAATAATTTTAAAAATCGGTTAAGAATTACTCAACTTATCGTGCGCACAACGAAAAATGGTAAAAGACATTTAACGTTTTTCATAACATTTCATTCATACACATACACATAGTGGTGTGGTAACAGACATTTTTCGATATTTTCTGGTGTAAGACCCTTAACTTACAGTCAAGGGAACAAGGTCTTCTATGTTGAAATTTCGGACGAATGAAACGATTTTTGTATTTTTATTCAGTACTTTTTTTGAAGATAATGCAGTTCAAAATGCTAATGTACTCAACAATTTATTGTTAATTTGTCTTCCAATGATGATTTATAAAAATTTAACGTTGCCCTCTTTAAGTGCTTATTTAGCTCCATGAAGCTACCTTATAGTTTGCTGAGTGTTTAGCACCCCACATCCGAGTGAGAACAAAAAGCGGCCATATTTTTTTTAATTCATTCGGTTGCACAAAACGCCGCAAGTTTTTAACAAGACCACGAATTTGAATGAACCATTGTTTACAGTAACGATGACAATGATATTCAAATATTGCGAGGTAACGGTTTCTTTTATACATCAACCTATACATCCCCCGACACGGTAGTTGAAATTTGATTAAAATGCGAACCGTATACACAAAGAGTTTTCTTTTTCGAATAATTCATCAAGAAAAAAATAGTCAGAAAACCATTAACCTAAATGAAAATGACAACAGACACCCCGTTTTAAGTCCATGGGCAGCACAGAATTTTAGATATATCGCAGCTTTTCAATGCGAATTTACCCATTTTTATGGTGTTTTATTGTCGTAGTTGTTGTTATTTGCATTGAAGGCTTTTAACAGAAACATTTTCTGCATCGACCTCTGCACTTATAATTATTTTTTGTTTTCATAGAAAAAAATATACTTTTTTTTTCTGTCTACTGTTCACTCACACTACATAAGCATATACACAGCATTAAACGTTGAAGTTATTTGTTGTTTTTTTAGACGAAAATTTCAATATGAAGCAAGGAATATGTATAAACAACAGAAACCATACATGTTTTACATTATATGGTTCGCAATAAAACAATGCTACACAGAGATAAAAAATTGTTTGCGGTTTACTAAAACAATAGCCGCGAAGCTCAACCCCAAACCCTTCCGACCAAGAGTTGTATATGACTCTGCATTGTTTCCATTCTTTAAACAGAGAAATATTTTTCTGTTTTTGCATATGAATGTTGATTAAATGTTGGGAAGGAAGTCTTTTTTCCATATTATTTATATAAAATATCATACCAGATAGAATGGATAGAACTTGTGAAACCGTCACATTAAATACGCTCCAGCAAAGACAATACTCTCGCATTGTGTTTGATATGATATGATGGTAGCAGCACTAAAATGTTATCATTTTCATTTACTCTGTTTATGGTTGTTTTAAGTTCAAATGTGGAATGTGGATTGTGATTCATTCGTTCTAATTTTAATAGATTTCGAATGATGTTTGAATGTTTTTCATTTTTGTCAATCATTATTCCGTGGGTTGTGTGAGTTCAACCGCTTGCCATATACCCCTAAAGCATTTGATAGCAATAGCGTCAACGCGTTTACTGCGACATCGGCTTCTGTCAAAGAATATTGAATAACATGATACAGAGTGCCCATTCCATCGGTAGTGTAACTTTGTAAATTATATAAACGCTATAGAAACTGAGTGCACACCAAATTTAATAATGTAATAAATTTGCATTGAAAATAATGGTAACGCAGCGGTATGAATGTTGTAAAGTGGCTGACGAATCGTTTTTCTAATTTTATTATGCCGCACGTGTTAAGAGTGAGTGATTTACATGCTTAAGCAGTCGTTCAGAAGCAAATGTCGCATCAGAAATGTCGGCGGCGGCGTGAGGGTATTTTTTAAAGTTGGACAACGGCTGGACACATCATTCGATAAAACATAAAATATTTCCAAATCTGCCGTGTAACTAGGCAATCCTTTTCCCGTCACTTTGTCGTTTCCCGGGAAGCAGGAAATACGGGAATTAGCAACGAATTTCCCGGGAAATAGACAATCTAGTGTAGAACAATTATTTTCATCTTTTCTCGGCTGATTTATCTAAACAAAACAATCTGTAGACAGTGATCAATCCCATTTAGGAAGCAATATTATAGCTATTGAGTACGATGAATATTCAACGAGAAAGTAGAATCTGAAGTGCGTTCTTTTTTGTCGACTGGAAGTTCTCATCGCAATATGAATGAACCACTTCTAACGGACCCTGAATAAATCAAACTCGTGCCTAAAAGTCTATAAAATAAGAGATCAAATTGGCCTAATAATGTTCCAAATATTGCTCTCAAAAACTTTCCCTGCTCGGCACATAATTTCTAGGCGCTTCTGTTAATAAAATTCTATTGAAAAAAAATTGCTCATGTTATCCTGTAATGCCTAAAAATCTGAGATTTATTAGTCTTCTAAATAACGTAAGTAAGATTCTTGAAAAGGTTCTGCATGATAGGATACTTAGCTGCTGTAGGGAGATAAATGTACTCAGTGGCGCCGACTTGTATATGGCGCGTGTGGCGTTCGCCCCACCCAAAATTATTTAGGTGTGGCGGCGATAGTAAAGTTAATCGAACTGGAGAATATCTTATATTTATGTACCTCTTGCTAAAATTGTTATTTTGACGTGAGGGCATGGCGGTTCGAGCCGAAGGCGAGATTCGTTATGCCCAAAAGTCAAGATAACAATTTTAACAAGAGGTACATACAATATTTTATCTACCGAGAACAAATATATCGAGATAAATGAAAATGGCCTAGACGGATAAATGCGACATTACTGTTCAAGGTAGACAATAGTAGCTTATGCACCGCTGTCCAGGATGCTCTATTTTGACGATTTGGAGGTTATTTCCCGAGCCGAAGGCGTGAGAAATAATCCAAATCGTCAAAATAAACCATCCTGGACAGCTGTGCATATGCTATTTTATCTACCGAGAAAAGATATATCGAGAAAAACAATTTTGCCCTAGGGAGAAAAATGCGAGATTATCGTTCTAGGCAGATAAAACATATTAAGGAAACATCTAACGTAATTGTGAGTAGCCTTTTTTTTCGCTGAATAAATAGAAGAAAATCAACCGATACATTATACCGATAGTTTTTTTTTCTAAAATAACTTGTGCCATGAACTGGGTTTTGAGCTCCACTCTTCACGCGTTAACTGGAAACTTCAAGATTTTATTTTTCCTAGAAAGCATAGTCCGTAACCTTTCCAACGACACCCCACATGAGACATTTGGTGATGAATTGGATTTTTGGCTACTGTTAGTGTTCGAAGTTCGAAGTTTTACAACCTCCAGACTTCAGTCGGAAGGAATGTCTAAAGGAAGGAATGTCTTACAAGAATTTTTTGTGGAAAGCCACTATCATTACCTTTCCAACGACACCCCACTTGAGAAATTTGTTTTTGTTGAAAATTTGAATTTACGGCAGCTATTTGAGTGAAGGTAATTTTAACGACTACATCGCTGCTCTGGCCATCACCTCCTCTCAAATGGCCGTCGTAAATTCAATTCATCCTGGACAGCGGTGCATATGCTATTTTATCTGCCGAGAAAAGATATATCGAGAAAAACAATTTTGCCCTAGGGAGAAAAATGCGAGATTATCGTTCTAGGCAGATAAAAGTATATTAGTACAAAAGTACATTAAGAACAATAATTCGGAACGTCCTGTTGAAAGCTCTGCTGAAGATTCAGCTCAAGAAAATACGAATCATTTGGATGTAAAAAGCAATAATGCTTCAACAACTTTCGATTTGAATGTTACGGATTCTAAAATCGGCGAGTTGGTTACTGAAGCAAATGAAGACATCTACAGTCAAACCACAAAGTCAGAGTAAGTATTAAAAAATTCTGGAATTCTGGGTTTCTGCGTAAGTAGACCGCAACTTATGAATGGTTATCGTTCAATGCAGAGTCGGACAAAGCTCTTTGTGCTATATGCAAAGAAGCCTTTGAGGTTCTGAAGATAAGTAGTCGTGAGGAATCATCGCTCCAGACGTTTGTAACAAATGGATTTTCCAACTGGAAAAATGCAATTGAAAGATTTAAAGGACATGAGTGTTCGCAAAATCATCGGGATGCTACCATTGCCGTCGTCTCCAGGAGAAATGGTAGAATTATTTCTGCTGTAATATCCCATCAAGCACAAGAAGGCAGGGAAGATGCAAGACATTGTCTATTCAAAATTTTCCAGACGACCAAGTTTATGGCGGTTCAAGACATTCCGATGAGAGAACATACCGAAAGTGAATCGAATTTTACACAGCTTTTGAATTGCGCAGCAAAGATGACGTTAAGTTACATTCAGGTTTTCAATTTCTTCAGATTTCGTCAGAGCCTAATATTTCGTATTAGTTGTCAAGAAATTGTAAAATGTTTCAATTTTTATTGAGAAATTTAACATTCTTTGACAATTTTTCGACAATTGGTGGCTTCTTCTAGAATAGGCTTATTGTTCCTGAAATTAAAATGTGAGACTAGGATGTATGAACAAGGTCCTAGGGACCATCCATTAAGTACGTACTACTTTAGGGGAGTAGGGGGAGGGTGGTCAAAAAATCCGTACGATTTAGTACGAGGGGGGGATAATTTGGAAAAGTACGTACATACAATTAGAAAACTTATATTTTGCTCATAGTTTCGTTTCTGTTAATTGACCAGCTGGTGCACTCATACATAGAAACATAGAAAAACTTTTGCTTCTGTTGTATGTTGTTCAACTGGTTTATTGCCGTTGTGTATGAAAAGAACACTACTACATGAACCTTTTGTTAACTGCACATGCTGCAAAGAATTATCATTTTTTATTAATTTTGAACTAAATTGAAACCAAATCAGTTCAATATTATTAAAAACATATCAAAAAACACTAAAGTAATACGGGAAAAGGAATACGAGGGAAGTGGAATACGGGGAACTTGGAATACGGGGAAAGTTGAATACGGGGAACGTTGCATACGGTGAACGTTGCATACGGTGAACGTGGAATACGGGGGTAGTGGATTACGGGGAACTTGGAATACGGGGAACTTGGAATACGAGGAACTTGGAATACGGGGAACTTGGAATACGGGGAAAGTTGAATACCCTCAGAACCACCAATTAGATGAAGTTCCGCCGGGCAGAATTAGAAAGATCTAATCTTGACCATTTCACAAAATGCCGCTTTATCAAAATCGATTTGTATTTGTTACCTGCCCGACATCCCAACGTTGACCAGTTTCCCACCATTTTGTTTTATAAATTAAATTTCTTCCACGAAATATCGACATTGGATCAATCTCTTCATAGAAAGAAAATCTGAAAAATACTCATCCGTTAAGAAGTTATTTGATTTTTAATTTTTTCATATAAATCGCTTTCCCGGCCGGAAAATTGATTTTCAATTTTCCAGAAAAGAAATTAGTTCCACAGTTGAACAACATACAACAGAAGCAAAATTGACCAGCTGGTCAATCAACAGAAACAAAACTATGAGCAAAATATAAATTTTCTAACTTTAACACCGCCACAACTCAATTTTGGAACCCTTTCCTATCCAACAACTGACACAATCAATCAATTTGTGCTCGGCCCCCGACTAGCCAAATTTGTGGGACCGGTACCGTTAGCCAGCACAAATTGAGCACTAATTGAAGGTGTTAAGTTGAATTAGACGAAAAAAGAATTTAAGACAATTTCCATGCAAAGTGGACAAAGATAAAAATTTTTGTTAATCAATCAACGACATGCACCTCTTAAAATTATTAAAGAAATCTAATAAACTCTTTCCATAAGAACCTCTACCGCCGAAAAAGAGACAATGCCCTGACCATTCTCTGGAGTCAAATGATGAACTAAACTTATCATTGTAGAATGGTATGCATTTACTGGAAGATGCGGGAATTTGTGAAAAAAGACATTTTTAAATTAAAGACATGATTTAGTTCATGTAAATTTAACAAATTGCATTAAATTGACGCAACTCTTGAAGTATGATTTATGTTTCTCAAGTAATGTTTAAAGAGTGTATTCAAAATTTTAACTTCTTATCTTTCGTTTACCATTTCCAATCTTCATCGAAGCCCAGATGATGTGGTTTTTATACCAACAGTGAATTGAGAAACAAATAGTAAGTTCACAAAATTGCTAAGTCAACTCAGACGAAAATTCTAAGATATATTTGACCGACATTTTACATAGAAATATTACGCATTTTTCGCTAGGTTCGCAAGGTTCGATGAGTGAACCAGAGCACTCGGAACACCTTTTTGGTAAGGTTCACAGCGAACCTCGGCGAACATTTTTATGCTCTTTCGAAGTTCGCAAGTTGCAAGATTGAAATATTTACAGTCTTACCTACAATTGAAGGTGCGCTGACGTCAAAAGATTACATTGCAGGTTCGTTTTGGTCACAAAAACGCACCTTCAATTTTAGAGAAGATTGTAAAAATTTTGATCTCGTGACTTGCGAACCTCGAAAGAGCATGAAAAGGTTCACCGAGGTTTGCTATGAACATTATCGAAAAGTTGTTTCAAGTGCTTAGGTTCGTTCCCCGAACTTCGAAATATTGCGCATTTCTTGCTAGGTTCGCAAGGTTCGGTGAACGAACTTAACTACTTGGAACAACTTTTCGCCAAGGTTCATAGCGAACCTCGGTGAACCTTTTTATGCTCTTTCGAGGTTCGCAAGTCGCAAGATTAAAACTTTTTCAAACTGCCCTAAAATTGCAGGTGCGTTTTTGGGAAAAGTAAGTTCGTGCTATGAAAAAGTAAATTTTTTTTCAAAGACGGCTGGAAATATTTTGATTTTTCAGCTTGCGAACCTTGAAAGAGCGTAAAAAAGTCCACCGAATTTCGCTATTGAATCTTAGCTAAAATATGTTCCAATTCGAAGTGCTTAGGTTCGCGTATCCAAGCTTACAAACTCCTTGAAAAAACGTAAAATTTCTATGTAAAATGTCGTACAATATATGTTAGTATTTTTGTCTGAGTTCAATTAGAAATTTTGTGAGCTCTCTGTTACTCCACTCACTGTTTCCATGGAGTTAAAAACAAATCATCTGGGACTAAATGGAGATCGAAAATGGAAAACAAAAGAACAAAAATTAAAGTTTTAAGCACACTATTTTGACATTAACTTGAGAAAATTAGAAAGTCATGTTTCACGATCCGTTAATTCAACGCAATGCGTATTTAATACAAAATTATGTCTTCAATTTGAAAATGTCTTTTTTTCACAAATTACCGCATCTTCCTAGATAGATCTTTTCACCTCCTGTATAACTTAGTGGTACTAGTAGTAATAGTAGGGTCTATAATGTATGCCTTAGGAACTTTCGGATCGAACGCAATAATGTCACTGAACCTAGAACAGCCGTCAGTGTCGACAGCGTATACTTCCTCGTAGCATTCGTAGCCCTCTTTTCCAAGTAGTTCAGTAATTATGTCTTTCACGCTATAATGCCGAGCGGTGATCAGCGAGTTATTGTGTGAGCAGCTTCCAGTGACATGAGGTATTGCTTCGATCTCTATGTTACATCTGCGACAGAGGTTGGAAGTGCTACCAACTCCTGGGACACCGTTAAGGTTTGCATAGTTTGTGTCTAATTTGATGGCTGCCACCCACTCCGATGAAGATAATGTGTTTTTATTGTAGACAAAATCATTGCTCGCCGTGTGTCATGCAAAGTGGATAGCTCCTTATCCTTGATATTTCAAGTTGCACCAACTTTCATATGCATTCATACGTAGGGTTGCCCGTAGCAGTTTTGTGCTGTCGCCTTTCACTCCAAGAGATTTGTTGCACAGTCTCATTTCTTCAGTGCATTCTGATATTTCCGGAAATAACTCATCGTCGATTTTGGATAATTTGAGTTCCAGTGAAAAGTGTTGCAGGAATACTCCGAGGATGCGCGAAATAGGCCAAGACCACGTAACTTCCTGGGTGAATAAAGGATCTGGTCGTTGGTGCGCTGAGGGAGTCCAAAAATTGATTTAACCGTATGACGAATCATAATATCTAATGCATCGGTAGCGTATTTTGGAATCTTTATGATCGGTGCGGCTTGTAGAGGATATACCATTGAAGGGAAAATCACAACAAAAATCCTTTTTAGAAAGGAAAACGTGACGCAAGTCTCTTTGTTTCTTCTTCCAAAACGACTGATATCAATTGGGGTGACGCTTACAGCTTTGAAACGCAAAACATTTTTTGGAATGTTTTCAATTTTGATTAAAAAATGCGTCACAAATGCCGGACCCCTCAGTGATATAGTTTTTCTGTTCTTTCAGCTTTCATACGCAAAAATTTGATTTCCTGTACAAAAATACTACGTACATTCCTCCATGCAAGTTGGAAGCTTTCAATATTGGCATCGAATACGGTTTTATCGGTTTCACATTCAGAACCCAATGCTGATTTGTTGGGTCTGGTGTCATCCTTTGGCGTTGTTCAAGTTGTTCCATTGAGTCTTTCTCTTATTCAGCCGGCAGTTATATTGTTAGCTTCTTTCGCATGACCACCGCGGTGGACAGTCAGTCCTCGCTTAGTGTCAAAACACTTGCACACGTCGCAAACCAGTGAAGTTGTTTCATTCATCACTTATTTTGAGATGCACAATAACTTTTGAATCAATTAACCAACTTTCATCGTGGTTGCTGGTAAAATCAAATTTTTCTATGCAATGTTCACGTTTCCCTCAACTCCCGGCGAAAAATTAGAAATTTCTATCGAGCATTCAAATTTAGTGCAAAAAATCTATGATTTGTGAATAACTTAATTTGCTGGGTACTCTTGAAAGTAAAGCTGTCATCTATTTCTTCAAACTAGGTAAAAAAGGAATGAACCGACTGTAGTACATTACATTGGACCCTGCAAAAGATATTCATTACATGCAGGGCCGTAGCTACGGGAGGGCTATGGGGGCGCAGACCCCCCCCCCCCAAGCATTTCTCCTAATTAAAATTTAATATTTATTTATTTCGAAAAATCTTTAATTTCCTTCCTTTTTCAAATACACTTTTTCAGCGTATCGATTTTGACAAGGATGACTTTTTTGTTCTTTTTTGTTCATGGAAGTAAAATTTTCAATTCGGCAATATTTACTTAGATACGTTGGAGTCTTTCTGCAACATCTATTTGGCACATCTATTCTGATGCGACCGGTTTCTTTGTTCCAAGGATATTTTCTGCTATACCAGTTTTCTATATTTTCATAACCGGCTAAGAAAGACGGAGCTGAAATTTCCTTACATTAAACTTCAGAAGCAATTTTCGCAAGTCAGGGCCTATTTTACAGAAAGTACTTTCTTCTGCATGTTTCTACAACTTTAAAGCAAGTCGGAGTTTTAATTTGGTCACGGAATGCTTAAAAATCTGAATGCGAAATATAAAGAAAAAGGAAGCATAAAGCAAGACATTTTTAGACGAAAAGATAACAAACTGACAAACAGAAGTTGTTTTTCATTACGAATTCATTAATTCCATAGAGAATTTCTTATATGTAGTTTTTATAAATTTAGAGTAAATTGGGAGAAAACTAAGAGAGAAACTTGTTGAAATTTATGCAACTTTTTGCAAAAAATTCTGTAAAATAGGTCCTGCCTCAAGTCATGAAACTAATTACAGAGAAAATCAAAACGGTAAAATTTTGTTAATTATACGACAAGAGAAAACAAATTTAACTTGTTAGACATAAACAACATCTGTGACCGAATGTTCTTGAAATTAAACGCGTAAAACCTTCACCTGGCCTCCATCAGCCCTTGTTAATCCCCTCAGCATAAAATGTGCGGTGAAGAATTCGTAAAACTTTAAAAAGAAAGTAAACCCGTAAAACGAAAAACAAAACATACAACACAAAAAAGGGAAAAAAAATAAATCACGAAACAGTCAACTAAAAATTTATGGCCTCATCTACTTGTTGTAACAAATGCGTCTTCAATAAATAACAATCCATAAATTAATTATAAATCCACCATTTTCAATTTATTTAAATTTATTTCTTATTAATATTATAAATAAAGTAATACCGTCTCTGGCAAGTGAATTTGCTCAAAATAATAACAAACTATAAAGTTTTCATGACGATAGATTCGTATTTTTTCTACATTTATGCCATGCATTGCAATGCTTTCTCTAGCCACATCTCTTTTATGAATATAAAAATGTTAATAAATTTTTAACAACCATAAATATTGTCGATAAATTTATTGGGAAACTTTTGTTACAACACAATGTAACATTATGGGAACATAAGCAAGAAGGCCATACATACGCTGCGCCAGGTCCGAATTCAGAGCAAAAGCTTTTGGAGTCTCACGGCCGATAGGTTTCTACCTGCAGATAAATGTTTGCTAAGTCTCATAGTCAGGCCAAATTCATTCCACAGACTCCCTATCCTAATCTTTCGTTTAGAAGAGATGCTAAAAGCGAGTGGCGTCCAACGCGGTTGGTGCGGACCTGTCGAACAACACATGTAACGTATAATAGAGCTTTTGAGTGCTTATAAGCTAGGAGATGGGTGGATCCGTTTAAGTTGTTTGGCAGGTAATAAAAACACCCTCGAGAGAAAAACGGTCTAAGTAGAATAAACCAGGCATTGCATTCTTCTATACTTGAGCTATAATGTAAAAGCACTTTGACTATATACATATATATACTCCGTCTTTCGAGTTGTAGAACAAAACTTTTTAAGGGTTTTCGAATCACTTTCGGTGTATCTATCTATAACCGTTGTAGTTCGTGTTATATGCATGGATAATAAACGCTAGATAGGAATCCATTATATCAAAATCTGTATAGGTTTTCCGATTTTATATTAAGCGTTGGGGTCCATATAATTAAGTATATGTCGGGGAATTGTCGGTTAAGGTGTTGATCTTAATTCTCTTGTTTAACTCAACTTTTCGATTGTAGATTTAGTATTTGAAAAGGGAAAGTCTGGCAATTTTGTTTGTTATTTTCGTAGTGCCATTCAGACTCAAGATAAACACTAATTAATCATGTTGATTGTGGGCGTAATATTTTCATCGATATTTGGCTGTGATGGTGATATTCTGTTTTCGTGTCTATTTCTTATCGATGAGAGGAATTTTTTTGAAAACCCGTCTGCCGAAATCGGATGCATCTTCCAGCGGATTTTTTTGTATGTGCCTAGATAGGTATTGGTCCCTAGAAGCCAAAAATTTTTTTCTAAAAATGCATCGATGCTTGTGTGACTAGTGGGAGGTGTTCGAAAACCGAAAACATGCACTTTTATTAGAAAAATTTCTCCGGGTACACGAAACGTACAAGGTCGTGTCGTGTGTTATTGGAAAAGTAATTTCACGTAATTTCGGGCCAAATAAGGTCTTGCTGGGTTTAACATTCATCCACACTGAGTTACGAGCTGTTGAATATAGGGGTAAAGTAAGTCACACAAGGATCGACGAATTTTTTGAAAAGTGTTTTTGGCTTCTAGGAACCAATGCCTATCTAGGCACATACAAAAAAATCCGCTGGAAAACGCGTCCGATTTCGGCAGACAGGTTTTCAAAAAAATCCCTCTGAACACATACTAGCGTGTAGTAAATCGCATTGACTACATTGTTTCAAACGGTTACACTAGTCTACAAGGGCTTTGTATGTTAAAAATGTTGCTAAAAACCATAAATGGGTATAGCCGCGTAGCCCACATCTTAGCGTGTACGATTTAATTACCCAGTTACTTTCAATTGTTCATGCAAACGAACATAGTTAGAAAATTGACAATATTCTATAACTTTCTAAAATTTTTTAGAACACTCCAGAACTTTTCAGAACTTTTTCGAACATTCGATAACTTTCTAGAACATTACAGGACTTTCTTAAATTTTCCAGAACTTTCTAGAACATTCTTGAACATTCATGAACGTTCTAGAGCTTTCTAGAACATTGTAGAACGTCCCAGAACATTCCAGAAATTTCTCGAACATACCAGGACTTTCAAAAACATTCTAGAATTTTCTTGAACATTCCAGAACTTTCTAGAACATCCCAGAACTTTCTAGAACATCCCAGAACTTTCTAGAACTATCCAGTATTTTCTAGAACTTTCTCGATCTTTCCAGCACTTTCTAGATGAACTTTCTCGATCTTGTCAGAACTTTCTAGAAGCATTCTAGAACTTAACAAATCTTTCAATGGGGTATTGACTGGCATAAGTTTCAAGTCTTTTGGGACTCTGTCATATTCTGTCTGTTTTAAACGCGAACATCATCCATTTGCATTTATATATGTATGTGAAAGTGGTGGAACGAATTGGATTGATGAAAGCTCGAAGTTAGAGATATACTTAGCTGTAGATGGAGATTATACTAAACACGTTTTTGTTAAAAAAAGCGCTTCCTCCAATGCTCGACTCGGTACTTCTTAGATCATGCGAAGAGGACGTCTGACGAAAGGTAGAACCTTGTGAATCAAGGCATGGTGCTGAAATTCTGACTACGCCTTACTGGAAGAACAAGTGAGGTTATTAGTTAGTAACACAATCGTAGTCGGCACCAGGTTGAGTAATTGAGACCTGAAGCTGGAAATAAAGAAGGCAACCTGGCGCCGAACATCTGTTTTTACCAGGGACTATTTTGGGAAAATGTTTTCTCTATTTTCCCAAATTTCCTGATTTTCTCAAATTTATCCTATTTTTCCATATTTTCCCAAATTGGGTACAATTTTAAAGTTCTTTAATTAAAAAATAGTTTCGCAGTTAAAGATAGCGTAGGTACATAAAAAAACATTATTTGCATGCTTGCTTGAAGAAAGTGAAGATTTTATCCCTTTTTAAGCGCGAGAAATTGGAATGTTCCTACCCGCTAAAGGCGATGAGAAAATATTTAATTTCTTCGACACATCGAAAATTCTAACTCAAGTAAAATTTGTATGACATTCGCAAATAATTCCCCTGTTTTCAAACTCCACTCTCGTTGCAATTTTATTTGCTCTTGTTTTACTGATTTTCATTTATTGAAAATTATTGTTCGAAAACTGGCTTTTTGCCCACCTGAATATAAAATATGTGGTACGTATTCGGACGGATCCCTAGATAATTTGAACCACCTGGGTCGATATCCTTCGTTTTTCACCCTTATATATATATATATATATATATATAATAATATAATATATATAATATATATATATAATATATATATATATATATTATTGATCCACGAATACAAAACTAGTTTTACCTACTGTAAATGAGCTATCTTCCACGACGATAATAAGCACTTGAACTCGGTGGAAATATCAACATTTCTAGTGGAACGTTGACTTAATTGATTTTGTGCCTATATATCCCCGAAGATGCGTCAGACGTTGGTATTATTGGTATCATTTGAAAGGTATTAGAAAGACCTTTCAAACGATACCTTATTTGCTCCTGTTCGGTATTTAGTTCCGGAGATATAGCCAAAAATGTGTTTTCATTTAAGACCTCATATCTATCGATAGAGACCTCATAGCGAGGCCATATGGGTATCGTTGCAAAGCTAATGATGCCCTCTTTCGAAACATGGCCTGATTTATTTTTTTAGGAGATTCAGGACATTTTTCCAATTTTCGTAAAAAATTTTCAACTTTGACAACAGTTGATACCTCCAGGTTTTAACTTCACACGTTTGGTTCGTGTTTCTGATAGCCTCATCCATAGAAAATTCAACAAAACTTACAGCAGAAAAATCGCATCACACAATCGATTTATTCTCTTGGTGTCGATTTTTCCGAAATTTGGGCCACTGTGTGACGCCACAGTAGTAAGGGACCATTCTCAAGGGCGAGGGAATGACGGAAGCCAACCCTAGCAAAAACTAAAAAAAATTTGGCTTCGGATCTCTCGAAATGAAAAAAGCACGTAACTCGGAATATGTGTTTTTGGGCTCACCTTCGAAATCGGAGGCGTCAAAATCCGGAGGCGTCAAAATCCAGAGGCATCCAATCTCAGAGGAGCGTCCGGATTTTTTAGCGCCCGGATTTTTTTGATTTTTTTTTAGATTTATCAGTTTGGGCCGGTCCATTACTGGTCCTTGAAACACAGATCTGATGATCCTTTGTTTCGTAACCCGTTCATCATGTAAATCTCGAAAACCTCCCAGTCCCTACCAGGAACCTGTCTAGAGCGGTAGGTCCCATTTTGGAGACATTTTCGGGTTGGACTACATGACTTCCTAGTGTCCTGAACCTTAGTGAGGAGAATTTCGGGCATTCGGAAACCCGGACTACATGACTTCCTAGTGCCCTGAACCTTAGTGAGGAGAATTTCGGGCATTCGGAAACCCAGACCAGCGTCACCTGATTTCTCTGTCCCATCCGGTTCAAGGCTTCCTTTAACTCTTTCACTAGCTTGGATGTAACGACAAGCGAGATGAGCGCTTTGATCATTGCCTCACTATCAGAACAGACTGTGACCTTTTTCCCACATGCCTTCTGGTGATGCCCAGAAACTTACCTTGTGGCGACATACCGTTGCCTCAACTGCCCTGTTTCTGCGCATACTAGTGATCCACCTCGTTACTACCGGTGCTACTCCTCTACTCTCTAGGGCCTGGCGAGTGATCTCAAAATTGGTGTTGTCAAAAGCGCCTTGAATATTCATAAAGCATCCAAGTGCAATTTCCTCACCTTCAAAAGATCTCTCTATCTTGACCACCAGATTGTGAAGAGCAGAATCGGTAGATTTCCCTACCTGGTATGCGTGCTGATTCGCATGCAGCGGATACCTCGGAAGGATTTCGTCCCTGATATAGAAATCTATCAGCCTTTCTAACGTTTTCTGTACGAAAGATGTGAGACTGATAGGCCTGAAGTCCTTAGCCTCACAATGGGAGGGTTTGCCTGGCTTCGGTATAAATGTTACCTTAACGGTTTCCCACGCCATTGGTATGTGACCAAGAGCTAGCAAACTTTGCAGGGTTCTGCAGAGCGGTTCCAACAGCATCTTCCGTCGTTTCCCGCCGACTTGAATGGCCTGAATCTCCCGATGGCCCATCTGAACCTGTCCACAGTGACAATCCGGCTAGCCAGAGCCCAGTCCTCCTCTGATGTCGAGTGTGGAGCTGGTTCTCCGATGTCGCTTTACTCGTTACTGCAGCCCGGGAAATGGGTCTCCAGAAGATGTACAGCCGTTTCAACTCGTGAATTCCCCACCCGGCCTCAATAATGAGCCTGGTGTAAGCTTCGAATTCTTTGCAAGGATTTTATGAATTCTGGCATAGTCTGGAACGTGATCCATTTCTGCACAGAAGTTTTTCCATGCCTCCCTCGCTTTCCACCGGACCGCCTTAATGAAGAAGAATTTTTAGTGATACGAACTGTAGAAGTGTAGTGATACATACGCCGCACATATTCACATGTGACCACGTAATATATTGACATTGTTTCGAAATTCAATTGAACTTTACTTCTGTAGTGCATCATGATAATTCTTGTTCGTCATTTGCCTTGTGACTTCTAAGGATACGGTATTTCGAATTTTTTAGACAGTTATCTGAAATACGCCATAATACACAAAGGATTGTAATGCTGTGGCAGCGGTCTTAACTTTATTAATTTAATACTGGGTGGCTCTACCCCGTCACCCCCGCGTCTGCGGCGAGCTTGGATAAGCCCTGCAGGTGGCCGTACGAACCTCGCTAGGGGCTCTGCCCCTTAGACCGCGCAAGGACGATATTCCCCCATAGCCCCTTTGCGGGGGCTGCCGTCGCTCGATCCCGCTTTTTTATTTTTACATTATGTGAACGGTGTACGGCGCAGCAGTACAGATAAGAAAGATAAGATGCCGCTGATCAGAAATTACAACTTGGTTCATATTTCAGCCGGATTTTGAAGCCTCCGGATTTTATAGACTCCGGATTTTGAATCCTCCGAATTTTTACGCCTCTGGATTTTTCGTCCAGATTTTAAAGCCTTCGGATTTTGAAAAGACACCATGTTTTTGAGCCTCGTGCAATAAATGTATAAATTGTTATCCTCTTAATTTTTCCAATTTTTTTCCGACATTTTCTGTTATTTTCCCATATTTTCTTAAATTTTCCCAAAATTTTTCCCTAAAATAGTCCCTAGTTTTTACCAAAGTGGAGGCAGGAGTTTGTTCCATACGTCATATAAGTTTCGATGCGGCACCAAGCTGCTGTTGCCAAATGTATTCAAAGTGTCATAGCTCAAGGATGCAGCCTGGTGCCGAGTTGATACTTATGCGACGTATAGATCTAACTACCTCCTACTCTTCGGTAAAAACAGATGTTCAGCACCAGGCTGCCTTCTTTATTCACAGAATCACGGCTCAAGCACACGGCCAGGTGTCAAATTATACAATGTGATGTACTCGCTACTTCCTTAATTCTGGCATTTTCAAATTTTCGGCATCAAGTGTCCCGGCTCAAAGTGCATAGGTGTGCGAAAAGTTTGTTAAAGAAACTAAGCAATCTCAAAAAAGTAGGATGTGCTAGCAGGGACGAAAAGAAAAATATAATCCCACGGTTTACATTTTTCAACTTTCGACCATGGTAGTAAGCATGAAAAAGTTAATACGCA
Organism: Pseudolycoriella hygida; assembly: GCA_029228625.1. Taxonomy (NCBI): domain Eukaryota; kingdom Metazoa; phylum Arthropoda; class Insecta; order Diptera; family Sciaridae; genus Pseudolycoriella; species Pseudolycoriella hygida. Next base: position 131,765,707 of record CM055403.1, on the reverse strand, counting down.
ACACGGCAAAGCCCTTTCGGCCTGCTCACTTGTTGCGTAAATAACTATTACATAGCATTGAGGCACTTTTTTGAAATTTGCAATTTGTTTAACAAAAGTTACTCAGGAAAAACATCGTTTTTATCGGACGCGCTCTTTATCGTTTAATGAACAAAAATTGCTACTGATGTGAGTTGCGTAGTCAAGCAAAAATCGGTTTTGTAATATGGAAACGTTAATTAGAACATTAAGTTACAAGTTAAACCAAAGTTTTATAAGAGAAGTTGTTGCTCTCTTTGTTCGGTTAATAAACTTTAACTTTACTTTAATTGATGTACAAATCATCCAACAATGAAGCACATGGTTTCTATTTTCTATTCAATTTACTTAGATGATAAATGAGATTCAACTTAAATGCAAGTTACACCGAAACTCGTCTCATCCGTAACGCAACTAATAAGCTCAATAAATCAAATTACGAAATTGAACAACTAATTACATTAAAAATTACCAAGTAAACGGTTACCCTCAATTGAAAAGTGCCCCATAAAAGGTATATCGAACAGCATATTTTCTGCCAACTGAACAAATCCATTTTATTTATATATTCAATTCCGCATTGCTATAATATCAGATTATTTGGGATTTCATATCTCTGAACTAACAAAAACTTTCTCTATTCTTTCGATACCATCGAAAACTGTTTCGGATCGTATCCAAAAACAATCAAATCTACATTTATTCACTCTTTTACCCAACGACTTCATACTTGCAGGATGCTCATATAGTCAATGCTCGAGGTACTCAAATACTTCAGATATCAGAACTGGTGGGTTACGTAAAACACCCACATTACTCCATATATTATAAAGATCATTGTAGCGCTAGCACGATATGGTGTGGTGTATGTGTATATCGTGTACTGAACTGAACCATCTTATATTCATGTCTATCGTATGATTTGTATAAAAAAAAGTAGAAAAGTCTTTTGTTTTCCGTTGCTTTTTTCCATATCATTTGACTCAATGATATTTTGACTTTAAGATAGAACGAAAATGCGATGAAGTGAAAAAATGTTTAGTGTAGTATGGGTGGCGGGAAATGTGTTTGAGAAGTTTTTTTTTATATCTTTTAAGAAGATTATTGTGATTCTTGTTTTACGTCGACTATATGCGGGACTATACTATGGTGTGATGGTATATGGTGTCTTTATGCCTGACAAACATATACGTGTCTGTGGAATAACAGCTTTCGGATTGAAAATAAACAGTGCGATTGTTTTATTTGTGCGGCTTTTGTAAGATGCTTTGCATTAATTTATTGAATCTTGAAAGCGAAATTTAGTGGAAATTTTAATTTGGTATTTTTTTTGAATCACAGTTTTTGTACTACGGAAGAACTTGTGCCAAGGTTTTCTCAAATAATCTGTTGAATGAAGCGTTAATGTGAAAATGTGAAAAGGTTTTTTGTTTTTCAATTGAAATACGAGTTGAAAACACCTAGGGTAGAATTTTATGTAATTGTAAACGTTAATCTTGGGATGAAAATAGGAAACATTTGGCTAATTGGGTTTTAGGTACTGATAGTGGATTTATCGGTCAGCAATACAAGGACACTGTAATAGGGTCGTTGATAAGTGACGTCCTATTTTCTCGGTCAATTTTTGCACCCTCCTCTTCATTTATTTTCCTATACCTTAAACATAGCGTGTCATGTGTGGCGATACCCTTTGCATGGGACTTCATTCCACTTCCACTTCACACGTACATTCTTAGAAGTAATACCAAATGGTTAATTGAGAAACTCATTCAGAATTTCACATTGAGGCTCGGAAGCTTCATGAGGACTCCTGAGGAGTTTTGCGTCTTCGTTGATCAGTTTATTACAACGCAACGCTCAACATTTTGTGGATATGTACTGTACATTTTTCAACCTCTAATATCAGTTGACGTATCACGAATCAGATACACAAAACATTATTGCAATATTGTCGTACCTTTCTTCATGAGATTCCATCAGAAAAAAGTAATAAGAGGCAAAGGACATGAAAGGTTACAAAAACGAAGGAAAATACTTTTTTGTGGAATGTGCAATATTGACGATAAGAGGATGAACAAATGTTGGATGAAAAACCACGCTAAGTTCTTAAATAGAATATTTTGTTCAATATATCGTGGGTAGATGGTAGGTGGTAGATATATTTTTCCATACTCTTCCAAGACTTTTTTTGACTTCAAATGTTTATACGTACCGCTTTTCTGTCAGAATATAAAACAATAAAATCAAATAAAAATTTTTTCTTCAGTATATCTGTCAAATGAAATTACAAAGACGTGTATAAAAAAATCTAAATTTAAGACTTTAAAATTTTCCAATAAAAAAATGCAGGCTGTCTATCAGATTTTTTTAGCGTAACCCATATGTGAGTAACGCTTAAGAGCGATTTTGCGAAAACTTCGAACGATTTCGTACACTTTGTCCTACTTCTTCCCGATGAATGAACCATTCGATTCCTTGTTCTATTGTAAGAAAAGTAATTTCTCATTTTTGGAAAATTTGATATTTTGGGGGAGTTATCGTGTGCTAAGTAAGTGCATGTCAGGGGGTGGTAAAAATGGTTTTATGGCTATAACTCGTGTAAAACGAAATGAAATCAAATGAACTTTTATGGGATGGTAAGCCCCAATGATACAAAGGTTTTTTATCATTGGATCCCTTGGAGCCTTCCCCCACTCCTGAGTTATTAATCATTTTAGGTGAAAACTTCGGGGACGCTTTACTGCTTGAAGCAGAGATGAACCGAAAAACTGAGTATGGGGTGTTCTAATATACTACCCCTGCTAAAGGACCATGCAAAGACTTCTCCGGTTTAAGGCTGTTGCACCGGCCTGGAACAACTTTTGTAAGAAAGGTCAATTTTTGACACTTTTTCTTGACTATTTCCAGCTGAAGAAGTCTGTATAACTGCCTTGAAACATGATCTGCAGCTGGATATGCGAAAACGAGCTGTTCACAAGTGACGTGTACTCTACGGGAGGGGGGTGGTGGTTACCAAAGAAAACGTGAAGATGTTGAGTTTTATATGGAAATTTAGAACGTTTTGAACACTTTTTCTATGTGAAAGTGGGGGGGGGGGTGGGGGGGGTAAAAAATTCTATAACACAGTGTGTGACGTCATTCAATTCCATCGTGAACATTGAACAATCCTGCCACATTTTCTTCAGTAGAAAGCATCCAATTGAACGTCTCGGAAGATGGTCACTACACGATGAGGATTGCAATTGGCATTTGGAAGGATCATCCATGATTAAGACGTCCTTAAAAAAATTAAAGCACGCCTTTTTAGGTCTTTTTTCTATAGAAAAAATACCCTATTGTGGACACTTCATCCGTCCGTCCGTCCGTCTGTCCGTCTGTCCGATGTCTGTTCCACTTATGGCGAAAATATTGCAAAGCCAGCTATGAGTTGACAGTTCAAAAATTCACTCACCAATACTACTACACGCACAAGTTCATGAGGGGGACAATCACATAGTGCATAATAGTAGCAGCGATGGCAAATAATTGTTAGTTGGCAGCTGGCAATATGTAGTATGTGGTTGACAGCTTGACGGTAGTTCATAGTTCAAAAATACACACACCACTGCCACTACATGCACAAGTTCATGAGGCGGGCAATCACATAGTGCATAATAGTAGCAGCGATGGCAAATAATTGTTAGTTGGCAGCTGGCAATATATAGCCTGTAGTTGATAGCTTCACTACATGAGCCATGAAAAAAGTTCTCAGTCCAATAGCCGACGTTCTTGCCAGTCAGATTTGTGACCAATACAATATCATATGTGGCTCAAAGCTACAGTCATATTTAATTCATCGTTGGATGACCGACATGTATCGCTTCAAGTTAGTCCACTGAAATGTATACGAGATGCAAGCGACGTACTCTTACAGCAAGACTGAAAACAATTTCGTAACTGCATGAACCATGAAAATATATGATAGCTGAAAATCAATTTGATTATTACAGAGATGTTAACTCACCAACAACTGACAATCGACTAACGAAATTACTCGCTCAGCTCTCATCTTTATATCCGCCAATTTATAATTGTATAATTTATAAATTATAAAATTATAATTATACACTTCAAAAAAAATTTTATAAACTATAATTTTAGGATTTGTAATTATAATTTTATAATTCATAATTATAATTTTATGATTTGTAATGTAAAAATATAATTACAATTTTGTAATTTATAGTGAATATTGAGTGCAATATTAATTGGTGTACATGTTTATCGGTTGAGAGCTGCGAATCGACTAACGAAATTACTCTGTCAGCTCTCGTATTTATATGAGTCGATTTGTAATTTTATAATTTGTAATTATAATTTTACAATTTGTAATTATAATTTTATAATTTGTAATTATAAATTTCTAATTAATAAAAATTGTAATTACAATTACAAATTATAAAATTATAATTACAGATTTTAAAATTATAATTACAAATTATAAAATTATAATTATACAAGTATTTATAATTACGAATTATAAAAGTATAATTTTGTAATTTATAGTAAATATTGACTGTAATTTTATTTCGCGTACATGTTTATCGGTTGAGAGCTGCTCGTCGACTGACGAAATGACTCGGTCAGCACTCGTTTTTATATCAGTCAATTTATAATTTTATATTTTATGACAATAGTTCATGGCAATGTCGATCGATTTCAAAATAGAAAAAAGACCCACCAGGCTTTAAGCCGGTCGTTTCTTGTTTTCTTTTTTGAAACAGCACAAATTGAAATGCAATACCGATTGTGAGTATGGTTCATATTTGTTTTCGTAACGTGTGAGTAGGGTAGACAATAGTGCTGAACAAAAGAAGTCTTTTGGTCAAAGCTCCAACTATCAACACTACAACTACCAAAGAAACAAATTACATGAAAATTACATGTAAAGAATGAACATGAATTCAAATGGCTAATGAGTGGAGGGTGCCGCTTTTTAATTTTAATTTTGGATCAGGTAATTGCGTCCGAAAAGTTAATTTTATTTCTCTTTTGCCCTAATAAAATTGTCACTTACCTTTGCCTTTATGAACGTCAGATTTAGACCAAAATCAAATATTTGTGGGGGTTCATTCACAAATGACGTCACACACTGTGCTATAGAATTTATTACACACACCTCCCCCCTCTTTCACATAGAAAAAGTGTTCAAAACCTTCTAAATTTTCCATATAATACTCAACATATTCACGCTTTCTTTGGTAATCACCACACATCCTTCCGTAGAGTACACGTCACTTGTGAACAGCTCGTTTTCGCATATCCAGCTGCAGATCATATTTCAGGGCAGTTATACAGACCTCTTCAGCTGAAAATAGTCAAGAAAAAGTATCAAAAATTGACCTATCTTACAGAAGTTGTTCCAGACCGGTGCAATAGCCTTAAACCGGCGAAGTCTTTGCATGGTCTTATAGTAGGGGTAGTATACTAGAACACCCCATACTCAGTTTTTCAGTTCATCGCTGCTTCAAGCAGTAAAGCGTCCCCGAATTTTTCACCTAAAATGATTAATAACTCAGGAGTGGGGGAAGGCTCCAAGGAATCCAATGATGAAAAACCTTTGTATCATTGGGGCTTACCATCCCAGAAAAGTTCATTTGATTTAATTTCGTTTTACACGAGTTATAGCCATAAAACCATTTTTACCACCCCCTGACATGTACTTACTTAGCACACCATAACTCCCCTAAAATATCAAATTTTTCAAAAATGAGAAATTATTTTTCTTATAATAGAACAAGGAATCGAATGTTACATTCATCGGGAAAAAGTAGGACATGTTGTCCCAAAATCGTTCGAAGTTTTCGCAAAATCACTCTTAAGTATGCTAGGATTTCTGTCTATCGTCTGTCCTTATTACGCCTAACTCGACCCTTAGACCTCCCAGGGAGCTTAAACTTGTGCCATTTGAAGGCTCTAAGACTGTAGATTTGCACAAATGGCAAAGGGGAAGGGTTGAGATAGAGGGACCAAAGAGGGTTTACCTCTATTACACATATCTAGTTTTCTAGACCACCTAGAGAGCTCAAACTTGCGTCTTTGGATACATCTTTGACTGTAGATTTGCACAAATAATGAAGATTTTGAAACCACGGGATATCTGGAAGTACGTTGATTCTAAGAAGAAGACGAAAGGTTTTCCCGCGTCGATGTTCCTGAAAGACGATAAGTCCTCAGTACCTAATTCTACCAACCCTAGATAGAGTCTTCGAGTTGCTGGTTTGTAGCCGATTGACTGCTAAACATCGCGGTAAGCTTTCATGGAAGCAACATGGTTTCCTCAAAGGCCGCTCTACCTCTACTAATCTTATTGAATTCGTTAGTCATACATAAAATGTAATTGAGTCTAAATCATAATTTGACGCGATATACATTGACATACGGAAAGCTTTCGATCAGGTACCTCATAGATGCTTGCTACTGAAAAAGAGCTTGGTTTTCATGATTGCTTATTGGAGTGGTTGAAGTCTTATCTGTAGGAAGAGAGCAGTGTTTGAAAGTCCTGAACTATAAGTCCAGACTTTTCAAGGTCATATCTGGTCTACCACAAGGCAGCCATCTGGGTCCTTTGTTGTTTATTCTTTATTTCAATGACGTATGAGCAGCCACTAAACGAGCGAGATGCAGCATGCTCGCCGACGATTTGAAACTGTCCCACGTGGTTAGAAGTGTCACTGACGCGATTGAGCTTCAGGCCGACGCTGATGCTGTTTCATCTTGGTGTTCCAAGAATTACATGGCGATAAATGTCGGCAAATGCAAAGTCATGTCTTTTTATCGGATAAAAGATCCAACGGTTTTCGTTTACACGATCTACGGCACAGAGTTGGAAATAGTGTTGGAAATGCTAGATCTCGGTGTTCTGATGGATCACCAGCTTACATTCAAGCAACATGTTCAAAAGAAGATCGCAAAGGCGTATTCCATGCTGGGATTCCTGAAGAGGATCTGTGCGGAATTTGATAACGTCAATAGTTTGACGAGTATTTTTAACGCCCATGTCAGATCCCATCTCAAATACGCATCTGTTGTGTGGAGTTCATCGACAGCTACGCTCTCTGACAGCATTGAGTTGATTCAGAAAAAATTCGTTATGTTTGCCCTGCGAAGATCGATACGGAGAGATGCGAATTATCGTCTGCCAAGTTACGACGAGAGACGTAAATTATTGGGCCTGGACCGTCTCTCAGACAGACGCAGGCTAGCCCGTATCTTCTTCCTATACGATTTGTTAACCGGAAGAGTCGAAGCTCTTGACTTGTCCGTCATGTTCGATTCAGCTCGCAATGTTCCGACTCACTCGTACAACCTTCGTGTTGTCGACGTTTTTCGTCCGGCATTTCACAGGACTGAATATGGTTTCAATGAGCCAGTGTCAGCCATATGCAGAGATTTTAAAAATTTCAAAGATCTTTACGTGAACAGTAATTCTCGCCAAATTTTTCGTTCCAGAGCAAAATTTATGGTGGAGTCAATGACTAGATGAGATTTGCCCATGCTAATTACGTAACTCGACTGCAATCGGTCATCGATTATCTGCGCACATTAATTACCAAAGCGCAGAGTGGTACCAACTTCGACGGGTCGATTGGGTTGCTGCCACTTCCGGGTTTCTTTCCGACGAAAGCTCCAGAAAGTTGTGGAATGTTCTAGAAAGTCCTGGTATTCACAAAAATTTCTTGAACTTTGCAGAACTTTTTAGAAATTCTTACAACTTTCCAATTTTTCTAGATGTTTCTGGAACATTCCAGAACTTTCTGGAACATTCAAGAACATTCTGGAACTTCTTAGAACTTTCACTAACTTTCTATAACCTTTCCAGAACTTTCGAAAACTTCCTAGAACTTTATGGAACTTTCTAGAGCATTCTGGTACTTTCTAGAACTCTCTGGAACTCTATCGAACTTTCTACAACTATTCAGAACTTTCCAGAAATTTCTAGAATTTTCTTAAACTATACCATTCCCATATCCAACCCTCAAGAGTCGCTAAAAGCAAATGAGGAAAATTGCATCACTCGTTTCGTTATATATAAAGTTTCAAGAATTTTCGAGACACTTAACTTCAACCAATTTTATTACCAATTAACGGACTTTCTGATAATAACTTGATTATCGCTATTCTGACGGTTACTTTAATGATTTACCGTGACTTTTCCTGACTTTCCGTAACTTTCTGTGACTTCTTCTGATTTTTTTTACTTTCCGGGTACAATGTGCCTTTTTTCGGCCTTGGGCCACGATTTTCCGGAGTTGTTTACCCGTCGCCTGAAGACTGAAAACTTGATTATTGCATAACACCTAGTAACACCTTCGTTACGAATCAATAAGCGCATAATTTCATTCACTCGGGATCATTTGCTGATTGATGAACTTGTTTTCGGTTTGCGGATTGCGTTGGCGACGCCAATATTTTTTGTTTCTAGTGTTAGCGTAATCGTCGCTAAGAACATCGATTAGAGAATACAATCCTGTTTTTTTGCATAAAATAGAAATGTCATTGAGGATTTTCATATCTTTTCTGTGTCTGTTGAAGTTTCTTTTGGGTCGAAAGAAATCCCTTAAAAACCTCAAAACAGCTAAATCCACAATAATGACTGAGATTTAAATAAGAACAGCACGATGTCAAACACTTGTGCAGAAGTACCTTATTTAAATCTCGGTCATTATACCAATCTAAGATCATCGTTTGGTGTTGTTGTTGTAAATGTTGTAAAAGTGATGTGTTATTGATGTTTTGCTGTTGCATACCTAATGCATTCATGTTGTTGTACATGAAACAATGTTATCAAATCCATCACACATCATTTATGCAGCTTTAACATCAACAACTCATCACCAGCACAGTAAAGCGAATCGAAAGCATGCAGAAAAAGTTCCCTTGAGAGATTCGATATCCACAGCACTAAGATTTGTAGGATAAACACATTCATCATGGGAAAAAGCTGCTAAGATGAGATCTCCACAAACATAATCTAATATGACTACAGGGCCGCTGTAATATCACAGGGAATGAGAAAGCAGATGCATTTTCATGTGAGTACACTAAGTCCACAGGACCACAGTCTGACTATAGGCAAAAAAATTGAAGAAGCGGAATGAATGTAAGAAACACTGTGAAACAAGGTCATTTCAAAGTTAATCAACACCTTACAACTAAACGCCGAAACTAGAAAATATTGAGCTATAAGTACAACTGATTGATACAGCAATGTATCCATGCCTAAAAACACATTATTTTGAAATAGAAAGTGGGTAGGCACTTGAAAGTCACTAGAATGTTATGACGTAAAAACACCCTCCTAACTGTGATAAACTGTTCTAATAATTTCTTTTTTAAAGAAAAGTTTACAGCAGTTAGGGTGTTTCTATGTTACAAGGGGATGTTCATAAAGAATTTTGCTGTTTCATTGCTCGATTGCTCATTCAATCGATCATTGACTACGAGATGCGAGTATTTCCTAATCGTTGGAAGGAATCTTACCTGACACCGATCCACAAAAGCGGCTCCAGGAATGATATCGAGAACTACAGAGGAATCGCGATTCTGCCTACCCTTAGTAAAGTTTTCAAATTATTGATATGTAACCGGCTGTGTACAGATCTTTATGGGAGATTGTCTCGCTTTAAACATGGATTCCTCAAAGGTCGCTCGACAAAGTTGTACGTTGCATGCTATTGAATCTAAATCGTAAGTCGACGCGATCTACACCGACATCCGGAAAGCTTTCGATCAGGTTCGCCACGGATGTCTATTGCAAAAACACGAGTGCATCTTGGACTGGGTAAGATCATACCTCAGTGACAGACATCAATATGTGAAAATTCGCAATCATAAATCGAGATCATTTAAGGTATCGTCTGGAGTTCCGCAAGGAAGTCATCTTGGACCGTTGTTGTATATCCTATACTTCAACGATGTTTCCAACGTTATGAAAAAGGCCAGGTGCAGTATGTTTGCAGACGACTTGAAAATTGATCATGTTATCAAAGATTTGTCAGTCAGATGCACTCGAACTACAGAGTGATATAGATGCCTTCTCCAAATGGTGTACAAAGAACTACATGTCTATTGCCGTGGACAAGTGCAAGGTTATGTCCTTTTACAGGGTGCAGAATCCAACGATTTTTCCGTATACCATCAATGGCGCTGATTTAACGAAAGTAACAGAAGTTACTGACCTTGGTGTGGTTATGGATCCATCACATCTGGATTTCAGAGCCCAAGTAGCAAGAAAGTAGCGAAGGCATATTCTATGTTGGGCTTTCTATAAAGAATTTGTGCTGATTTCAACGATGTCAAATGACTGACAAGTATCTACAACGCCCACGTGAGGTCTCATCTTGAATATACTTCAGTTGTTTGGAGCCCCTCGGCTGCGACATACTGTGAGAGTATTGAATCGATTTAAAGAAAGTTTGTAATCTATGCTTTACGACGGGCGATTAAGAGGAAAGTTGGCGAGTCCTTATCGTCCTTAACGACTTTACTCCATTGATTAAGTTATCCAAAGACGTCGGTCTCACAATTAGTTCTTCAAAATGCGAGTTGCATTTTTCGTCTGCTCAAAAATTTGAATCGTTAGCCCCTGGTATTCGAATCATTAACGATGTCAATTTAAATTTACTTGGTGCTCCAATCTTCGATTCCGGTTTGGAAAGCATGTTCGTCGATTTATTGAATAACATCACTCTCATGTTCAAACGCTTGAAAAACTTACCCGCTCATGCTGCGTATTTTTTGTTGAGAAACTGCTTCGCAATACCGAAGCTAAATTATTTCATTCGATCATCTCCAGTTTGGTTCCTGTGGCAATGCTACTCAAGTTCGACATTTTTATTCTACGGTGACTATATTCTACTGTCTCAAAATGGAGCACAACAGGGGGATCCCTGCGGACCACTACTGTTTTGTTTAGCGATCCAATTGGTTGTGGCTGCCCTTCTCTCAGAATTTATCGTTTTCTATTTAGATGACGGTACAATTGCTGGCGAATATGACAGCGTCCTTAACGATTTCAGATCCGTCATTAAAGAGTGTGGAAATATGGGACTACGAATAAATCCAGATAAGTGTGAGATATTTTTCTGTTCAGAAGTAGACGACGACACAGTGCAGCGGTTATCACCGGGAATTTGCGTGATTAACGAATTAACGCTGCTTGGATCCCCAATTTCCGATAACGCGTCAAGTAAAGTCTTCAGAAAAAAGCTCAAAGAACTGAAATTGCTTTTCCAAAAGCTGGGTGAATTGGACAATTTTCACATTGCCTTCTACATTATGAAAAATTGCTTTTCCCTGCCGAAATTGATATTCCTCATGAGAACAACACCACCAAGGCAATAAAAAGATTTTGTTGTGAAATTCGATGACGAGATTAAATTCACAATGGAATCTTTAACCAACAACAAGTTTAACAACAACAGTTGGATATTATCTACATTGCCCATCAGCTGTGGGGGTTTGGGAGTTCGAAGAATACAGGATACAGGCCTGACCGCATTTTTATCATCAATAAACACGGTGTCGTCCTTGGTTAGCTTTTTGTTAAACTCACCCTCTTCAAACCAAGAAGATGTAGCCGATTATATGGATGGTTTAAGAGAATGCAATCGTCTGCAGTCTGCATCCGGGAATCGATCTTCCAGAACGACCATGTTCGCAAAAACAATGGAGCTCCATCACAGTTGAGAGGTTATTGGGCGAACTAAATTTCGAGGAAAGGGAAGAAGAGGCAAGATTTTTGGCAATTCAGCGTCCAGAATCAGGAGCCTGGCTACAAGAATTGCCGTCAAGGTCAATTGGGACGCTACTGAACAATAACGCTTTCCGCGACTAGGTTTGGATATCTGTACACCACACAGATGCTAATGCGGCTCCCTGGTGGATAGAAAAGGAAGACACGGACTCAAATGTAAGAAGAGCGCGGGTCGACATGCGAGACATGCTGAACTAAACACATTCATAAAAAGAGCATTAATTTCAGCAGACATACCCTCACAGCTAGAAGGATAGACAAGAGAAGATGGCAAAAGAGAGATTTAAACTTCAGTACTAGACGGTCAGGAGCGGCGGCGGAAGCGATGAGCTTTTTCAGCGAACTTAGCAAATTAATTGCGATTAAAACAAATGAGACCAGATCGAAAACATTTTTAAAACAAAGACTGAGTTTAGCTATACAAAGAGGTAATGCGGCTGCGGCAATGGGGACAATTAGGTCGGGGGGTGAAATGGAAGAGATATTTTATTTATTGTGAAGATAATTGTTGACATTGTTGACAAATTTGTAAATTTTGTACGAATGCAGACTTAATAAAAATTTCAACAAAAAAACCATCCCTTTCAACCCTCAGCCGAAGTACCTCGGCTTTACGTTGGATCGGCCACTAACTTTCAACCCGCATCTCGATCAAGTTGGCCAAAAATTAAAAACCCGAAACAACATTATTCGTAAGCTTTTGGGGACGAACTGGGTGCAAATGCTCGATCTCCTCGAATAAGTGCTTTAGCGCTGGTATACTCGTCAGCGGAATTTGGGGCACCAGTGTGGTACAGAAGCTCTCATGTACATAAAGCAGAACATAAACATATCGAACATAACTCCACCCCAAGTCAGAAGAGAAAGTGCGGCTCATAGAGAATGGCTTAAGTGCACAACAAATCCAAGCCTTGACAACACATTGATCAGAGAGAATTTGCTACACCCACCACCTCACCGCTTGGTGTCGATAGTTTTAACTTCTAAAACAAACATCTGGTCGAAGACCCATCTATTCAAGTTGCAGGGCAGACATTGCGACGTAAAGACTGGAAAACGCTCAATCGTCTAAGAACTGGCCACGGGTGTTGCGCTAAACAAATGTACAAATGGAAGTTCGTCGGCTCCCCTGCATGCAATTGTGACAACACATCGATCCAATCAATGCAACACATAATCAATGACTGCCCGTTGAGACGTTTTAGCGGGGACCTGATAAACATTCATCAGTGCACCTCGGACGCAGTCGAATGGATTCAAAACCTGGACTTAAATTTGTTATACGTTCAAGTGATTTAGATGTTTAATGTTTTGTATTTTTTTCATATTTTGTATTTATTTACCATACGCCTAAGTCAGACGAGAACAATGAACTCATTCCACCCACCCGAAGTCATCAATCAGCTTGGGACAAAGTAAACGTCGAACGAATAATAAGAGACGATCTCAGTTATATCAACTTTATCGATGTCGCACGATTTAAAGCCCTTCACATATATGCATGATTGCGGTACTTGGGTTACAGAACTCTGTATTCACGGATTGTGTTGTTAGAGAAGCGCTGGCAGACACTCCCGACACAACGAACTATACACAATTTTATGCCAAGCAATGTCAACAATTCATATTAATGCAACACTAGAGCCTCCAGGCTTATTTCGTGACGACGGTTAGAAGCCAGACGGGCTAACATTGGTTCCTTGGGCAAATGGGAGATACCTGGTTTGGGACGCCACTTGTTGGGACACGCTGGCGCCTAGTCATCGCAACATCTCTTCAAAGCACCCTAGACGTACAGCCGCTCTTGCTTCGAAAAAGAAACACGAAAAGTACAGCGAATTGAAGGCTAACAATTATATTTTCAATGCTTTCGTCGTGGTCCATAGTCGTCTGACCCAGCGGATTTGGTAAACAAGATTGGCCCCATACTCAACGAGGTAAGCTGCGATCCTCGTTCACTTAGTTGAGCGTATATCGCTTGCTATACAACGAGCCAACGTTTCGTGTATTTTGGGCACACTTCCTTCTTCTGTTGCAAGATTTCGTTAGCAACACCACTCATGATGGATGGTCTGCAGATTTGTAGAAATTTGCGAAAGAGTCGCCCCATACAACTCCAACCTAAAACCAACAAAACAACAAAAAGCTCATTCACTTCATTGAGTATTCTACCATGTCAGTACCTAGAATCCGGCATTAAAAGAGTTGCTAAATATTTCCTCTGCGATTTCGCCTTTACCCCCGAAACCATCCCACAAAAAAAGTCTGTTTTGGATAATACAATATTTTGTTTTTATTTCATTTCTTATTACAATAATAGTTTATGTCATTACATTTTCATTATAGTTATATACAATTATTTAGTTTATAATTTGTAATCATTTTCTCTCATAAGTTTTTTTTTATTTTTCAACATAATTTTATTTATCTTTTAAATTTCATTTAATTTTCATCTTTCCACCATATTGTCCATTAAATCTAAATTAATTTTCTTATTGTTATATCGATTAATCAACTGATTTATTTATTCATTTATTTTATTTACTCATAACAATGTCGAATATAGTTTACATTTCCTTAAGTATAAAATCATTACATCGTTAAATGGCGCCATTTTCAAATATTTTATTATTTGGCACTTGATTTTCATTTTTATTTCATTTTGTTTTTATTGATTCATTCAAATTTTCTTAGTAAAACTATTGATGACGTCACTAGTACAATATTACAATAACGAGTCATAAATATGAAATACTAAATTATGCTCAGATATTTTTATTTGACTAGAATGTGTCTACCAAATTGAATTGTATAAATGTATCAAACATATTTAGAGTGGAGCAGAAAAGAGAGTGAAAACCAAAATAAAAAAAATACGAGCTCAACGAAAGATGGAAAATATTTAAGGGATTTTCTGTTTATACGAACACATCAACAACACATTTTGTTGTACCCTTTGGGCATACTAATGGTTGCATTACACATGGATATGGTTTAGAAAACACTCAACACCATATCAGTCTGTGTGATGTGTGTAATCATTTCATTTCCAACTTAAGCTGGTGGCATCATCGAATGTCAAATTATTGTTATGCGAATCGTTTTATATGACTGTGTCTTATGAGATTACGATGAGAAATGATGTCAATAAATTTTGTGGATATGATGGATCCATATTCCGATCAGAAGGATTTTACGTAATCCTTCTGTAGAAAAATGATTTAAATGAAGCAAAAACAATAGGAGAATTAACGTTTTTTTTCCAGCAAATGACTAAATCAACAGAAAAAAACTCTGAGTATTTTATGCAATTTCAATTCAATTCCTCCTCCATGGTTGAACGTTCGATTGCCGATCTCTATACCCCCTCCCTCTCTTTCATTATGTTCTTTATAAACAGCCCATTTGTGGAATATTTTCTACAACACTCGAAGTCAGTTTTACGTAAAGAATAAGATTTCTTGACAACGACGAACGGACAAATGAACTCTGGACGAACCTACGGATAACGTTGCATCATCCGCGAAAAAAAGCAATAAAAATATCACTAAAGCCCAAAGTTCACCCCCCAAATATACAAAAATGTTCACCTCAATTTTCCCTACAACATAGCAAAAAAACATGCAAGGGACCCGAACGCATCAGAATAGATGTGACAAACAGAAAAGATGTTGTTCTTAAGTGTATGAAATTACGTCCACATTAAATTGGATTGGAGATTGCCGAAAGGAAAATATTGAAAAACCCGTCTTCAAATCTCTTAAAAAGCATAAAATTTTAAAAGAAATTTCCAAAAAAAAGTTTGAAGAAAAAATTAAGAACAAATTTCACAAAAAAAAATTGCTTCTTCTAGGGCTGATCTTGCAACTGATCTAGAGCACTACGGAGAGGTCTCTGACCCATGCTTCCATACAAAAAATGCGCCTCTTTTTACTCTAAAACCTCATTATTAAAGAAATATTCATGAAAAACGTGGGTATCGTGGTCGATTTTGCCCAAATTCAATCCCGTAATCAATTTTTGGATTACTTTTCAGAAAAAAAAGAGTTTTTGAAAATTGGAAAAGAATAATCCGATTTATGCAAAAAAACAAGTTGGACAATAGTAGAGATTCAGTTTTGGGGCCCTAGCTGAGTCCAAAAACTCAATTCAAAAAAATTTCTTCCATAAATTGTCAAGCGTGCTCAGATCTTTTAAACAAAAAAATTCATGAAAATCAGAAAAGATTTGCTCGACCCTAGCAGAGACTCGTTTTTAGTACCCTAGCTGAGTCCAAGGACTCAAATTCAAAAAAGTTTTTCCATGAATTGTCGGCCATGTTTGAATCTTTCAAACAACAGAAAATTTATTAAAATCGGAAAAGATTTACTCGCGTTATAAACAAAGAACACGTAGGGCCCTAGCAGACATTCGTTGCTAGTGCCCTAGCAAAGTCCAAGAACTCAAAACCAAAAAAGTTTCTTCCATGAATTATATACAAAAGACCGAAAACCACTTAAATGACTCTAGCTCATTGTCCTTTGGGCCGACAGTGTCCAGATTCAATTCCAAAAAAGATTTTTCAATTACCTTTCAGGGAAAAAAAGTTTTTGAAAATCGATTGAGTTTTACTCAAGTTATCGTGTTGACAGAAAGACGGACGGATGGAACGAGGGACATTTTTTTTATCGCTGATTCGTCATCTAAGGACCATGATCGATCTTCTCCCGGGTTGAAATTGGAGTGTTTACAAACGTCGTGGTAAACGCATAAGACCCCTTTTCGAAGAACTTCGTTCTTCGTACGGGTCTAAAAATTATTTTTGTCAAGCGCCAAGACCTTAGGACCGACCTATGGCCCTAAATAAAGGCCTCGGACACATACTTCCATAGACAAAGATATTTTCCTCAATTTGTTCTGCAACATAGCAAAAATAATTTTTTTTGATATGGCCGACCTGAGGCCCACTTCAACCCTAAGCACAGACACCGGGCCCAAATTTGTTTTTGAATATAATTCGGTACTCGGTTGCCTCTCAAATAGAAAAAGAATCAACAAAATCGGTTAGGATTTACCCGATTTATGTAAACGAACACGTTGAGTGCTAGTAGAAATTCAATTATAGGGTCCGGGCTGAGTCCAAGGACTTCTAATCAACAAATTTTCTTCCATAATGGAATTCCATAAAGGAATGTCCCACATTTCCCAGACCTCTCGATTAAACTATTTTTTTGAAAAACAAAGGATATTTACTCGAATTATGTACAAAAAACATGTAGGACCCTAGCATAGACTCGTTTTTAGTGCCCTAGCTAAGTCCAAGGGCTCAATATCAAAAACGTTTTTTCCATAAATTGTCGGTCATTTCCGGAAACGTTTTACTAAAGTTATGTACAAAAGACCAAAAACCACTACTACTAGCTCGGCGGCACTTGGGCCAACAGTGCCCAGATTCAATCCCCTGAAAGATATTTCGATTACCTTTCAGGGATCAAAAGTTTTAGAAAATCGGTTGAGTTTTACTCGAGTGATCGTGTTCCGAAGGTACGAAAGAGAGCCACAAGAACAAAATAGCGTAACAGATTTAGTAAAAAGCATGGTTCGGAAATCTATCGTAGCACGCCAGCAATGCTAGCAATGCTAGCAGACCACTTTCAAGTTGAATAATTTTTTTATTGTGAAAAACCGACGAAAAAATGTGTAGAGTGAAGCGATACAGCCGTAGTCAATTATTGTTCCGAAAACGATAGCATCGAACACAGTGCCGTAATAAGTAGGAACGATTTCAGGCAATGAGGTGAGTTCTCAATTTCTTTTATAGACGTCGACATCTGCAATCATCGTCAATTCAATTGAATATGCTATAAGAAACACATGAGCAGTATGCAATTCGTCGTATTTTCTTTTATTTCATTAGTCTAAAATGGTCTAGTGTGAAACGATACTATAATTTTGTTCTACTTATGGGAGACCACTCCAAAGTGCTAGGAGACCATTTGTAAGATTTCCGACCCATCCATGGTAAAAAGGCGCAGGCGCAAAAGCGAGTCATAGCGCCATCAGGCATAAAATAACGCAACAGAAAAATTAGATTTCTGATGGTATGTAAAATCAACTAACAGAGTGCCGATACAAAAGGGAATCGCAGGCACAAAATCGCCTCCCAGGCGCAAAAGACCGCCACATGCATAAAAACTCTCAACTGCATACAAAGGCATAGCCCATAAATGTAATGACGTTTGGAGGGTGTGCAAATAGTAGTTTGTCGACCATGTTGCGATACGTTGATTTTTTCAGCATCAGTCCTAATATTGTCCATACGAGCCAAAGGCGAGTTGGACAATATTTAGGACGTATGCTGAAAAAATCAAGTATCGCAACGAGGTGGACACACTGCTTTTTGCAACAAACAAATCGATTGAGAAGAAAATAACAACCAAACTTAAAAAATTCACTCCACAGAAACCATTATATTTTACAGTGTACAAACAATTTTTGATCAGATTGCAATGCACACATACGACATTGTAACGTCGTATCATAGCAACGGAGGGGTACATTTCAGCACATGTATCAAATTTCAAAAGTCATATCGTTACAAGGTGTAAATTTATTTCACTTCCCCTCACACTCTTAAAAAAATTGGAAACTGTTTCGATTTTGATCGCGTTACCGCATCGTGAACAACATCGAAAACAGTCGAAAATCGATTGTGCGTTGCAAAAAATAAATTGTGGGATTATTTATATTTTCCGGATTTATTTTCCTAATTCTATTACACCGACCGTTGATAGTCTAGATTACGATGTAACCATTTGCATGAGGTCAATCTTGACTTTTTTAACAAACGATATCTAGAATAAACATAAACAATGACAGGAAAAATCAGCAAACAATAAAATATCTCGATTTACATTATCTACATTATCTTACAACGGCGTTATCACTTTGTATCGTTACGAGTTGATTAATAAAAAATTAGATAAATAAGGTGCATGTGGTTGGCGCCACCTGAAATTCATGGTAAAGTAGCATTTGTCCAACAACGTGGATACAACAATCAAAGTTTCGGCTTGAAGATGTTTGATGATCATTGAGATCCTCTGAAAAATCATGCCCATTGCGAAAATCGTTATTCGTTGTGACGCAAGCTGCCTGGCAGTTATAGCTACAAGGAACAATCTACCATCGTCAACTCCTTTAAAGAATGCAAAAACGATTTCCCCGAAGAGAATGGTTTCTAGCGACAACATCTTCTGCCTGACGAACAAGCAAACGAAATCACACTTTGTGCAACTTTTAGGAAAATTTTCGGGGGGTCGAACTGTAGCCAACTGATGAAGGTATTCAAAGTATAAAAAGTGAGGGGAAACAACAATTTCTTCGAGACCCGAACATCTGTGGAAAATTTGAAAAATTCGAACAAGGACAGTGAAAGTACGAGCGAAAAAAATGTAGTAAATGGACACTATTTTCTAAAGTCTCTTCCCCCTCTCTCAAAATGTGCTACGCTACGGAGAATTCTCCCTTTTTCTTCAAGACTTCATTATGGAAAAATATTCGGTAAAATAAAATTGGTTGATATACAATTAACTTGGCAATAGAAGGTATGTGTAAATGCCGTTTGCACTCCACAGTAGATGTCCTTTGCATTCCACAGCAGCTGTTGTCGTGAGCAAAATCATGTTTTCACACTGGGCACTGGGCTTTCATCAGCATAATATGAACGATGCCCACTAGAAACTTTGCACATGTAGATTATCCAAGAATTTCCACACAATTAACCTGCTTCGAGGTAGCTGTAGAGAGAAATAGCGACTGCAGTGTGTATTATTTGCACACCAAATCACCGTTGAAACAGAAGAACTAATAGGACATTTAGGCATGTGCGATATTTTTTTGATTATCAAAATATCGATAATTTTCCATTATCGATTATCGATATTTTTTAATATCAATTATCAATCGAAAAAATATCAAAATATCGATATTTTGATATTATATCGAAAATTGATATTTTGATATTTCGATATTATATCCAAAATTGATATTTTGATATTTCGATATTATATCCAAAATTGATATTTTGATATTATATCAAAAATTGACATTTGGTAATTCAAAATTTGGTTTTTCAAAAATCATTGACTGAATTTAGAAATACATTACGATTTTACGCACGACTTTACGAAAACGTAGCTGAGAAAGGTATGTGAAATACGTATTTAATTTAGGATTACAATCATTAAAACCTCATCTCAAACGAACTTCTTCAATGTAAAGACATGAAACGTAAAAATAAATCGACGAAAAACACCTTTTGGGATAGATGTCGTAAGCGACCCGTTTTCAAATATGATTCCACTTCGTCAGAAGACGACACTTCAAATTCCAAAGAAGATCCTAAGAAGATGATTCCAATTGAACCGTCTTTTGCTTCCGTTAAAATCGGCGCAAGTGTAACACCAACCAAAGATACGTGTTCATATCCGTCAACATCCACTACGTCATCATCAACACCCACTACAGCCACAGACTCGTCCAACACTGAAGAAGGAAGAAAAAATACGACCAATTGTGAAACGGCAATCAACTGTAAAACATTCGACAAGAAGAAAAAGCTTCGAAACGACTTAAATCTGTAGAGGTAAGAAACATTTCAATTTGAAATGCTTTCAAATTGTAGCTCCAAGACATGATTCAATACAAAATTGAAATTCTGGGAATATTTTCTTATTGCTGTGGCAAATATTATTTTCATTATGTTGTTCAAATAACTACCAAGTCATTTAAATACCTAAGTAAAACAAAAAAGCAATCGTGATAGTGTAATTCAGATTTTTTAGTTAATTAGAATTTCCGTCGATTGTGGATCTTTCATCTAGGGTAGCTGCACTAGTCTCCGGACAGTTCCAGTGTTATTTCATTCATAAAAACATTTATGCAATGTACGGTGCTAAAATATTGAACTTTTGATCAAAAATTGACGATTATCGATATTATTCAAAATTTATTATTTTGATAATTATCGATATTACGATAATTATCAAAAGTTGATATTTCGATAATTATCAGAAATTGATATTTTGATAATTATCGATATTTATCAAATTTTTGATATTGATTTTGATAATCAAATATCGATATTTTTGTTCGATCGATATAATCGATATTTTTCAAAAAGTCCCATGCCTAAGGACATTTAGCTACGAATAATAAATGAGTTGAACTGAAGTACAAAGGGACTACGTGTACCTTGGCCATAAACTGAAATTGGGTCTCGACAATCAGACTGCGGAAGTGAAACGAAGAATTGGACTTGGATGGGCGGCATTCGGCATTCGGTAACTTAGGCTTATATTCAAAATGAACAACATGAACAACAGCCTAAAACGAAAAGTGTTCGGTTCGTGCGTCCTCCCAGTGCTGACGTTCGGAGCGGAAACGTTGAGATTAGCTTAAGCTTCCGAGATTGAGTGATTGTTACAGTGTGTGATAACGACCGGGGGGGGGGGTAAGTGGCCAAAAATGTGTTACGTAATTTAGGGACAGCCCCCCAGCAATGGATAACATAAAGGCTGTTAAAGAAGAAAAAGAAAAAGGGATAGCTAGCGTAAGCGGTAACAAATATCTAATCGACAAACTCGGTCGAAAGATTCAAAAATTCAGGTAATCAGAAAGAGTGGAGTGGAGAGAGGAAAGATAATGGATACTAGACTGGGAGTAGCAGTCTTCTTTACTGATTACCGACTTACCAATTAATTGCCACCGTAAGTTGGAAAATTATTTGTTGGTGAAGAAGTTAAATGAAATGTGAAACGATTAATTTTAATAACAATGGAGCTGCTAACGTAGACTTACCGTGATCGGAGTGCCACAGTCTCATAAAAAATTATCCGCGCCAGGTGCTAACTGCCTTTACTTATGAAATATGAAATTATCACTCAGTAGTACCCACAGTTTAAGCTGTGATTCTTTATATATTCAATTTCTATCGGAAAAATTCCATTCTTCTTCTATATTTACAATGAGCTTTTGTTAAATTTTATTTCATAAAATTTTCATTTTGTATGTACACATTACTCTCAACTGACTTTACAGCAATCATGACATTAACATCCAGCATGCCATAATTGCATTAAATTTCATGAACAACTTTTAATTATATTTTTATTTTGAAGCCACATTTATTATATTAATTAATTTATAATTTTGATAGATTTTCAAATTAAAAACAATGTCCGACCACAAATTACTTGTGGAAAATCAATTTTCATAAAATCTCTACTGCAATTCGAGTCACTGACAATGTCCATCGTATGTTACATTTTTGTAATCCGATTTTTCAAATAGCCGTGAATGATTGCATCATTAAACACTAGGGGAGGTGCAAAAAAAGAAAAGTGTCGAAAAAGCGGCTCAGCCCGCAAAAGGGTTCCTGTGGTTGTTATAAATTGTGTGAAAGCTCAAGTTAGCAAAATTATTTTTATTTCAGTCGAGTTGAGCTTTCAAACAAACCTTACGCGATTTATTCGCATCAAACGCTAACATATAACTACTCCTTAAAAGTTGTCTGTTTGGACAAAATCCGAAGCGATTCGATGGACGCTCAATGAAAAAATCGAGGTTTTTGGTGCCTGATTGGAGTACTGCGCTCTCTGAAGGCTCACACTGAATAACACGTTATAGAAGTATAAAATCCAGTTTGGCACAAAAAAATGTCCTGTGAATGTAGACGGTCAATGAGGCATATCGAATCTGCAAACATCTCTTTTTCTCATGATTTTCGTTTCGTCATTGAGCGCCCATCTTATCACTTCGGATATCGTCCGGTACACATATAAACTCTATCTGTGACCATTTAGGGACCCTCTTCTGGGTTTTACGCTCTTAACTGTTCGCCAACTTTATTTTTTCGACCCCCAACTATTGAACACTCTACATTATCAACACGATAAACGATTGAAGTAAAATCTCTTCTAATGGCTAAACTCAATTTACCGCTTTGAGCTTAATTTAAAAATTTCTAATGTCCAACGAAATGAAAAAGCTGTATATTGAAGTCGGTCTTCTTGTAGCTTTCAAACAGCCTTTCTCGAGTCACAAATAAACTGAATTTGATAAATAAGTACGAAAAATATAACAATAAACAAACAAACAAACAGAACCTAATTGAAATTTACTATGAGCTCGTGAATAAAAATCTCTTATTACGAATGCTGTAAATATTTACAGCTGGCAATGGAAAGACTATAACTAAAATGACAAAAATAAATAGAAACGATGGTGTAGATTGTGAAGTGTTTGCTTTGCTGTTCATGGCTGCATCACCAGTTTGAAGTCCTTTATATAAACGTCCATTTTTATTAATTAAACCATCTTCATTAAATTCTTCATTTGTCGGTAAATTATTACTTTCCTGGAAAATTATACCACATTTTGTAAACAATAAATTGTTGAAAAATTTAAGTTGCGTGGATGCGATACGACAGTTCATTCGAAAAAAAGGAACAAAATGCTTTACTTTCGCCAAGTTACGAGCCACTCTAAATATTTATCAACCACCGAAAGTTACGTGAATCTTAAAGATTTTCAAGTTTCTCAATAATCATTTTGTTTCCAACAAAAAAAACTTTTCATGGAGGCGAAACAACGTATTTCTAGACTGAGCGACTTGCACATGAATGCAGAGCTATTTTTTATTAAAAGTTAGTCGTTTACTAAGTGAACACCCGCGGGGGCCTCTGGTTGGGCCCATTCTGCTGACTATGGTTCACATTCCCTTTGTTGTTTAGTAGAACCTCCCTGTACTGCAATGTAGTTCAGGATATCCTTCGGATGAAGACTTTTAATCAGTTCATGCCTGATTGTGTAATTGCCTAAGTGCTTTCTTTTTTATATGCTGAAAGCTGGGCAGTTACAGACGTAATGTTCGGCTGTATCGGAAAAACAGGCAGAATATGATAAGGCCGCAGGGGGGATATGAAAAGTCGAAAAAAAGCAGACGTAATTTATGGACGGTCTCTTTTGAGTTTTTTGTCAGAAAATATATAAGTATTTCCGGTATTAGTGAAAACGCAATACCGAAAAACCCATTGAGGGAATACACAAATTTTTTATAAATGAGAAGTCAGAGCCGAAAGCGAGTGTAAAGAATGTTTTTCTTAGTTGCTCACAAAATTGCAGATGCCAAGGGTTTGGAAAAGCGGAAAATATTTAATTTTTGGAATACGTTTTCCATCTTATGAGTTGCCATGAGCGCCCGACGCCGACGGGTGCGGTTTCTGAAAAAGTCCAACCCATACACCTCTAAAGCTTCGTATAATGAGCGTGTGTTTGCATCCGTGATCGGCGTGGTCAAATTAAGCTCTTAATTGCTCATTTTCAAGTACGGTTTTCTGTGGCTCGTACCGACATCAGGTTTTCGTGGAACTTTTCATTTTCCGAAAACTTAGCACCATGACAATTACGAGGCACGTCAGACCTACAAGTGTAGATTTAGATTTATCAGAGCCGTCCCACTCTCATTTTCTGAATCCTAAAACACAGATCTGTTGACCTTTTCTTTTTTCCCGTTCACCATTGAAACCTTTCGGTCCTCACCAAGAACCTGTCGAGGACAACAGGTCTTAGGCATGAGACTTCAGAGGTTCGAATCACACAACCGCCCAACGTCATACTCCTTAGAAGTGGAACTTCGGGCATTCACGTATTATGTGGATGCCTGTTTCCTTCTCTAAGCCGCAGCTACATCTTGCAACATTTTGGTCAAGTGCTTTTTCAACCTACACCCTTAATAGCTCTCACTACTTTACTGGTGCTATTGCGGTCCATTCTGTGAAGCTCCTTGGCCCATTTCTCGACGGGCGCCGGAAAGAAGAACTTCGTGTGCTTTCCCCGCCGCACGTGCGCTAGCTCTTTGCGAATTCAGCCTGCACCCAGTCCCCGACATCCTTTTCACACATATAATGTGGGATCAGGATGTGGGGTTTTGGGCCTTCGATCGCAGATGCTGAACCCTGTTTGGCCAGCTCGTCTGCTCCTTCATTACCGTCTACACCGGTGTGCCTAAGGACCCATGCAATCGTGGTCTGATTTCTCAGTCCCAGTTTTGACGTCGTCACAGGTGATGCAAGCGCCTTAATTACTGACTCGCTATCTAAGCAGATGATCGCTATGCCTTCCGTCTTCTCCTCTGGGACTAACATCGCTACTCCCCCTCAACATCGCAAACGTCTCCTCTTGGGGGACGCTCACTAACTTTTCTAAATGGAAACTGCCACAGTTCGCCGGATCCTGCGTATAGACCCCGGCACCCGCCGCTTCCTCAGTTTTCAACCCGTCAGTGAAGCTTCCAAGCCAATCAGCTCTGTCCGGTATGACGATCTGGTATCCCCTCACAAAGTCGACATGTGGGACCAAACGATCTCTTGACATATGGAAGATCTCGTCGTTAATCACCTTCAGGATCTTCCTATGTCCAGACTCGAAGTTACTCATCCAGAGACCATTTTGCTTAAGCCAATCTGCCGTGGCAAAGGCTTTTGCTTCAACGATCGTTTAGATAGGCGATAGCGCAATAGGCGCTTCCATGGCCATTGTGGCCGTAGTTTTCATAGCTCCCGTGACGCAAATGTACACGAGCCTCTGAATTTCGTTCAACTCCTTCTTTAAACACTCCACGTCTAGCCTACTACTTAGCCACTCAACATAGGTCTAACCACCCTCTCACAGAATATGGCTCTTGACGGTATTCCCCAGTCTCTTTCAAAAGCCTTCCGTCAAATCCAGAAACCGGATACTGTTTTCTGTGCTTTGTCTTTGACATGCTCGATCCAGTTGAGCTTTTGGTCGAGGATGAATCCAAAATACTTTACTTTTGGGCTGGAATCAACAACCTTCCCACTAAACTGTGTCCTGTGCGCCTTCCACCAAAAAGTGCAATGTACATTTTGTCTATCTAGAACGAAAATATCGAACTTATCCCTCTAGGGCATATTTAATTATCTCGATATATCTGTTCTCGATAGATAAAATAGCATATGCACCTCTTGCCATGTTATTTTGACGTGTGGCATTATGACCCACGCCTTCGGCTAGGGCCACAAAGCCCCACACGTCAAATGAACAATTTTGGCAAGAGGTGCATAATTTACTGTTTTCGGGGTTAATCCTCAAGCCCCTCTCCAGGCACCATTCCTCCACTATCTTCAGTGAACCCCTCAAACGATCCCCTAGCGTACTTTCAAACTTCCCTCCGACCAAGATAGTCTAGTCGTCCGAATAGCCCTGAACATGAACCCCCACCTCGTTCAGCTTGTTGATCAGGGAGTCTATGACCATACACCATAGCAGCGGTGAGAGTATCCCCCCTATCGGATACCCGCAGAAGCTGGACTTGTAGCAAGTGTAACAAAGAAACGCATTGTTAGAAGAAGAATAACTTAGAGTCCATGACTAAGAAAAGAAATTGAGTGTGACATTGCTATATTTTCATTCGATTAAAGAAATTGAAAAGTTTACGCGAATATCAACATAGTGAGTCATTATTTTACACCATTTCTCAATCCTCTCAAAACTTTTAGTATGAGTCATCAATCTATGAATGTAAATTTGTTTGAAGATACTCTGAATCTTTTAAGTACTATATGGGTGTTACTCAAAGATGTTTCCAAATGCAATCGAATGAAAACAAAACTAGCAGATTCCTGACTACTTTCTGCTTTAAAGACATCGTTTCGCAGGGAAAATGACTTTCTATGCTCCGCTTTTTGTTTCGATTTATAATTTCAAACAATTCTTTTTAACTTTGTACGAGGACGGAACCTCGCCAGGTGTGAGATCTTTATGTCGCAACCATAGGAAGGTCTACCACCCTCCTCCATGTCCGCCTATCGACCATTAAAGAGATGACTTGTTCGTCCTGATTTAAGTGAATCTATAAATCATCTCCTTGGTCTAACGCCCGGGACCTGTGCACTCATTCATTGTGCTGTCATTGTCATTACCCACCCTTTGAAAGTGCCCGAACCACCGACGAAACCCCTAAATTTTCTCTCCTTCCTCCGATTAACTCCTGAAAACCTGAATATCAGAAGCCTCTAAGCTCCGCATCCGTAGTCCGCAGTCTACCAAAACTTCACTGCCATGGAAGTTTGAGATATTAAGGAATTTAAAACTCGGAGAATACAGAGATGTCCGCTGAAAAAAAAAACTGGGAAAAATCAACAGAAAAAATTTCTCCGGCAGCAGTAGCACAGACTTGAAATGAAAGTACAGAAGGGTTTCACAGAATAGGTTAAAGTATCTTCTGAAAAAATATATTTTTTGCAAATTCCCAAAACTTACAACATAAGAAGAAAATGTCTCCAACTTCCTCAAAATTGTTGAAACAATTTATTTCGCATAAACGTAAAAAAGTAATAAAAATCCGTAAAATTTTCTAAGAAATTCGCAAAGAGTAATTGTGGGAAGATTTGAGAATTTTCGGGAACTTAAACTCCCTTAAATAGGCCTGTCAAGTGTCTGTTCGGCCATCAAAGCTTTTCTATGCACACGCATCGCATTACATTGTAAACTTACGAAAAACTCTAACGAAATGAAAAAGGACCGTGAAAATCAGTTACCGATATAATCCTTAAACTGATCCTAGATGTGAACAAACATGTTTCAGTAATTATGAATCTCTGGAAAACACCCACATTATCAATTGATACCAGTGGTAACCAATCTATCAATTTCGCTTCGCATATTATTTTTATCATTATTAAAAATACCTGAACTGGACCTATCAACTGTACAACATTCCATTTAACACTAATATCTGCAAAAAGTTGACTTCTTTACTCAGTAAGACAATGTAATCGATTATGATTCAACATCAATACTTTTTGTCGTTGATATTTGATTTCTGTTCATCATCGGTAGCAGATTTTAGCAATCAAGGATGACGGTTAAATACCTGCTCTGTAATAGAAGTACTTGAAGCGATAATGACTAATAACATAATTCGATAGCATTGTTTGTTGATTCATTTTGAGGTACCAGAAATGCTGATAATGTTCAATTTGCTTTGATTAGAAAACGATTTATAAGCCGAACGACGGAGCGTCCACAAGTCAGTTAAATTAGTGATTTGAAGTAAATAATTCGTTGTCTTTAGTAATTCATCATTCAAAATGTCGTTTAGAAACATAGTGTTTCTGGTTGTTGTAATCGGAATAGTTGTGAACTGTTCATGTGACACAATTCAACGGTCTTTAGTGTTGGATGTTAACGGAAAATATTCCGTTGAATGGGAGGCAAATTTGGAAACAGAAGAGATTGTGTTTACTGTAGATGTGGAGACAACTGGATTCGTTGGATTTGGTATCTCAATGAATCCGAGTATGGCTGGAGCAGATATTGTTATTGGGGGAGTCAGAGATGATCAAACTACATATTTTTCTGTAAGTTATTCCGCTCAATGTGTCAAGATTCGGAATGAACAGAACATTTTATTCAGGACTACCATGCTACTTCAAATGGTTCTCCCAAACAAGATGATTCCCAAGATTGGGTGCTGTTAAGTGCAACAGAGTTCAATGGACGAACTAAGTTACAATTTTCAAGGAAATTGAATACTTGCGATGGAGATGGTGATGTGCCGATAACGGTAAGTTAGCCATAGTTTTGAAGATGAAGAATATTTTTGTGTTTGTCAATTGTCTTCCATTTCTCACTATTTGCTGATGACGCCTCTGCCTGCTCTCAGCAGATAACGAGGCGTAGCCGTATGTATCGTTATTAATTGATGAAAGTGATAGTTCAAGAAAGTGTTTTTACAAAGACAAAGTGAAGTGTAACGTGAATAAAACACAAAATAAAAGCCGGTTGAGGAGACAAAGTGATTTTAAATTGAACTAAAAATCGTGTGACAGTCTCAAAAATCAGTGCAAGCGATTAGTGAACGTCACAGTTATCCAATTTGTAGTTTTATGTACTGCACAAAAATAATGTTAAACGATAGTGAGAAAGACGTCGAGTGGGTGCACGATAGTTGGATAAGTTGCTAGCACCAATAAGTGAAGCAGTCGAAAACTAAGAAGAAACATTTTTTACATAAATTGGGAGGAAAATTGCTGTTTTCCACCCACTATTGAGCGGGAGCAATCGAAAAGAAATATTTTTAGAGGTGTAAATAAATTCTGAATTTCGTGCTAACGAAGACTTTCCCTTTCATACGCTTCTGAGCAGCACCCTCTTTCCCCAAAATGCGTACTTTATGAGACTTTCCCTTTCATACGCTTTTGAGCAACACCCTCTCCCCCCAAAATGCGTACTTTATGAATGGTTGAAGTTGAAGTAATTTAAGCCTAGCTTAAATAAATCCCTCGGGAATTGAAAATAGGGCAGCTAGAACAACACACGGGAAATTGGTTGATAGTAGCGCATTATTTTCACCGCGGTTTTCATTTTGCTACTTCTTTGAACTTCAGTTTGTTATAAGGGTAAGCGGGAGCGTGTCCGACTCAACGAAGTTTTGAGCGATCTCGTATGAGAAAAAGTCGTTCGTAAAAATGGGATTTTTTCGGTGGCAACACTTTTGTACACAGGTCATTCAAAATTTCAGGTACTAGAGCTTCAAAGGATTTGCAATTTTCCTCAACTTATTACTTGTCGACATTGCAGTCGAGAAATCATTAAACACACATTATAAACATTCAGAGCACTACCGATAAAAACTGTATTTAACTTTTGTTAAAAACATATGAATTGCCCCGTACGTATCAGAATAGATGCGGCAAACAGAGCTGATGTTACGAAAAGACTGGAACGTATCTAAGTAAATATTACCTTACGTCCACATTAAATTGTGTTGGAAATTGTCTATAGGGCAATATTGAAAAACCCGTCCGAAGAAACGGTGTAAAAAAACCTTTCCAAAGGGACAAAATTGACCCTCAAATAGAGAAAAATATTCAATTTTCTCTACAACATAGCAAAAAAACATTTTTTTTTGGCTAGGGCCGACCTTAGTATCGACCTAGAGCCCTAACTAGAGGCCTCGGACACAAAACTTCGTAGACAATTTGCCCTGCAACACACTAGCCAACAAAGTTGTTGTAGCTACTCTACCGACAAAAAAATTGGCCTTATTTTGACGTAAAAAAAGTCATTTTTCTATGCAGTTTGGCTCTGGCGCCCTTAAAATTTTTTGAGCTTCGTATGGGCACGATTTGGTCTCCATAGAAAAGTCAAAAATTGGAGAGGTTCTAGAGCCAAACTAAAAAAGCAAATGACTTTTTTTCGTCAAAAAAATGCGAGAGCAGTGACATAGAAAACAAATTTCTTTTGTTAGGACCGACCTAAGCCCCACTTAAGCCCTAAGCACAGGCACCGGGCCCAAAGTTTTTGAATGTAATTCGGTTCTCGGTACTCTCAAAAAGAAGAGGAATCAACAAAATCGGTTAGGATTTACAAGATTTATGTAAACAAACTCTAGTAGAAACTCAGTTTTGGGGACCTGGCTGAGTCCAAGGGCGTCTAATCAAAAAATGTTATTCCATAAAATGTGAGAGCGAAAGAGATTTACTCGAGTTATCGTGTTGACGGACGGACGGACATTTTTTTTTATTGCTGATTCGCCATCCAAGGACCATGATCGATGCTCCCCCCCCCCCCTACTCTTGGGTCGAAAGTCGACTGGTTACAAACGTCGTGGTAAACGCACGGATCTAAAAATTGTCAAATTCAAAAAAGTGCCTCAATAGCTATATACTAGCGAGAGAAATGACCCCGTATAAATTCAGTGTTTTTTCATCTATTAGTTGAGCTACTTTTTGGAATTGCGTACTTTTTTTTAACAAACTTTTCGCTATAAGATAGGTGTGCACTTTCAGTCAGGACACTTGGTGCCGAAAGTTTGAAAATGCCAAAATTTAGGAATAGAAGTAGCGATTGTATTACATTATATTAGTTCAGTATTATTATGCTATAAGGTGGTAAGCCGCATACATTTGCTATCTCAGTTTTAAGTTTGACATTTGTGCGAAGAAACGTAACATCAAATTATGTGACTTACAACCTCATAGCATAATAATGCATAATTTATAATTTGACACCTGGCTGCGTACTTGAGCCCTGTACCTGGGAATAAAAAAGGCAGTCTGTTGATGAACATCTGTTTCTACCAAAGTGTAGGAGGTAGTGAGATCTATACGTCACGTATATTTCAACTCGGCACCAGGCTGCGTCCTTGAGTTATGACGGTTTGAATGCAGGAGAAAACAGCAGTCTGGTGCCGAATTTAAAATTTTGTGACGTACAGAACTCACCCCTGCCTCCATGTTGGCAAAAACATACGTTCAGCACCAGGCTGTCTTCTTTATTCCTTGCTTTAGGTCCCAAGTACGCAGCCTCGTGCCGACTTCGAAGGCTTTACTAACTATTTACCTTGCTCCTTCTTCCAATCAGACGTAGTTAGAACTTCAGCACCAGACTACCTTGGTATGACAAAGTTCTACCTTTCTTCAGTCAGACCAAGGCAGCCTAGTGCTGAAATTCTGACTACGCCTAAATGGAAGAAGGAGTGAGGTTAGTAGTTAGCAATACCATCGAAGTCGGCACTAGGCTGCATACTTGGGAACTAAAGCTGGTAATAAAGTAGGCAGCCTGGTGCTGAACAGCTGCCCCGTGGATTCAAAATGTCATAATTCAAGGACGCAGCCTGTTGCCGAGTTGAAGCTTGTGTGACGTATAGATCTCACTACCTCCTACACTTTGCTAAAAACAGATGTTCAGCATCAGACTGCCTTCTTTATTCCTAGGTACAGGGCTAAAATACGCAGCCAGATGTCAAATACTAATATAATGTAATGTACTCGCTACTTCCTTAATTTTGGCACTTTGAAATTTTCGAAACCAAATGTCCCGGATTAAAGTGCAGACCGAAAAGTTTGTTAAAAAAATAATTCCAAAAAGTAGCTCAAGATGACAAAACAATGAATTTATATAGCTATTGAGGTACTTTTTGAATTTGTCAATTTTTTTAAACAAAAGTTACTCTGGAAAAGCATCGTTTTTATCGGTTGTGCTCTTAAACAATTTTGTCGTCTAATTGTTTGAAATGTAATTTCTAGGCTGACACTCAGTACCTGATTTGGGCTATTGGTGACACAGACACCATTGGCTATCACGGTGCTGATCCAAATAAAAGAGGACCGAAAATTATCAACATCTTGGATGCTCCTACGCCAGCCGCTGATTTAACCGAGTAAGTTTGTTGCCTGGGACGTTGTGAACTCTGAAATTCATAACTTGGCACTGGCATTGGTAAAATTATTGTTTTTTTTTTCAGGTACGATGTTTTCCAGATTAGGAGACAGCATCACGTACAGCCTGTGGATACATCGTACTGGTGTACAGTACATAAAGCACCAAATTTCGACGGCGTTAAGCATCACGTCGTTGCAGTAAGACGAAGCTTTAATTACTCAAAATTTACCAGAGCTCATTTTCCCAATTTTTTCTTTAGTTCAACACTACATTGACGACACCGGACAGCATCAAGCACACACATCATCTTGTTCTCTATAGTTGTACCCCACCACAAGGACAAACAACCGAATACTTTGAGCAATTTTTGGATCATCCTGGTGGAGAGTGTTTTGAACAAAATCCTGTCATTCCATCGCCATACTGTAAATCCGTTCTTTACATCTGGGCGGTTGGTGGTGAAATGTTAGTTTTACCTGAGATGGCAGGATTTCCGATCGGTGACAGTGGTCGTCAGGAATATTTCATGTTTGAAGTTCACATTGACAATCCTGGATTAGACACTACGAGCTTTGAGACAGGAATCGATATCTTTTACACGAAAAATACTAGACCAATCGATGCGGCTGTATTCGGAATAGCACACACCGTAAATCACTTACAAATCATTCCACCGAGAACCGATGACTTTGTCAATATTGGACATTGTTCAGCTGAATGCACAAGAGCCCATATTCCAGAAGAGGGAATGAATCTCATCAATGTTATGTAAGGCCACGGTTTTTGGAGTTTGTTGCAATGGAAAATATAAAAATTTTGTTCCAGGTTCCATGCGCACAAAGCGGGAAAGAAAATGCGAACGAGAATAATTCGTGATGGAGTTGAATTGGAATGGCTTGCTGTTGACAATCATTACAACTTTGATTATCAAGCTAATAGACCTTTCCCGGCGTCGAGCTACAAAAAAGTTTTGCCTGGAGATCACATTATTACAGGTAAATCGTTCATTACATACGAGCAGAGAAAGAACACTTTTGGTCGAAACCGGGGGGTCATCCACTGGTCAAAAAATTGTACCAAAAATTCCAATTCCATAAAAAAATTCCAAAAATTTCATCGAAATTCTAAAAATTCCATCGAAATCCGAAATTCAGAAGTTCCGAAAATTCCAAAAATTCCACAGAAATTCCAAAAATTCAAGAAATTCCAAATATTCCACAGAAATTCCAAAAATTCCACTAAAATTCCAATAATTCCAGAAATTCCATTTCAATTCCATCAGCCTGTACCAAAAAAATGAAGTAGATAACCCCTCGGTCGAAACATTCACGGGCTGAAAAGCCGCTAGATCACTGGCCACAAAATGGACCAGAAAGTATTTTTTGAAACACTTAGAGAATTTTAAATATGTGCATTGTATAGCACCAGCTGCTCTGTCTTTGTTTCATTTCCGCTCCCAGCTGAAAACAGGCACATTTGTAAAATTCTCCAAGTGTAGGAGTCGGATTTCTGAAACAGGAGATAAGAATACAAATCGAATTCCTCATTCACAGAATGTACTTATGACACAAGTGCTCGCCCAAATGTCACAATCGGAGGTCATCCATCAATGTATGAAATGTAAGTTGAAATCAAGATCTAAGTGGCTCTATGTTTTTCTACTAATCCTTCCTTTAAGGTGCCAAACATGGTTCTGGCATTATCCGAAAGGACTCATTTATTGTGACTCAACAGCTGATCCAGACCTGAACGATCTTTTCCAAATTGAAGATTATGAAGTGTACGTCTCTGTCAACAAATCATTGTTTCTTCTTCATTTTCGCAAAAGATTTTCACGAAAATATCATCCACAGATCCGAATTCGACGATGAACCGATTTTAAAGAAACCTGACGCTATTGCTGGAATGAGATTTTCTGATTATCTGAATACCTTGAACTGGACAAGTGAATTGAAAGATCGTTTGGAACACCAATTAGTCCATGGTACTCATCAAACCAGATGTTTGGGAAATCAACGTCCGGTGCCATATCCAGTTATAACCAGAGAGTACGTTCCCGAAGATGTGTGTGAAAATAGCGCAAATTTGGTTACAACATTTTCTATTTCTGCGTTCTTCATACTGTTAGCAGCGATGTTAAACAATTTTTAGAAATTCTTTTGAATATTCTCCTCAATTTCTAAGAAATTTCAGGGAGTTTTGTCGTGTCATATAAAGAGTAGACCAATAAAATATTTTGTATTTTGAAAGTAAATGAAAGTTTTTAAAATATTGAGACATTCTAACGCTGGACTTTATGAAGGTTCCACCGGTAAAATTTCAGTTTAGGGGACCTATCTATTTGAGGGGAGGGAATGATAGGGGACCTCCCCCAGATCACAAATATGCAAGCGCTCACAAATACGCTCGAGCTCCGTTTGGAAGTTACAGCGGTTCAAAGTTCAAAATTTTATATGTCCCGAAGCTTCATAAAATGACAAGAAAATAGTGTAAGGGGCTAATTAAAAGGTGGGGATGAATGGAAACCACAGTATCAACTTCAATATGTATCCGGCAGGTGGCGCTAGCAACACAATAGAAGAGAATTCGGCGATTTAACTGTGTAAACATTCATAATTTCAGTTTAAGGTACCTATCTATTTGAGGGGGGAGTTGGAGGGAATGATAGGGGACCTCCCCCAGATCACAAATATGCAACCGGTGGCGCTCGAGCTCCGTTTGGAAGTTACAGCGGTTCAAAATTTATATGTCCCCTATCATTACCTGTGTAAACATTCGCTAAGTATGCACTTACCCAGGATACGGCACGTGGAGGCTGTTTACAAGTATCCCAGAGGCCCTGAAAAGGGCCGTTTATTGTAGTTAGGTGGGGACCCCTCGCTTCGTCAATCGCGAAGTATTTTATGACTCCAAACCTGGGTAAGTGCATACTTAGCGAATGTTTACACAGGTAAAGCGCCAAATTCTCTTCTAGTGTGTTGCTAACGCCACCTGCCGGATACATATTGAAGTTGATACTTCCAAACGGAGCGGGAGCGCCACCTACCGGTTGCATATTTGTGATCTGAGGGAGGTTCTATATCATTCCCTCCCACTCCCCCTCAAATAGATAGGTCCCCTAAACTGAAATTTTTCCTCTTTCCATTTTGTTGCGGTAAATTGGCCAAGTCTTTTCGAAGGTTGGAAGTACATAGTAGTACATTTTTTGTGACGCCCCACAGTGGGAAAAACTGTTTTCTTCGTGTTCATAAATCTGGTACTGTTGAAACAGTTTTAACATAACGAAGATAGCAGTCTCAACCACTGTGCTCCCCTAGTTTAAAAATCTTTGGTTTTTTTGAATTTCAACTTTTACATTATCATTGATTTTCAGACCCGTACGAAGAACGAAGTTCTTCGAAAAGGGGTCTTATGCGTTTACCACGACGTTTATAACCAGCCGAATTTCGAACTGGAAGTATGTAGGGGGCACCGATCATGGTACTTGGATGACGAATCAGCAATAAGGAACATATGCAAGGGATCCGTACGTATCAGAATAGATGCGGCAAACAGAGTCGATGTTACGAAAAGACTCGAACGTATTTACGTCAATATTGCCTTAGCTCTTAAGTATATGAAATTACGTCCACATTAAATTAAATTGGTACTTGCCGATAGGGCAATATTGAAAACCCCGTCCGAAGAAACGGTGTAAAAAAACCTTTCCGAAATAACAAAGTTGACCCCCAAATAGAGGAAAATGTTCTCCTCAATTTTCTCTGCAACATAGCAAAAACAAATTTCTTTGGTTAGGACCGACCGACCGGTCGCGACCCAAGCCCCACTTGAGTCCTAATCACTGGCACCGGGCCAAGCGCAATAATTTTTTTTTTTTGCAGATTCGGTATCTAGGAACCATGTTCGATGCTCCCCCCATCAAATCGACTGGTTACAGAACTTCGTCCATCGTACAGGTCTAAAAATGTATAATGTGTGCGAATGAGTAAAATTTGTAAAATTTCGTCAAATTCTATAAAAACATATGCAGGGCGACGCAAGTCCTTGTCCCTTCTTTCAAAACAACTGATATCAATTTAGGTGACGCTTAACACTTCGAAACGCAAAAAAAAAACTTTCAAAATATTTTCACATTTGATTAAAAAAATGCGTCACAAATGCCGGACCTGAATATGGCCGACCCCCCCACCCCCCATTTAGGGGGGTAGTTTGGGGTGTCGGCCATACATTTGACGTCTTAAAAGTGAATATTTTTCAAGTTATTGTTGATTTAAATCTGCTGACAGCACTGAAAAAAGCGTACGTAATTTATGGATGGTCCCTAAGGCAATTTTTTCTTAAATACGTTCGAGTCTTTTCGTAACATCAACTCTGTTTGCCGCATCTATTCTGATACGTACGGGTATGAATTCGACCGGCAATGTTATTGACAAGAAACGTATCTTTGTTCTTCCTGGATCGATCTTCCACTTTAACATTTTCAAACAATTTTTCTCATAAAAAGATTATTTTTCTTGGTTCATGATAAGCGAGGTAGAGAATGTTTACTATTATACCCTTTCCACCCTGCAAAAAGGTTCAATAACCCTGATTTTCATCCTGAGAATCTGATATCTTTTTAGAGGCATTTTCTTTCGGATCCAAATAAACATTCGGATTATTTACCGACTTAAGTATTCCGGATACTGACGAGACAGGACATCAACTTTCGAAACACTAGGTAGATCTAAGAGTGTTTCAGGCGAGGTGAAAGATAAAACGCTTTGCTTTAAATGAACTGTGTGTCACATCCGTCGTTTTATTATTTTTTTTTTTTGAAGAATTTTAAAACATGAAAACCTAAGCTTCAACTTTCTGTCGTCTGGTATAGTGGCAGTGGCTCGTTAATAATTTACATAATATTACTTTTCTTGTCGTTGAAACAAGGCTTAATTTTACATTAACGTTTCCAAGCACGTATAAAATGACAGAACAAATTGAAGATTACTCACCTCATCGTCAAAGTTTATTTTTTGATGTTTCGGTTTCTTCGACAACTCCATTTCTATAAATACCGAAAATAGACAATGTGAACAAAGTGGCTATACAAATAATAGCTAAATGATAACTTAAACGAGTGTTGAGGAAAAAAAATCTCAGATGTTCTTGTTACGAGTTGGGGAAAAAAATAATAAAAGCGAAGAAAATGTAATCTCGTCTAACACTCAAGCATTATTCTCACAGTTACACGATCTGCTTTTTCTCATCTTTAATATTTAATTCGCATGAGACATCAAGGTATCCGAACCGGTGGGAATAATAAAAGACGTACGGAAAAAAAGTTTCAGTCACTTCTCAACTGTTCTTTTAATAACTGTTAAATTGTTATGAGCAAAAAGGAAGAGAAAAATGGCTTAAAAAAATTACTTGAAACGAAATTATTTTGACTGCGAGATGCCATTTAGAATGGTTAGCGTTGGTTGAATAAATTATTCGCCATATCGATTGAATTTCTACGACAGAATGCAGATATTTTCGTTGTACACTCACTTTTACATAGCAAACATTAACATTATTTTGTCGACAATTTTCTATCCGTGGTGGATTCGTACGGTTATTTGGGGTTGGCTGTTCACCATTGAACATTTAATTATAAAGCAAATAAATTTGTCACTTCAGAAATACATTTGATTTTAATGATCGTATGTGTGTAACATACGTGACACGTTTGGAAATCAAACGCAGGCGAGCATTTGGCCTTAAAAAATCTGCAAGAAAAATAGTATCGTGGTTTCCGTGAACGAATGATGTATGTTCTCAAACTCAATTCCGTTCATTACAAAACTTTTAGAGTCAAATTCGAATTAGTTGAATTAATGCTATAGGTAAATATAATGAGATTTCCTTACACTTCTTCCCAAAGATCGTTTTATTAAATTTGAAAATTAAAAATACATTAAACTAGAGTGAAATCAGGGTTAAAGACAAGGCCAGCAATTGCACAGTTAGAACTTCCTACAAACAGTAAAAGTTTACCCTGGCAAATTTCGCTAAAGTTTTTATTCGTCTTTTAAAAGGTAAGTATCGTACGTTGGGTTTATATTAATCTGGTGCATTTCGTCTTTTTTCTTTGTCTTTTCTTATTTCTCTCATTGGCAGTTAAAACATAAAATTAGAGAATATTTGTGACGAGAAAGTTGGAGGAGAAATAAATAATTCTCTTTATTATGCTCCGTTGAGAGCGCCGCGAGGGGTAGATAAACAAAAAACACAAGGTTCGAAGCGATCGAAAACAAAACAAAAAATTGAAAAACAAAAATAAATAGAAACAAAAAACAGAAAAAACAAAAAAACCAAAAA
>CM055403.1:131704528-131726818 GCA_029228625.1 Pseudolycoriella hygida | reverse complement strand
AAACAGAAAAAAATAAAAAAAATTTGTTTAAAAAAACAAGGTCCGAATAGAATCAACGTTTGTTTACCCCTCGGAACACTGTTTAGAAATTTGATTGGTTGAAATTTTTCACGTGATTTTTTCAACCAATCAAAGTTCTAAACGGCGCGGCTTTCTCAACTGAGTGCAAACCAAGGTTGAAAGCAGTTAAGTATAATATAATATAACCCGCCGTTACAACCCGTCCGGGTCGGAGGCGTGTGTGCAAATAATGTTTTCTTCCCGGTATCCAAAATACGATTTTGCCATATTTCCCGTTATCCGTGAAATGTGGCATAATTTCCCGATGAGAAAATATTGATTTTCTGGTGAGAAAATATTGATTTCTATGCCTTAGGGAGAAATTCTGGACCCAGAGGAGGGGAGAGGGTGTAAAACATTGACCAAAATTGTGATACTGGAATGGCAAATGAACAATTTTGATGTTGTTTGATTTGTTCTTCAAGTTTAGCGCCGCAGGCAAAATTTGGACTGTCTTCAGACTTATTCTGTAGGTAAATCGAAGATTTTGCTCAATCACCGCTTGCGAAATTTTTGAATTGAATGATAGGTGTAAGTAGGATTTGAGTGCAGCACCACAGGCGAAGATTTTATGGAATAAAAGTATCAAAAGATGTGATGTATGATCGCGCCATATTCAGAAAAAGCGGGCAGCCAGGGGGCGGCACCTGCCTGTTTCCAAAATTTGCTATTTCTACCTCCAATTTGAGAAAGGCGGTTAAACCTTTTCGCTTTTTATTTCTGACTTTTGAATTTTTTACTTCAAGTTTTGATTCATATTTGCCGTTTATGAAGATCCATATAAAAATCAGATGTGCCGAGGTTTTTTTCGGCCTTATGGATACATATCCATATATATCATCATCACAGATATGCGAGCGAAATGAGCGCAGGGACTTTATTGTTGGATCCGTACAAAGAACAGTGGTCCTATACGTTTCTTCCGGACAATTTTATTGTAACATGGGGTAGATCGAGGAGGGAGTTGGCTACATTTATTATCTCTAGATGACGAATTAGGAAAAAAATGTCGGTCCGTCTCCACTTTTTTTTCTAAACGACTCGACCGATCGCCCTGAAATTTGTTTCCCCTGAAAGAAAGATACATGTATCTTATGATTGAAGTTCAAAGATGAGCGAAATCGGTCAAGTGGTGGAGATAAGGTCGAAAAGGTGTCCGAAAACATGAATTTTCGAGGGTCAGTGAAACTTTTTCGCAAATATCTCGACAAGTAGAGCACGGAAATCATTCATCTTGGCGTCAAATGAAAGCATTTGATGTCACGAAACTGGGAAAGTTTTTTGAAATCGGTTTAAGGGTTTGAGCACTGGGACCCACGGAATGGACAAAATTCTTTTTCTCAGCCATATACGATAGGAGATGGTTTTGCGTCAATATTTGGTTAATTATGAAATATATAGACTTACTTCCAAAGAAAAAGTTGTAGAATTAATTTCTAGTGGCAGTAAGAAAGTTGCTTCCAAAGACAAAGTTGTAGAAAATCAAATTTTAGCAAAAACGCCCATGAAATCAATGGTCTCATATGTTATAAGATGTACTTCGGTAGGGCCTTTGACATTACCTTGGGTGTGAGCTGTACTTCTCGGAGAGCTGTACTTCCGGCGTGCTAAATTTATTTCCCTGTCAGCTTTATTTCCCTGTGAGCCGAACGACTTCCCGGTGTGCTGAATTTCCCTGTGAGCTTTATTTCCCGGTGAGCTGAACGACTTCCTGGTGGGGTGTACTTCCCGGTGAGCTGCACTTCCCGGTGTGCTGCACTTCACGGTGTGCTAAATTTCCCTGTCAGCTTTATTTCCCGGTGACCCGAACGACTTCCCGTTGAGCTGTACTTCCCGGTGAGCTGCACTTCCCGGTGTGCTAGATTTCCCTGTCAGCTTTATTTCCCGGTGAGGCGAACGACTTCCCGGTGAGCTGTACTTCCCGATAAGCTGCACTTCCCGGTGTGCTAAATTTCCCTGTCAGATTTATTTCCCAGTGAACCGAACGACTTCCCGGTGAGCTAGCTGTACTTCCCGGTGAGCTGCACTTCCCGGTGTGCTAAATTTCCCTGTCAGATTTATTTCCCGATAAGCCGAACGACTTTCCGGTGTGGTAAATTTCCCTGACAGCTTTATTTCCCGGTGAGCTGTACTTCACAGTGAGCTAAATCTCCCTGACAGCTTTATTTCCCGGTGAGCTGTACTTCCCAGTGAGCTGCACTTCCCGGTGTGCTAGATTTCCCTGTCAGATTTATTTCCCGGTGAGCCGAACGACTTCCCGGTGTGCTAAATTTCCCTATGAGCTTTATCTCCCGGTGAGTCAAACAACTTCCCGGTGAGCTGTACTTCCCGGTAAACTGTACTTTCCGGTGAGTTTCACTTC
Source organism: Pseudolycoriella hygida (assembly GCA_029228625.1). NCBI lineage: Eukaryota > Metazoa > Arthropoda > Insecta > Diptera > Sciaridae > Pseudolycoriella > Pseudolycoriella hygida. The sequence goes on along the minus strand of CM055403.1, from coordinate 131,724,396 downwards.
GAGGTGTGCTAAATTTCCCTGTCAGCTCTACATCCTGGTGAGCCGAGCGGCTTCCCGGTGAGCTGTACTTCCTGGTGAGCTGTACTTCCCGGTGAGCTGCACTTCCCGGTGTGCTAAATTTCCCTGTCAGCTTTATTTTCCGGTGAGACAAACGAATTCCCGGTAAGCTATATTTCCTGGTGGGATGTACTTCCCGTTCTCGGTGAGTTACATTTCCCGGTGAGCTTTACTTCAAAACTTTAAATTAAAGAAAAAATTCGCCTACGGCTAATTTTACTTTTTCTTCACACATTTGCCGGTATCCAAATTTTTCGCCAAACAATTTCCCGGTATCCTCAATACAAAGGTGCGGAAACTAGTATGGCTTAAAATGCCGGTTCGCCCCATCAATGTGTTTTACCGGCAGACATTTTTCAGACCACATGCTTTACGTGAATTCCGAACCACACCTAACGGGAGCTAACATTTTACCATTAGGATTTCTTCTGGTGCTAATTATATCTCCGACATTTGTACATAGAATTCATCGAATATGGGTGACGTCATTTTTGTCATTCTTCTATGTACGATTCGTTGCGGCACCAAATTCACAACTACCCATATCATGAAGTCTGTGTGTGTCTAAGAACGTTACTTTCATGCTATAGATTGAAGAAAAATCCTATACAGAATTTGTTCCCACCAGGATTGAAGCCGTATATTCTTGGTGGAAAGCCAGTACGTTACCACTGAGCTAACCCGTTACCTTAAAAGCAGTTAAGTGCCCAATAATATTTACATGTGGTGTTTTACCCATCCCCTTGAACCTCCTGTGAGAGAAATCAGAGAAACAAAGAAAGCGGAAGAACTGCACAATGACAATTTAAACCGAACGTACTGTCAAAACATTTTCAATAAATTTGTATAATTTCGGTCATTTAAACTTCACGGTAAAACTGAATGTAATTCCTGTGGAAGTATGTTTATTACACTCATGGTGCATAAATTATTAAAATGAGAAGTAGAAGGTTGTAATAGGGTCCGATCAATCGCCAATCAAGCAACAAATTACTCATCCAATCGTCAATAAGCCAAAATAAAATCACCGCAAATCAATCAATTTAAATCATTCATGAGTCAATTATCAAGCATAAATCAATTAACAATAAATAACTTAAAATCAATCAATCTCCAACCAGGCATCAGTCAATGATCAGTCAGTCAATATATCAGTCAGACAACCAATTTTAATGAAGGACGTCGCAAAGTGACGCCATTCAGAGTCAGTGTCTCATTATTAATCACTAGTGTAACATGGGCTTCCAACAAAGTATTGTGAGTTTCATGGTGATTTACATACCATTGAATTGCATTTCATCGTGAAATCCGTTACAATTTGACAGAAGCCGATGTGGTACGATACCAGGCACGACACGCTCCAATTGTATTACGAAATTTGTTTTTACTGAAGTTAAGTTCAGAAAATTGACTAAGGACTTCGCTACGGAACCGTACGGGACTGACTTAGTTTCTTTTAGTTTGTAATAAATTTAACAATTTACGATATCTACAGAATTGAATTCGAGATGAAATTCGGATTATGCGGGTTGAAGTTAATGGAACATGTTTAAATGTTAATTTTGTCTTCATTTAAGGATTTATTGAATGTGCTATTACTGGCCCATTTAACCGAATGTCTTTTGTGTTATTTTTTCTTTTTAATTAAGTGGATAATATCTCCTCTCTGGAATTCGAAAAGCGTTCAGAAAAACTCATCAAAATTAACATCAATACAAACCATTGATGCAAAACGTTATAAACGAACATTTATTTTGAAATCTACATTTTTGTCGGTTCGTAAACATTCTCTTCATTTTAATTCATTTTTCTGCTGAAAATCCAATTCAGAAAAGTTTTCAACTTTTTCTCGGTATTACACCAGCGATAAATGTCTGCTAATTTCAAAATAAAAGAGAGCTACGTTACAACATAATTTCTTCCATTAAACCATAAAAAGGAAATAAAAGACAAACAAAAGCAATTTGTAGCAAGTGTAATATGTATGTGTTGTGTGCATTACCAACAGATGTTCAATATTTTCTTTCTTCGATTAAGAGCGAAAAATGTTCGAAACACTTACCATACAATCGTATTGTAGCTTCAATGCCACCAATACTATTTTTTGATATGCATTTGTATCCGCCGAAATCTGACTTTTGCAACTTTTTTATAATCAGCACCATTTGTACAGCGTACATTGAATTATCCGTTTCGGTCATGCTGTACCGATCATTCGGGATTATCATTTCGCCTGGATTATGTAACAAAACAAAAGAACGTAATTACATTTTTGTTAATTTTTTACCGTTGAAAAGCGCAACTTTGACCGATTTTGTACTGTAATGTCAAAGAAAATAGAGAAAATTCTCGTGTAAGCGTCAACTTGTATATTGATTCAGTAACTACAAAAATTAAACGCTTGTTGTGTACATAATATGATAGCTGCAACAATAGTAGGTCCAACAACGGTGGGCTAATCTGAACATAATTGCGGTAAACATATTATCATCATGACAAACATATCATGACACGTATAATGTATTATGTTTGGATGACATGGCTTTTCGTCTCGGTTAGGACCGTCCGAAGTGTTATTAGCGCTTACTGAGAGTTATTAACGTACCGGGCTATAAAAACACCCAAAAAGCGCTAATTACTACCGGAAAGTGTTCAAGAGAACCAAAAGGTCTGCCAGTTTGTGTAAAAGGGTGAAGTACGTTGGTCCGCATATTTCATACAAGTGGGAATTTAGTTGATTTATCAAAATATTTGCTTTACTTTTTGCTGGTAAAAGTAATTTTTTCTCTTTTAGCAATGCCTGATTGCTTTTAGCGCCACGTGGTCGCTAACAACATTCGGATTTTGTATCGACTCGGAGTACTAAGAACACTCAGGAGGTGTTATTTACGCCTTATGGGAGTTATTAACGCCTTCTGGAAGTTATTAAGGTCTCCTGGGAATTATTAACGCCTTACGGGTGATATTAACGCCTTCTGGATGTTATTAACTCCTTCTGGGTGTTATTAACGCCTTCTGGGTTTTATTAACGTCTTCTGGGCGGCATGAACACTTTCTGAGTGTTATTAATGCCTCATGGGAGTTATTAACGCCTTTATTAAGTTAATGACGCCTTCTATGCGTCACTAACGCGTTTTGGGTGTTTTTGATGCCTTCAGTGTGTAATTAACCCCTTATGGGTGTTATTAACGCCTTCTGAATGTGATTAACTCCTTCTGAGTGTTATTAACGCCTTTTGGGAATTAATAACGCCTTCTGGGTGTCATTAACGCCTTCTGGGTGTTATTAATGCTTTCAGGGTGTTATTAACGCTTTCTGGGTGTAATTAACGCCTTCTGAGTGTTGTTAATGCCTTCTGGGAGTTCTTAATGCCTTTGTGAAGTTAATTACGTCTTTTGGGTGTTATAAAGCCCTTCTGTGTGTTATTCACGCCTTCTGGGTGTTATTAACGCCTTCTTGGAGTTAATTACGCCTTCTGGGAGTTAATTACGCCTTCTGGGAGTTATTAACGCCTTCTGGGACTTATTAACGCCTTCTGCGAGTTATTAACGCCTTCTGGGAGTTATTAATGCTTTTTGGGTGTTATTAACGCCTTCTTGGAGTTATTTACGCCTTGTGGGTGTTATTAACGCCTTTTGGGTAATATTAACGCCTTCTGGGTGATATTAACGCCTTCTGGGTGTCATTAACACCTTCAGAGTGTTATTAATGCCTCCTGGGAGTCATTAACGCCTTTATTAAGTTAATAACGTCTTGTGGGCGTTACCAACGCGTTTTGGGTGTTATTGATGCCTTCAGTGTGTTATTAACGTCTTCTGGGTGTTATTAACGACTTCTGGGTGTTATTAACGCCTTCTGGGTGTTATTAACCCCTTCTGGGTGTTATTAACGTCTTCTGGGCGTCACTAACGTGTTTTGGGTGTTACTGATGCCTTCAGTGTGTTATTAACACCTTCTGGGTGTTATTAACGCCTTATGGGTGTTATTGACGCCTTCTGGGTGTTATTGATGCCTTCTGGGTGTTATTATCGCCTTCTGGGTGTTATTAAAGCTTTCAGGGTGTTATTAACGCCCAGTTAGATTTGATTTTATTGCCCTGACTGCTAATACCACCCGAAAGGCGTTCACTTCAAATGTGTTGTGTTAACAAATGGGCCACGTCTATTTAACTATCACGCAAAATCGTTTGGCTAAAAATTAATGACTGAATCAGCTCAGGTGAGTGAGCACACCTTTACGTTTCCCTGTAAGTTCTTTCCATGAAGAAACACTTCACTTCTGAATTTCATGTCAATCTTTATTTTAAATTTCCGGTCAATGGTACGCTTTTCGACGGTAGCGACGGTTTGTTTTATTCATATTGTTGAACCACAAAACCACTTGAAAACAATTTTAATTTTTTTGTTTGTTTTATGAACTTAACACATGACGTTGATATGCAAAATATGGTATAGAAAAATATAAATCAGTTCATTTCGTACTCACCATTCTCTCTTTGCCAATAATTTATGGCTTTTGGAGACGCCTCTGCATTGCAAACGAGCGTGACATCTGTTCCGACTGGGGCACCGACCAATTGGTTTGGAACTTGAATCAGCGGGTGAACTGGGAAAAATATAGGAAAATAATTTAAGTTTTACTGCCGGAAAATCGAATTGTATTTTAGTGTGTTGTCGGATATTCGCTTGGGAATGTGTGTACACAGTTTTCATTTGTTTACACTTTTCCGGTTGTTTGCATTGGGTGGGGTGATGAGTTGGATTTGTGAATTTGTTGAGGATACAACAAAAATGAATATCACTTACTCCAACCGTATTTGCATGCATTGTTTATAGAATTTAATTTGATTTATTAGTCTCGTGTACGGAACACGAAGATATGGAAGTTTTGTATACAACAATCTCTTTAGAAAGCTTTACAGTCGATTTAATCTCTCATTACCAGAAACTGTGTTTGTGCCGCTTTACAATGATTTTTCAGCATAATGGGTGGGACGATGTTTCCTGTGATGTGGTTTAGATGTTTCCTGTGGTGTACTGATAAAAATAACCTGCGTCCAGGAAAGTTTCTCATTTATACGTGTCCGATGTACATAACACAAGCCACATATAAAATACACAGAAGTCATAGAAAGGAGTGTACTGATATTAGAGACGATATTACATTTTTGTGTCCAAATCGCTTACATTCATTCAAAGTTACGCTTTTTGATATACAATGGTAGCACATTTCTTGGAAAGAATATGGTGGTGGAGTATCATTACTTTATAAAGACCATAGAATACTTTGAGAAACATAAACGCAGACGAAGTAGTTTTTCGGGGTATATAGTCTGTCTCACTCAAATCAACGTTTTTGTACATTTGAATGAATTTATGTTTCCCTGCCTCAAAATAAATTTTACTTTATATGTGACGATACGTCTCACATTAAACGCCAATTTTCGAGACGGGAAACGAGAATTTATTGCATTATTCTCAGTATTTATCCGTCTAGAGGGATAAATTCCACTGTCTAGGGCGAGAAATATTAAATAAAAAAAAAACGTTTGGGAATCGAGCACAGAACGCCCCGCATTCCAATCAACGATGCTAAACACTACACCACTTCTTATTAAATACATTAATTGCGAATTATATTATCGCAGCTAATGTGATTCAATTGAAAACTCTCATAATATATATTTATGTACCTACGAACTGCAACTTGCAAATGCAACTTACAGGTTGCAAAATACCCGTACACATTGAAAGAACTGAATTCCTGACTCTACCCCGAAAAAAAACTACCAAACACCGATCCGACTGATTCCTTACAAAGCCTTAACCATCAACTTCGCAATAAAGTTATAATTTAATTATTGATTACGTCTTTATTGAATTGCTTCGGAAATAACTCAAAAGTCAATATTGAAGAACCATTCAGAAGGAACAAAGCCTATTCATCCTCCACTCAATCTATCTTACCTAGTCCTTCCCTTAATTTCTCTCATACACCTAAACATTCTCATAACCCCTTACTTAATCACTTTCCCTACCCCATCTAAATATCTACTAAACCTTCTCCCTTCCTCCACCTAAGCCCTTTCGTAACCGCCACCTAAACCCTTTCCTTTACACAATCTAAAACCTCTCATAACTACCACTTAAGCCTTCTACTAACCCCCACATAAACCTACTCCTAGTACCAACATAAACATTTTCTCAACCAACTGAATGCCCATTCCAACTATTGTTTGCGGTCGAGTAGTCTGAGTTAAGTGTAAGCGATCAATCCGGCACATACTTACTAGGTGTTCTCCGGGAACTGAGGGAATTACTACCAAAGGTACCAAAATTGACCATTTCGAATCATTTATTTTTTATATTTAAAAAAAGTTCTTTTGGCTAAAATTATGGTAACTTTTATTTATTTATTTATTTCAATCAATTTCAATCAACGGCCATACGGCTAACTGATTATACAAACATAGAGAACTGATTATATAGAGATAAAAAATCAAAATGACGAAACAAGAGAACAAGACAAAATTTAGAAACAAAAAAGAAAAAAAAAGTCAACATCGACAATTGAGAGATCAAGCGTAAAAGAGAGCATTATGAAAAAAGAAAATAAAAGAGAAAAATAAAAATAAAAAATAAAATCATCTCATGAATCCCTAAACTTCAATCTTTTACGGAACAATTCGCGTGACACGGTGTCATTATATAGTCCTGCGAAATTATTAAAGATGCGACACAAATTGTTTATCGGTTCATGAAGCCCATATTCAGTTCGGTGAAAGTCTATGTGCAGCGTTTCATGCGCCCTCATTTCTCTCGCTGGCTTATTAACGATGAAATATTCATTCAATATTGATGCCATAATTCTCCGTCTCAACACATCAAATACGAAATACGCACTCAAATCGGTTCTCCTTTTCGATAACTTGTCCAAACCGATCATTTCTAACCGCGACTCATACGAAGGCAACCGAAAGTTTTCATCACGCTTCACTATTCGTCTGAGGGCATATATCAAGAATTGTTTTTGCACGGATTCCACTTCAGCAACCTGTTCTATGTAGTGTGGCTGCCAAACAACAGAAGCATATTCTAAATGCGATCTGACATGCGCACAATAAATGCTTTTCAGTGCTCTCACGTCACGGAATTCCCAACAAATCCGCTTGATGAACCCGAGCATCGAATAAGCTTTCGACACAACGCGCTCCACATGCCTTTTAAAATCCATTCTCACATCGAATAGTACCCCCAGATCACGCACTTCATTCACTCTTTTCAGCGTTCGCTCACCGATCGTATATTCCAACATTATTGGCGAATGTTTACTGTAGAACGACATACTCTGACACTTTCCAACGCTCAAATAAAGACAATTACGTTCACACCACGTGGATACTGCCTCCAGGTCTCGTTGCAATGCCGTGTTATCTAAGACCGTTCTGATGCGTCCGCATATAATGAACACAATGACGATTTAATAACCTTCGTGATGTCATCGATAAACAGAAGGAACAAAATCGGACCAAGATGACTTCCTTGCGGAATACCTGACATCACAGCGAACGTGCGTGAACAATGGCCACTGATCTTTACGTATTGTGTACGATTCGTCAAATATGATTCTATCCAGTGCAGTAAATCAGAATGAATACCCAGTTCTTTCAATTTCGCCACCAAGTACTTATGCCGCACCCTATCAAATGCTTTCTCAATGTCCGTGTAAATTACGTCCATCTGGTCACCCGATTCTATCGCACGGATACATTGTCTGGTGAATTCAACCAAATTCGTTGAAGTAGAACGGCCCTTCATGAATCCGTGTTGCTTGATAGAGTTTCCCAAATGTGGGTAAAATGGCTATGCCCCTCAAAGATCAGATATGAATTCATCATTTAGAACTTGTAGACCACAAAAATAATTTTCTTAACATCAAATTTCAAGTGCTTGAAAACAGCACTTCCCATAATAAATGTCACGGGAATTACTGTTTTCATACATTCGACAGATAGTATTTGCAAAATAATTTTTGTGGTCTACAAGTTCTAAACGATGAATTTACATCTGATCTTTGAGTGATGAAGATCTGAACACATAATATTCAATATTTTAGGAGAAATATGATTTCGTAACTTTGGTTTTGATAGGAACCTCGGTAAGTTACGGAAACTTTCCTACAAACAGTTACGGTAACTGACGTAACATTGATGTATTTTTTTTTCGTAGTTTTGTCTGTTTGATTCAAATGTCAGTGTATCTTTTCCGTTAATTTTAGATGAATGAGTTTAAAAACGAAATGTAAATGTTGTAATAAAGTTTTTTCTTTTTTAAACTTGTTACGTACTGTTTGTCAATTTTATTCGCAATTTTCAACTTTTAAATCCAAATGTGTAAGTGAATTAATGATTTCATAAAGTTAAACTTATTTTCCCAGCAGAAGAATTTTTTGAAGCTTGAAAAATAAATGATTAAAAGTGGTCACTTTAAGAGTCAATTCGCGAAGAGTTGAACCAATTAAAATACAAGTGGTTCCAGATATCGAAGCCAGGTGGCTCATTCGATTCCTTGGTCCTTTCTGAGAGTTTTGAAACAAAAGAGAGCTGGCTTTTGCATTGTCATTGAGGTTCTGTATGATACTTTGAAAAATCATGTAAGAATATCGTAAAAATTTTATATTGCTAATAACTTCAGTAAATGAAAACAAACAAACACAAAACCTATAGGATCTGTAGGCGGGGTCAAGACCAACAATATTTGAGGTATGAAGAGTTCCTAAGCCGACGTGGTAGGGGAGAGATACCGGGTTTTTCATATGAAAGTGTACAGCCTACTATGATCCTCTCATTCTTCGATGGTACGTATGAAAGAGATAAAAGGATGGTCATGTTCACCTTCATATGAAAAACCATATATATAGGAACAGGCGTAATCGGTAAAGTGAATTTAATTTTTATGTCAATTGAAATGACAATTGCATTGTATGGAGTAAAAGATTTTACAAATCATTCTGATTTGGTCAGTTGTCAAAGTTACACGTTTTTGCAATCTAATAAATTATTTTATTTTTACCGACAATTCGTGTCTTTAATTGATCTTATCGTTTCTACATGGGGGCTCAAGGTAGTGGACCAGGACATTGAGTAAATAAAGTAAAGGAAAAGTAATCGGTAAAGTTGAAAAGTCGCAAAGTTGTTACGTTGAAAAGTGAAAAGAGTCGATAAGCCGTAAAGTGTGAAGGATAAGCAAAGTGTTAAGTTATATAAAGGAAAAGCAATTCGATAAGAACTAAAAACTATCAAGCTGCGAAGTGTAAAGTAAAGTCTCTGCAATTGAAAAGAACGGGACATTCTAGAAGAATTTTTATCGGCGACACGTGGGTGGAACAATAGAAAAGACTAGCTGAACAACGTGGTTGTATTTTGTGAAATCAAACCAAGTGCAAATTTTTTCTTATGGATGACTTCATCGAAAATTTAACTACCGCTGAACTACGTAAAATACTTCGAACTCGTGAATTATCAATTTCATACAAAAAGAAAATTGATTTAGTGAAACGATTAAAATCGTCGTTGGTAAAGGAGGACACAGAGGAATTGTTTCGCGGAATTTTGACAAGCGACGAGGACGAAGAATTTGAAGATTCTTTGGAAATGGCATCGAATTTTGTATTCAAGGATGTTGAAGATGCGTTGGAAAAGTTTACTGGTGAAACCACGAAGTCGGTAAATGAGTGGCCCAAGAATTACAAGGACGTAGCGAAAACCTGCGGATGGAATGAAATACAAATGTATTTGTACGCCCGCAAGTTGTTACGAGGTGCGGCACGAAGCGCAGTTGAAGCGGATAAAACGGTTATCGATTATAAATTATTGGTAGAAACGCTGAAGAAAGAGTTCGACAAGGAAAGGACAAGTTACGAGATCCATAAAGATTTGAGGCTAAGGAGAAAATGAGCGTCGGAGACATTCTTGGAATTTTTCTACGAAATGAAGAAAATTGGTCCGAGAGTGGATGATGGGTTATCAGAAGGAAGTAATGAAAAGGCAATTTTGTACCTTGCGGAAAGTCTAGATGAATTGAAAGTCAAGCTCAAAGTGTACGAGACAATGCAAAAGGTCAAATCAGCATCAGCAGCCGCACGTTGTAAAAACTATGGATCGAAAAGCCACAATCAACATGCGTGTCCGGATCAAGAAAAGGGAAAACGATGTTTCAAATGTAACAGCTTTGGTCACATGGCTCGGGATTGTGCAGAAATCGAACCAAACAAGATGGGTGCTAAAGCGAAATCGATCATTTTCGTCACGAAACCTGATCTAGGAGGAAGTTTACCGTTGTTGAAGCTCAAACCGGTTGGTTTGGGAAAGTTTTCATTAGTCTAAAGTGAAGAGTGAACATTTGAGGACAAATGTTTTATTAAAGGGGGGGAGTATAGGAACAGGCGTAATCGGTAAAGTGAATTTAATTTTTATGTCAATTGAAATGACAATTGCATTGTATGGAGTAAAAGATTTTACAAATCATTCTGATTTGGTCAGTTCTCAAAGTTACACGTTTTGGCAATCTAATAAATTATTTTATTTTTACCGACAATTCGTGTCTTTAATTGATCTTATCGTTTCTACAGATATTCATTTTTAGTTCAAAAAATGGTCATTTTCGGTGGGTCCGGAAGGACAACAGCGCGGCGATATACGACGATATTAGTATTTTAATCGAAGGCTTGATCCCCCTAGCATCTAAAGTTGAAGAAACATCCATGGATATATTCGACTGTGACTCAGCGGAACCACATTAGTGAGATCATGAAAAAAAACTTGAAAAATAGCTACTTTTTTGATGTCTTGCCTGTGTTTTTAGACCGATTAACGCAGCGTAAAGTAAAATATTTGACGTAAGAGAGCGTGGCGAGTGCAGGCGACGACGGGGAACAATTTTACTCCCACTGAAATATGAAAAAAAAAATCAAAATAATTCACTATTCGATTCACTATAATTCGATATTTTGACAAATGCACACTAGAAGCGCACTAGGATTTTTAAGTTATTGATTTTCATGTTTTTTACGGACGACCCCCTTAAAATACCGCTAAGTTTACAAGTACAACGCAAGAAGCTTAAACAAAAGATTTTTTGCGCTTGTATTCCCCCCCCCCCCTTTCCCTTGTGTCACGTCCCTATTTTAAGGAATAATATATTTTAGTAAGTAAGATTACAAAATACTAGCAATACTTTATACGTTTCCTTTCACCTCAGCCATCATTCTAAAAAAAAAAACTAATCAAATAGTTAACGCACTAACACAAACTTAAGTTGTAAAGCCGCCCTTAGGCTGATCCCTTTGGTACGTAAATAATATTATTTGTCATACTAAAATTTCAATTCAATCCAATTCGAGTCCGATGAAGACAAAGCGAGATTTCTAGCGGTCCAGAGGCCAGAGTCAGGGGCCTGGTTGCAAGTATTGCCATTGAGATCCATTGGTACTTTACTAGAAAACAATGCCCTTCGAATTGCGGTGGGCCTTCGATTAGGTATTGATATTTGCTAGCCTCATGTATGCTGGTGTGGTGCCCAAGTCGATAATAAAGGACGCCATGGATTGAAATGCCGCATGAGCGCTGGTCGACACGCAAGACACGCCTTGGGTCAAATGCACAATTTATTCTAATGATTGTGCATACCTTAGGTTGAATAATTAATTCACTCTAATAATTGTGCATGCCTTAGGTTCAATGCAACATTGACTCTAATGATTGTGTTTGTATTAGGTTAACTGCACAATCTATTCTGACTGTTGTGCATTTCAAAGATTTAATTCACAATTCATTCCTATGATTGCACATGTCTTAGGCTCAATGCACAATCAATTCTGATGATTGTGCACGCCTTGGGTCAAATGCACAATTTATTCTAATGACTGTGCATACCTTAGGTTGAATGATTAATTCACTCTAATGATTGTGCATGCCTTAGGGTCAATGTAACATCGACTCTAATGATTGTGTATGCATTAGGCTAACTGCACAATCTATTCTGACTATTGTGCATGTCTAGGATTTAATTCACAATTCATTCCTGTGACTGCACATGCCTTAGGTTCAATGCACAATCAATTCTGATGATTGTGCACGCCATTTTCATAGAACATACGACAAAGTTAATGTAATCCCCCATACAAATGGACATGTTTTGAGCAGAAAATAGTTTTGTGCTAAGCACAGGTGGCATCACAAAACTGTTGGGCCGGTGATATCGTCAGCACATAATGTGTAGATTTCAGCTAACTATTCATAATTTCCAAAAAGTTGATACAATAGGGGTCTCCCATACAAATGGACATGTTTTGGACAGAAAATAGTATTGTGCTAAGCACATGTGGCAGCACAAAACTTATGATAATCATTTTTCGAAAGCACATAACCTAGCGCTCAAAATCAGCTATTTGAAAATCCAGTCCAAAATGATGGGGTGCTGAAGACATGTACCTCTTTTTTCTTTATAAAAATAAGAAGAGTTCATCCTGTATGAACTGGACCATAATGGCTCATTACGTAGGTCGCATCATTACTGCCTAGCACGTTGAATTTCTCATCTACATAGCAATGAACCTGCAGCGTATACTCAACGTACCGAGTGCGTACACGTTAAAACAAATTAGCGTTTTTATTGCCGGATTTACACTAGAGATAGCTATATTGACATGTTGTATAATATGTCTCTCGCGACGTATACTTTATGAATGATCTATAAATAAAAATTTGCCTCCATTTGTTGCCCTACAGCAAACTCTTCTATGCACATAATTTTAAAGTAACGTAAGAAAAGATTTGTGTTAGGCACTCGTATAAAATTCACAATAGACAAGACTTCGTTGATCTTAAATAGACCACTAATTCGGACATGCCATTAATTAATATGCTTATTATTTTACCACAATTTTCATTGAAATAGGGTTAAGTTTACGTTCGTTCTTAAGTTATTTAAATCAATCTCAGTTTAGATCAACAAAATTAATGAAGTTCCGAATACAAATATACTTTAAGTTCATCCACTACCCACTTAATAAGACAAATTTGTAAGCGTCTTGTGTGCCATCCGAAAAGTTGTTGGGAAGTGTGTTTCAGGAAATAACTTAAACTTTTCGTCTCCGAAAAACATCACCGTAACCCTTGTCACATTGAGTTCCTTTCCACTTGTCGTCTTTGTGTTCCATCAGCTTAAACAAAATACTTGGCAACCCTTTTGTCGGTTTTATTGTAATGTATTACATTCCTCCATTTATAATGTGTACATAATGGGCACATAACCATAACATGGAAAATTATCGATGTCCTAATTAACCTAATAAATTTTGAACCGAAATCCCCACAAAAGTCAAAGGCCATTGAAATATTAAACACAAATAATTTCGACGATGCCTTTCATACAGCGTGCGATGCGAAAATAGAAAACAGGAGTTTATCAAACACCGATAACTCCAATTCGGTGCAACTTTAACTGTGATATTTATTCACATTAACACACAGATGGTGAAAATATGTTTTAAATTTACATATTTTGACTTTTCCATTATTGCTATGATATAAAATAAACTGTTTGCTGGCTGTGTGTTGTGTGATACTCTATAGAGAAAGTCTATGCTTTGAGGGAAGAAAAGTTGAACATTTTATGCGATATACATGATGTGATGAAAATTCGTTGTGATTTTCGGAAGTATTTATCTTGTTTTGATCATGTTGAAAATGATGATGAATGGTAGTTCGGATAATGCTATTGGGGATTGGTTCCTGGGTGTAAAATATTTTTCAGATTATGGAAAAGTGATATTGAATTGAAGGAGCAGGAAAAAAGTTTTGATTTGAGTCTTCAATGATAAATAATTTTTGGCATTCCATCGTTTAATTATTTACGAGCTTCAGTGAGTATTTTGTGTGATACACAACGTCATACATTACATTGAACGAAAACAAATTCATTTTTCGTAGTCATACGAAACATACGGTCCAAAATTCTCAGTGGGAGTTTACATCGGAAAAAATTTTTCGTTTGTCACTGTGAATTTAGATTACCAGTTGAAGTGGCGGGATACTTTTTTTAAAAACAACGTGGATCTATGTTAGTAGCGATCAAAAAATCACTATCAGAATTCCACAGTCCACAACTGACAGAGAGGACAATGCTTGATGACGAAACATCTACGTTGCTAACAGAAGCGATCACCGATGTGTAATGAAACGTGTCGGTGATAATTTTAGAGGATGTCCGTAAATGGTGTCCAGACTAGACAGACGATTTACCTCCCCCTCCCCCCAGGCTGTCCAGTATTTTCCATATAAATACCATGATTTTCGAGCCCCAACCACCCCCCCAGACGTCATTTATGAAAAGCTTCTTACTGCTGACTTTATGTTTATTTGCATAAACGCAATATGTCTTTTGTTATTCAAAACAAATCACATTACATTATGAGTACGTCTATGCTATTTGACGGATTGGTGATAAAAAGCAAAAGTTATTAGCGCTCGCGTTATCTACACCAGACTTGTCTATTTCGAGTAGAAGATAATTTTTCACTTGTCACAAAAAATTGTTTTTTTGGACCCGTACGAAGTACAAAGGTCCTATACGTTTACTACAAACACTTTTATTGTAACATGGGGTAGATCGCGGTGGGAGTTAGGAGGATGCATCTATTATCGTCTAGAGATGACGAATCAGCAATAAAAAAAAAAATGTCCGTCTGTCTGTCGTTCTCCACTTTTTTTTTTCAAACGGCCTAAACATTTTTTCCCTGAAAGGTACATGTCTCCCATGATTCAAGTTGGAAGATCAGCAAAATCGATCAAGTGGTTCCGGAGATAGGAGGAAGTGAAGATAGAAGGAAGTGAAGTGAAGATACGAGGAAGTGACCAAAAAAATGGTTTTTCGAGGGTCGGTGAAGCTTTTTCGCAAATATCTCAGCAAGTATAGTACGGACATTTTGATGTCACAAAACTTGGAATAAATTTTTGTGGGAATCGGGTCAGGGGTCTGGGCACTGGGACCAATGGCATGGACGAAATTGAGATGCTTGGCCATATACGAAAACAGGTTTTCGTCTATATTTCCTTAACTATGCAATATGGAGATTTACTGTCAAATACAGAGAATGTAGAGAATTAAATTTAAGCGAACACGTGTGTCAGGATTTTGGGGAAATGTGGTACAATCCTGGTATATGGCCACTTCCATAATTGGGCAGGATGACCCAGATCTCCAGAACTATGAGAGTTAGAAAGTTTGCTCCAAAGGCGAAGTTGTAGAGAATTGAATTTAAATGAACACGTTTTTCAGGGTTTTGGGGAAATATAGCTCAATCGTGGTATATGGCCACTTCCATAATTGGGCAGAATGACCCGAATCTCTAGAACTATGAGAGGTAAAAGTTGCTTCCAAACGCAAAGTTGTAGAGGATAAAATTTTAGAGAACACTTGTTTCAGGGGTTTAGGGGAAAATGGCTTAGTCCTTGCATATAAGCTTTTCTAGATTTGAATGGTCTGAGACGTACTTCTGTAGGGCCTTTGACATTACCTTGGGTAATTTCTATGGATCTTTGAAATTCTTACAGCTATAAAAGAACAGAAAACGTTGGATTGTTTGCTTATTTGTTTATTTAGGTACGTTCGAGTCCCTTTGCCACTTCTATTCTGTCTGTCACATCTATTCTGATACGTACGGGTCTTTGGTTATGTTTTGCAATGGCTTTAAGTAATAAATTCATTCGAAACAGGGAACACCGTGAGAACGATGAGATAAGCGAGCGATAAAATTCGCGCTCTTTGACAGCGGTCACGAGTACTTTGGCTGAGTGACATAGCAACACCTTAATAATGTTCGAGCGATTTTATATCCGATTCCGCACTCACAGTTTTGAAAGAAATAACCAAATAAGTATTCCGGACAGAAGGGAGTAGCTAAATGGTATACTCCCCCCAGAGCACGGCATAGTATTATATACAGACGTTTCTCAAAAAGACAAAGTAGCGGGCTCAGTAATCTTATGTGAACTATTAAGCATTTAACGGTCTAAACCATTAGGACGGTATGCGTCTATCTTCACTAGTTAAGAGATAAAAATATTCTAAATGAAGTTATATTAATTTCTTGTGGCAGCGAAGCAGCTCTGAAAGCTTTATCCTCCGTCACTTTTGATTCAGGGCAAACACTTGAATGCCACAAATAGTTGAACAATCTAGCTAACTCAGATCGAGTAGACCTAATCTGGGTGCCGGCTCATAATATTATACCAGGAAACGATACGGCTGACTACTTAGCTAAACAAGCAACACTAAGCCAACCCATAGTTGCAGAGCCACCTATTCTCTTACCTCTATCATTGGACCTGTACGAAGTACGAAGGTGCTATTCGTTTACTACAATCAATTTTAATGTAAAATGGGGTAGATCGAGGGGGCAGTTGGGGGGATGCACTTATTATCGTCTAAATATGACGAATCATGCCTCCCATGAGTAAAGTTCGAAGATGACCAAAATCGATCAAGTGGTTCCGGAGATATGGTCGAGGAAGTGACCAAAAACATGGTTTTTCGAGGGTCGGTGAAGCTTTTTCGCAAATATCTCAGCAAGTATAGCACAGAGATTCCTCATTTTGGTTTAAAATGAAAGCATTTGATGTGACAGAACTGGGAAAAAAGTTTTGTGGGAATCGGTACAGGAGTCTGAGCATTGGGACCAATGGAATGGACGAAATTGAGATTTTTGGCCTAATAGGAAAACCGTTTTTCGTCTATATTTCCTTAACTATGCAATATGGAGATTTACTGTCAAAGGCAAAATTGTAGAGAATTAAATTTAAGCGAACACGTGTTTCAGGGTTTTGGGGAGATATGGTCCAATCCTGGTATATGGCCACTTTCATAATTCGGCTGGATGACCCAAATCTCCAGAACTATGAGAGTTAGAAAGTTGTTTGCAAAGGCGAAGTTGTAGAGAATTATATTTAAGCGAACACTTGTTTCAGGGTTTTGGGGAGATGCGCTCCACATAAACTATTAACTAAACATAACCAAGAACCCGTCCGTATCGGAATAGATGTTGCAAAAAGACTCGAAGGTTCTCCAAGAATCTTGAAACTACTCCCTCTATAATATAAATCTCACCGACTTTGCCTTTCGAATCAACTTTTTAACTGCCATAGTTCTGGAGATATGAGTCATCCTTTCCGATTTTGGAAGCGGCTAAATACCAAGGATTGGGCGATTTTTCCCTAAAGCCCTGACACATTTGTTCCCTAAAATTTTATTCTCTGCAACTTTGCCTTTTACAGTAAATCTGCATATTTCATAGTAAAGCAAATATAGATGAAAAACCATCTGCTTTCGTATATGGCCAAGAAACTGAATTTCGTCCATTCCATTGGTCCCAGTGCCCAGACCCGATTTCTACAAAACAAATTTCCCAGTTTTGTGAGATCAAATGCTTTCATTTGACACCAAAATGAAAGACTTCGGTGCTCTTACTCTATTTGCGAAAAAGTTTCACCGACGAAGCAACGCTCGAAAATCCATGCTCTATCTCCACTATTTCAACCATATCTCCGGAACTACTACTGGGTGATCGGTTGAGCCGTTTGGAAAGGAAAAGCAAGAAAAAAGCAGGGATAATTTCTAGGCATTACGAAGTCAATAAAATTGTTTCTCATGTATTTTCTTCTGCAGGATTCCCAAATATAATACAACCACCAGGTATTTCCCGAGATGATGGCAAGCGACCTGATGGTATGACCCTAATTCCGTGGAGTTAGTGAAAGTCTCTTATCTGGGATGTGACTATTCGAGACACGTTAGCTCAATCATACGTCACTGAATCTTCTAGGAAAGCGCGTTCAATAACCGACAACGCGGACAGACAAAAGAAAATCATTTATTCACTCCTATTGCTTTTGAAACCCTAGGTTGCATGGGTCCAGAAACGAAGAAATTTATAGGCAAATTGGGGTCATTAATGAGAGCAGCTTCAGTAGAAACACGCTCGAAAGACTTCTTATTACAGAAGATTTCAATCGCTATTCAGAGAGGCAATGCGGCTTGCATCCTGGCAACATTCGGAAATAGTAGAGTAAATGAATTTTATTTATTGTAATAGTTGTTTTAGAAAAGATCGTTTTTTACAGGCTGCGCCAATGTGAGCAGTCTTTTTTCCGCTTTAAAATAAATGAATAACAATTGTATATACGAGTGAACTGATTCCTGACATTATGAATGACCCCATACGTTTAATAGTTATACAACTGCGGGGAATTTTTTTTATCTTCGAGTGGGAGGTTTGCATCCCGAGCCGAAAGTGAGGGATTTAGTCCACCGAGTGGATAAACAAATTATCCCACAGTTGCATATGCTTTTTTATTCACCAAAGCAACAAATCAACGAAACAAAGTTTGACACCGACAGTTAATGTATAATTCAACTCCCTAGGGAAGCACAGCTATGCAGAGCAGATATAAGAGCTCGGTAGGAGAAGCACATAAAGCACACATTTTCCCTCTCTTTCTCATATATGAATGTTTAATGTATCTCTCTCACTTTATGATGACATTTAAATTTGTTCTTCTACCAAGCTCTATGCAAGTACGATTACACTTTATGCGAAAATATAACAATTTGCTGAACACAACGTAATTTTGTTTTAAAAAAAAAGTGATGCTTCCTCAAGTGATATCATTAATTTTGGAAGCGGGCTTACAGGCTGCGTCACACTTTACCTTTAAAGAGGTTTTTGTATGCGAAACTAGTCGTTTTGGATGTTTTCAGTTGAAAAAATTTTTCTCCAAAAAAAATTTTCTTTGAAAAATTGTTCTTTAAAAAAAATATTCTCCAAAAAATTTTTCCTTTGATAAAAAATTATCTTCAAAAAAAAATTTCTCAGAAAAAAATTTCTTCAAAAAAATTTTCACCAATTTCGTGTCAACTTCCGCTATTTTTGGAACACTTCGTGTAACCTACGGCTGCCTTCGGAACACTTCGTGTCACCTTCGGCTGCCTTCGGAACACTTCGTGCCACCTTCGGCTGCCTTCGGAACACTTCGGGTCACCCTCTGCTACCTTCAGAACACTCCCCGTCACCTTCTGTTATGATTACTTCGAAAAGTCAGGAACGAAAAAAATTGTCACGAGCCGCCCAAAATGACACATATGCAACTGACCCGTATCAGAATAGATGTGGCAAACAGAAAAGATGTTACACTTAAGTGTATGAACTTGTGTCCACATTAAATTGGATTGGAGATTGCCGAAAGGGCAATATTGAAAAACCCGACCGAAGCAATGGGGCAAAAAACCTTTTCAAATCCCTAAAAAAGCCTAAGATTTAAAGAGGAATTTCCAAAAAAAGTTTGAAGAAATAATTGAAAACAAATTTTTTCACACAAAAAAATTTTTTTTTGTGCTAGGACTGATCTTAGAATTGACCTAGAGCACTACGGAGAGGCCTCTGACCCATACTTCCATGGACAAAAAAGTTCGCCTCTTTTTTCGGTGTTCGGGGAGAATCCGGACAAAAACATAGAAGGGACCCGTACGTATCAGAATAGATGCGGCAAACAGAGTTGATGTTACGAAAAGACTGGAACGTATTTAGGTAAATATTGCGTTCACATTGGACTGTATTGGAAATTGCCCGTAGGGCAATTTTGAAAAACCCGTCCGAAGTAACGGTGTAAAAAAATTCTCCGAACGCACAAAATTGACCTCCAAATAGAGAAAAATGTTCTCCTCAATTTTGTCTACAGCATAGAAAAAAAAAACTAT
>CM055403.1:131691409-131701471 GCA_029228625.1 Pseudolycoriella hygida | reverse complement strand
ACTATCAAGTTGATAGTTAGGCGACTATCAAGTTGATAGTTGTTGATAGTTGCGTTCGCCTGATTTGAACTTGTTTTAACGGAGATGCTTACTTGCCGACAGACTACAATCGACTGATGAAATATTTTGTTCGTATTACTTTTACATAGTCCGAATATTTGATATTTGAAAGTTGATAGTTGATACTGGCCAAATTTTTGTTTTAACTGAAATGCTTACTGACAGAGGGGCGACCATCGACTGATGAAATAATTTTTTCGTATCATCTTTTGTCTTTCGATTGTGAACCTTGAAAGTGTCCATCTTTTCTTCAAAGAGGTTTTTGACCTTGTCTTCTGATTTCTTCTGTTTTGAATGACGAAAATGTCATCCATATATCGTCTATAAAATCTAGGAGAAAGTTGGTGTCTTTCGATGATCATTTCGAAGTGGCACATGAGCAGTTCAGCAATGAAACTAGAAAGCGCATTACCAATGCTCGCTCCTTCTGGTTGAAAGTACACTTTCCCTCTAAATTGGAAAGTATTCTATTTCATACATAGTCTGGCTAATTCAACATATGCTAATGCTATTCCGTTGTTGACCAACCATATCATAAGCATATCCATTTAGTCAATCGGGACACTAGGGTAAAGAGACCTAACATTATATGACCCCATCTGCTGCCCAACAACACAAGAAAAACTTAGAGAGTGGTTTTTGAGAGAGAATTTCATACAATTTCTCTCTCAAAAACAGTTCTCTAAGTTTTTCTTGTGTCGTTGGACAGAATCTCCTCATTTACTCCAACTTTTTGGCCATAGACTTGGTGTGCACTGATTTTCTCTAAGGTTTTTTCCTTATGACGCGACGGAAGTGCTGTGTTAGGAATGACTACCACCATACATCAGGTGAGCGGAGGATTTCCATTGTCCGTTTCAATACGTTCATGCCCGCAGCGGTAGCGGAGGGCGTGACGCAGTTCCCACACCCCAAAAAAACGTCCACAAACCCAAAAAACTCCATACAAAAACCTTTGGGACAAGGAGCCATATGTACGCGAACTTTTGAGTTTTTTCCCATCGTTCCCTCGCCCTCCAAATTATCTTCATAAAAACTACGTCGCAGCAGCTTTTCAAAGAGCCCAGACTCATCAAAATCGGTTGGAAATTGGCTGAGATATCGAGGTTTGAAAATGACATTTTTGTATGTAGAATCAATTTTTCTATTCTTCTCACCATTATGCAAACTTTTTTTCTGAACTGTCGGTTTCTATCTATCTATGTGCTATCTATCAATAATTTTCGATCTCGAGAACTAGACAGCCGATCTTCCTGAAATTTCCAGGGAACGTCAGTCTCGACCCCAAATGAAAAATTTCATATGCCGCTTTTCCAGGAAAATTCTGGAAAAGCCGTGGCATGTGGAAAAGTGGTCAATTTTGAGGGTTTTTTAGGTAATGCTCGGAGTTTTCGAATTTTAGCTTCGGAGCGACAATAGCTAGAGAAATTGTTTCTTTGGGAAAGTTATAGAGTTTGATCAGGAGATTTTCTTAGGATCTTAAGAAAATGGCTGCCAGCAGTCAAACCGGCGACATCTTGGATTTTCGTTTATGCTTTTTCGGTTTTCGAATTTTAGCTCCGGAATGACACTACTTAGAGAGTAATAGAGTTTCATCAGGAGAATTTTTTGGGATCATAAGAAAATGGCTGCCAGCTGTCATGAAGTGTTCCGAAGCTCAATTTAAAAAAAAAATTCTTCCATAAATTGTCGGTCATGCTCAGATCTTCCATCTTCCAAACAAAAGAAAATTATGAATTTAGATGAAATGTTTTTGAAAGCAAATTGGATCTGAAAATAAAATTTGTTGGTGTCGGAGACGGGAATCGAACCACGTCACATCTTCGCTCTCCGGGCGATGCTCTAGCCACTTGAGCTTATTCGGCATATTTCATTTTCAGATACAATTTTAGACCGTTCATTTTCAATTCTATGAAGAACACCTACATCAACAAGGCAGTTGCCATAGTATGGTCGTATTATGTCCAAAGTAAAACCACTGATACTACTTTTTTGCGTTAATAGGTGTCCCCACTGTTCAATGCTTTCAATACCATTATAAAAATTATGAAATCGAAAAAGATTTACTGGAGTTATGTACAAAAAACACGTAGGGCCCTAGCAGACATTCGAAGGACTCAACTCCAAAAAAGTTTTTTCCATGAGTTGTCGGCCATGCCCAAATCGGAAAATCGGAAAAAATTTACTTGAGTTATGTACAAAAGACCAACAAGAAACGGCCGGCTTAAACCCTGGACGGTCTTTTTTCTATTTTGAAATTGATGCCATGAGCTATTTTTATAAATTATAAAATTATAAATTAACCGATATTAAAACGAGTGCTGACCGAGTAATTTCGTCAGTCGACCAGTCAACCGACAAACATGTTTGTTGTTGTTGTTAACCGGCACTACAACCCATTAAGGGTCTTTGCCTTCTGCAACCGGAACTATCCGCAGCTAACGTCTCCCAGCTGGATACTCCCACAGTTTTTAAGTCGGCAAGAGCTGCGTCATACCATCTGGATTTTGGACGCCCTGCACCTCTCTTGCCCTCCGGTCTGGTTTTAAGAATTTTTTTCGGAATACGATGATCTTCCATTCGTTGTACATGACCGAGCCTACGCAGTCGGTTTATTTTTGTAGTTCTGACTATGTCCGGCTCTCCATAAAGCTGACTCAGCTCATGATTGAATCGTCTTCGCCATCGGTTCTGCCTTTGATCGAATACTGGTCCAAATATTGTCCGCAGTACTTTTCTTTCGAACGTGTGCAGCGATTGTTCCCCTCTTTGTGTCAAGCACCACGACTCCGAACCATACGTAACCACCGGTCTGATCACAGATTTGTATATTGCGCATTTTTAATTCCGGCTTACTGACTTGGACTTTAAGATTTTCAGAAGGCCGTAATAACTCCGGTTGCCCAGAATTACTCGTCTCTTAATTTCGTCCGCGATGTCGTTATTAGTGTTCAGCTCCGATCCAAGGTATACGAATTTGTTGACCATTTTGAATGTGTGTGTGTCGATCGTTACGGTTTCCTCCTGGTGTTGATTCGAAGGCGGGATGATCATGTATTTCGTTTTATCGTCATTAACTTTCAACCCAAGGTCGGTACCTTTCCTCTCAAAGGCCATAAACTTGTCTTTAACAACATTCATTTTCCGTCCAAGTATGTCCAGGTCGTCTGCGAAACCTAGCAACTGACTGGACTTGGTGAAAATGGTGCCGCTGGAATCTATGTCCATGGTGCGCACAGCTGCTTCAAGGGTCAGGTTAAAAAGCAGCGTCGCGAAAGGATCTCCCTGAAGTGGGCCTTCCTCTGTGTCGAAAATATCTGACAGTTGATTACGGATCCTTACTCGGCTATTAGCTCCATTCAGTGTTAACTTGGTTAGCGAGATCAGTTTATTGGGGATTCCAAATTCCTCCATTACTCTACATAGCTTACTTCTTCTAACACTGTCATAGGCTGCCTTAAAATCAACGAACAAATGGTGTGTTTCAATGTTGTACTCCTTGCAGTTCTCCAAGGTCTGTCTGATATTAAACAGCTGGTCCGATGTTGAACGACCTACACGAAAACCACCTTGGTATTCACCTACAGAGTTTTCTATTTACGGATGAATGCGCTGGTAAAGAATATTTGCAAATATCTTGTAAGCAATATTCAGCAGAGCAATTCCTCGAAAATTGCCACACTCCATTTTGTCACCTTTTTTGTATATGGGACAAAGTATGCTGGTCTTCCACTCTTCCGGTAACTCCTCGACATTCCATATACGCGTGATGAGCTCGTGCACCTCCATATATAGCGCGTTGCCGCCGTTCTTGAAAAGTTCGCCGGGTAGATTGTCTGTCCCCAGGGCAGTTTCTGAGCCTCGAAATTTCAGCTTCAACTACTTGCATCGTTGGTTCTTCTATATATGGTTGCGCGGTATGAAATGGCAATTCGTTGTTTTCTTCGTTTCGGTTGAGCGATGTGTTCGGATTAAGCAGTTCTTTGAAGTACTCAGCCCATCTCGCAATGCACTTTTCCTCATCTGCTAAGACCAATCCATTCTTGACCGACAAACATGTATGCCAATTAATCTTGCACTCAATATTCACTATAAATGACAAAATTACAATTAAATTTGTACTTTACAAATTATAAAATTATATTTTTTTAATTATAAAATTATAATTACAAATCATAAAATTATAATTTTTAAAATTATAATTACAATTTTTTTTGTAAATTATAATTTTATAATTTATAAATTACAAATTTATAAATTGGCGGATGTAAAGATGAGAGCTGAGCGAGTAATTTCGTTAGTAGATTGTCAGTTGTTGGTGAGTAAACATCTCTGTAATAATAAAATTGATTTTCAGCTCATGCAGTTACGAAATTGTTTTCAGTCTTGCTGTAAGAGTACGTCCCTTGCATCTCGTATACATTTCAGTGGACTAACTTGAAGCGATACATGTCGGTCATCTAACGATGAATTAAATATGACAGTAGCTTTGAGCCACATATGATATTGTATTGGTCACAAATGTGACTGGCAAGAACGTCGGTTATTGGACTGAGAACTTTTTTCATGGCTCATGTAGTGAAGCTATCAACTACAGGCTATATATTGCCAGCTGCCAACTAACAATTATATGCCATCGCTGCTACTATTATGCACTATGTGATTGCTCGCCCCATGAACTTGTGCATGTAGTGGTAGTGGTGAGTGAATTTTTGAACTATCAATTCATAGCTGGCTTTGCAATATTTTCGACATAAGTGGAACAGACATCGGACAGAAGGACAGACAGACAGAAGGACGGACGGACGGACGGACGGATGAAATGTCCACAATAGGGTATTTTTCCTATAGAAAAAAGACCTAAAAACCACTTAAACGGCACTAGCTAATCGGCCCTTGGGCCGACAGCGCCCAGATTCAATCCCAAAAAAGATTTTGCAATTACCTTTTAGGGAAAAAAGTTTTTGAAAATCGGTCAAGATTTACTCAAGTTATCGTGTTGACGGACAGACGGACGGACTGGCATTTTTAGACCCGTACGAAGTACGTAGGTCTGATGCGTTTACTACCACGTTTGCTATATTGCGAATTCGAACCCGGGAGTAAGGGGAAAACTTTTTTTGTTGCCTTCAGATGACATATCAGCGAAAAAAAACATAGAAGGGACCCGTACGTATCAGAATAGGTGTGGCAAACAAAGTTGATGTTACGAAAAGACTGGAACGTATTTAAGTAAATATTGCGTTCACATTGGACTGTATTGGAAATTGCCCGTAGGGCAATTTTTAAAAACCCGTCCGAAGTAACGGTGTAAAAAAATTCTCCGAACACACAAAATTGACCTCCAAATAGAGAAAAATGTTCTCCTCAATTTTGTCTACAACATAGCAAAAAACTATTTTTTGGGCTAGGGCCGACCTAGGGCCTTAAGTAGAGGCCTCGGATACATAGTTCCATAGACAAAAATGTTTCCTTCAATTTGTTCTGCAACATAGCAAAAAACATTTTTTTATGTTAAGACCGACCTTAGGACCGACATGAGGCCCACTTGAGCCCTAAGCACAGGCAAAAATTCTTCTATAAATTGTCGGCCGTGCCGAGATCTTTCAAACAAAAAAAGTTTTTGAAAATCGGAAGAGATATACTAGAGTTATGTACAAAAAACACGTACGGCCCTAACAAAGACTCTTTTTTAGTGGCCTAGCTAAGTCCAAAGACTCAAATCGAAAAATGTTTCTTCCACAAACTGTCGGTCATGCCCAGATCTTTCAAACAAAAAAAAATTTATGAAAATCAGAAAAGATTTACTCGAGTTATGTGCAAAAGACCAAAAACCACTTAAACGACCCTAGCTCGGCGGCCCTTGGGCCGACAGTGCTCAGATTCAATACCATAAGATATTTTTCGACTGCCTTTCAGGAAAAAAAAAAGTTTTTGAAAATCGGTCAAGATTTACTCAAGTTATCGTGTTGACGGACAGACAGACAGACCGACAGACGGACATTGTTGGACCCGTCCGAAGTACGTAGGTCTGATGCGTTTACTTCATTTACTTTCATTTATTTTTTTGAAAGATCTGGGCATGGCCGACAATTTATGGAAGAAACATTTATCGATTTGAGTCTTTGGACTTAGCTAGGGCACTAAAAAGGAGTCTTTGTTAGGGCCCTACTTGTTTTTTGTATATAACTCGAGTAAATCTCTTCCGATTTTCAAAAACTTTTTTTGTTTGAAAGTTCTCGGCACGGCCGACAATTTATAGAAGAATTTTTGCCTGTGCTCCTCATGTCGGTCCTATGTTGTAGAGCAAATTGAGGGAAACATTTTTGTCTATGGAGGTATGTATCCCAGGCCTCTACTTAAGGCCCTATGTCAGTACTAAGGTCGGCCCTAGCCCAAATAATAGTTTTTTGCTATGTTGTAGGTTGTAGACAAAATTGAGGAGAACATTTTTCTCTATTTGGAGGTCAATTTTGTGTGTTCGGAGAATTTTTTTACACCGTTACTTCGGACGGGTTTTTCAAAATTACAGTCTCATGTGAACGCAATATTTACCTAAATACGTTCCAGTCTTTTCGTAATATCAACTCTGTTTGCCTTATCTATTCTGATACGTACGGGTCTCTTCTATGTTTTTTTCGTCATTTAAGGCCCATGATCGATGTTCCCCTCCTCCCCCCCTTACTTTCGGGTATGAGTCTAAAAAACTTGTAATACTGATCTCCACTCAATCGGAAATTATCATCTGGCGTAGTTTGTGAGCGGTTCGTTTTTACTGACAATGAGAAAACAATTTATAAGTTTCTTCGGAAGATTTATTTTTGTTTTGACAATTTTTTTTTTTAAATAGAATTAAAACTGAAATCACTTACTTCATTTCCGCCATTGCATGTAACTCTCGTCATCTATATCATCACCTGACATCGGTAGAGATACGTGGATCGATCGATCTATCTTTTCTGCCAATGAATCGAAATTACAGTTTCCAGTCAGTTTGATTTCGCATTTTTGCAGGTTCTCGACGATATTCTGCAAAATCACGATATTTTCCACAGCAAAGTCTTGATGTCTTCCTGAGGTGAAATTCAATTTGATTTCCTTCAATTGAGAGGGAACAGCTGATTGAAGGTTTTCCAAGAAAACTTTGTCTAGTGAAAAATTGGTTTTGTCGATATGCAACGATTCCAGATTCGACATCGATTGCAGCATCTCAATAAGTAAATGTTTCTCGATTTCTCTAATCTTTACGCGTTTGATGTGTTCGTGCGTTAAAATGGGTTCACCTTCGAATGTCGAAGTTGTTGCTAGCTGAAGTGTCTCCAAATGGGGAAAGCGCATCAAAATTTCGCGTACATTGATGGAAACGTTCAGCTTCATTTCAATTTTGAGATATTTCAACAATGGGAAACTAGGTGCCATCGTTGCTGCGACGTTCACTTTAGCCAAGTTTGAATATTCTTTTTCTCTATCGTGATTCATCATTTCTTCCTCTTCGCTCGAAAGGAAATGTTCATAGTCAATTTCGTTGTTATTTGACGACCAGGTAAACGATTCCAACTTTGGTAGCGGCGTAGCAATCAGCTTTTGAAAACATTTTTGACATCGGACATCAATCCGAATTTTGCTGACTTCATAATCATAGTCGCTTTCATAGTCAACGTCGTCCTCGGCAATTGCGATTAGCACAAGTTCTTTGAGTTTTGTCAATCTTGCTATTTTTTCGATCGTATTCGGTTGCACTTTGTACAAAACAATTTTCAGTGATTCCAGCTCAGTCAATCGGCAGACAGCGGTGAAAGTTTCATCGTTGACAGTTACTCTGGTAACATCAAATTCATCAAAAGCGTACTGTTCGTAGGGAACGTCATTTTGATCAAACAATAAATTGAGATATTTTAACATTGGTTGACGAGCGATGACATCGTGAGGCATTGGAAATTTTCCCCGCAAGTTTGAATCAAAGTAAAATTGTAGACCTGACAATTGCAGATGCTCAAACGCTTGGGGATTCGGCAAGATACCGGCTATGGACATCGCAATATTCTTTATTGTTTTGTGTCTCTGGAAAAACTCTGCAAAGTCTAACATCTCGTTGTAACCTTGAACATAAAACGCTTCTAACAAAGGAGCCTCCAAAACACACAGTATAATATCAGCCGGGTCTTCATCGCAATCGACTAAAATTATTTTCCTTAACACTGGCATTCGGATAACTGCCAAAACAAGCTGCTTCGGATCTACGTCAATCAGCATCTTGTCGAATGTTACTTCCTCGACGTTAACCATAGAACGCAAAATGAACTCGAGATCAGCTAGTGTAATGCTATTGCGCTGCAGAATTTTTGCTTCGAATCGCAACTTTTGAACGTGTACTGCAAAATATTTCACAATTTCCTTCAAAATTGAACCTTCGCCACGTAATCCGCAGTTAGCTATGACGAAATTAGTAGTACGTCGCAATGAGTGCTTCATGGAGTTAATAGCATGAAGCCCAATCTGTGCGGAAAAAATGGTATCACAACATCGCTTCATTGGTAGCTTCAGCCCGAATGGAATATTTCGATGTGTACCTTAGTGGAATCGAATGTAAGACCACATGGTGCGTATGCACAGTAAGCTTTGTAGAAGTGCTTGCAGACCAACCGAATGTCGTGATTTGTCGTCGAAAAGCAACCTGCTAGTTTCATTACCTTGAACAAAACTTCTTCCGGTAAACTACAAATGCTCACTGACTCATATTCCGGCTCCATGATGAGTTAAAGAATTTGCTAAAATTATATCGAGACTATTTCCAAGATTCCGTAACTGTTACGAGTAGGTAGGCTAAAATGTCGGCGACCGAGATATAGTTTCAGTTTTTGACAGCAGTTTTGAAACATTATGGACATGGACATACTTTTAACATTAAAAGTTCAATGGACCCAATTTGATTGAAAGGAGCGAAAATTTAAACGTCCCGCCTCAATTAGCGAATGAAATGAGGATTTCAATTGTTCGTTTCAATATGTTTCAATACGTTTACTACAAACAATTTTATTGTAACATGGGGTAGATCGAGGTGGGAGGGGGGATGCATTTATTATCGTCTAGAGATGACGAATCAGCAATAAAAAAAATGTCCGTCTGTCTGTCCGTCTCCACTTTTTGTTCCAAACGGCTCAACCGATCAGCCTAAACTTTTTTTTCCCTGAAAGGTGCATGCCTCCCATGATTCAAGTTCGAAGATGAGCAAAAAGTGGTTCCGGAGATATGGTCGAGGAAGTGACCAAAAACATGGTTTTTCGAAGGTCGGTGAAGCTTTTTCGCAAATATCTCAGCAATAGCACGGAAATTCCTCATTTTGGTGTCAAATGAAAGCATGTGATGTCACAAAACTGGGAAAAAAATTTTGTGGGAATCGGTACAGGTGTCTGGGCACTGGGACCAATGGAATGGACGAAATTGAGATTCTTGGCCATATACGAAAACAGTTTTTCGTCTATATTTCCTTAACTATGCAATATGGAGATTTAGTGTCAAAGGCAAAGTTGTAGAGAATTAAATTTTAGCGAACACTTGTTTCAGGGTTTTGGGGAAAAATGGCCAAATCCTGGTATATGGATACTTCCATAATTGGGCAGGATGATCCGGATCTCCAGAACTGTGAGAGTTAGAAAGTTAGTTCCAAAGGCGAAGTTGTAGAAAATATAATTTAAGCGAACACGTGTTTCATGTGGGTAAAGTTAGCACAACACAAGAAAATGCTGTTGTGCTATCTCAACACAACACAACACTTTTCTTGTGATATCTCAACACAACACAACAGTTGTTGTGAATATAAAATTTCAAAATTGGTGAATATAGCCAGCCATTGGTGATGAATATTGTGCTGAAGTTGTGACAGCACAACGCAACACAACACAAGAATGACCATCTCAACAGTGAGTTATCTGCCTATGGCGATTATTCATTGAACTCAATGTTGTGCTGCTGTTGTGCCAGCACAGCACAACACAACACAAC
>CM055403.1:131635106-131691389 GCA_029228625.1 Pseudolycoriella hygida | reverse complement strand
ATAATCGCTATAGGCAGATAACTCACTGTTGAGATGGCCATTGTTGTGTTGTGCTGTGCTGGCACAACAGCAGCACAACATTGAGTTC
This sequence comes from Pseudolycoriella hygida, assembly GCA_029228625.1. Lineage (NCBI taxonomy): Eukaryota > Metazoa > Arthropoda > Insecta > Diptera > Sciaridae > Pseudolycoriella > Pseudolycoriella hygida. The sequence goes on along the minus strand of CM055403.1, from coordinate 131,691,301 downwards.
AATGAATATTCGCCATAGGCAGATAACCCACTGTTGAGATGGCCATTGCTGTGTTGTGTTGTGCTGTGCTGGCACAACAGCAGCACAACATTGAGTTCAATGGATAATCGCTATAGGCAGATAACTCACTGTTGAGATGGCCATTGCTGTGTTGTGTTGTGCTGTGCTGGCACAACAGCAGCATAACATTGAGTTCAATGAATAATCGCTATAGGCAGATAACTCACTGTTGAGGTGGCCATTGTTGTGTTGTGCTGTGCTGGCACAACAGCAGCACAACATTGAGTTCAATGAATATTCGCCATAGGCAGGTAACTCACTGTTGAGATGGCCATTGTTGTGTTGTGTTATGCTGTGCTGGCACAAGAGCAGCACAACATTGAGTTCAATGAATAATCGCCATAGGCAGATAACCCACTGTTGAGATGGCCATTGCTGTGTTGTGTTGTGCTGTGCTGGCACAACAGCAGCATAACATTGAGTTCAATGAATAATCGCTATAGGCAGATAACTCACTGTTGAGGTGGCCATTGTTGTGTTGTGCTGTGCTGGCACAACAGCAGCACAACATTGAGTTCAATGAATATTCGCCATAGGCAGGTAACTCACTGTTGAGATGGCCATTGTTGTGTTGTGTTATGCTGTGCTGGCACAAGAGCAGCACAACATTGAGTTCAATGAATAATCGCCATAGGCAGATAACCCACTGTTGAGATGGCCATTGCTGTGTTGTGTTGTGCTGTGCTGGCACAACAGCAGCACAACATTGAGTTCAATGAATAATCGCCATAGGCAGATAACCCACTGTTGAGATGGCCATTGCTGTGTTGTGTTGTGCTGTGCTGGCACAACAGCAGCACAACATTGAGTTCAATGAATAATCGCTATAGGCAGATAACTCACTGTTGAGATGGCCATTGTTATGTTGTGCTGTGCTGGCACAACAGCAGCACAACATTGAGTTCAATGAATATTCGCCATAGGCAGATAACCCACTGTTGAGATGGCCATTGCTGTGTTGTGTTGTGCTGTGCTGGCACAACAACAGCACAACATTGAGTTCAATGAATAATCGCTATAGGCAGATAACTCACTGTTGAGATGGCCATTGTTGTGTTGTGCTGTTCTGTGCTCACCACTCTCGAATTTTCTTGTGCTATCTCAACACAACACAGCACTTTTCTTGTGCTATCTCAACACAACACAACAATTTTCAATGGTGTGTTGAGCTAACTTTACCCACATCGTGTTTCAGGGTTTTGGGGAAAAATGACTTGGTCCTTGGATGTAAGCTTTTCTAGATTTGAATGGTCTGAGACGTACTTCGGTAGGGCCTTTGACATTACCTTGGGTAATTTGTATGGATCTTTGAAATTCTTACAGTTATAAGAGAACAGAAAACTTTGGATTGTTTGCTTATTTGTATATTTAGGTACGTTCGAATCACTTTGCCACATCTATTCTGATACGTACGGGTCTTTGGTTATGTTTTTAGATATGGTTTAAATCAACATTGGGAGTGTTAGGGAAACTTCATAAAAAAATCGGTTTCGTTTCATAGGCGATGTTTTGAATTGTCTGTGACTACATTCACGCGTTCCAACGACCCAAATTACATTTCGTGTTTTTATTTTCCAGTCAATTTGCATTTTCTTTTACAAAAAAAACATGAAACCCAAATTGAACACCAAAATCAATACATTTAAAAATAAACTTTTTTCGATCATTTTATTTTACCAAATTCACCAACAAAAAAAACTGTAAAAACTTTTTTGATAGAAGTCACTCCACGAAAAATCCCATCGTTTGAATAGATTTTTTTTTTGATTAAATTCACACCAAACTAAAAATCGTACCAAACACAGAATAAACCGTGAATGTACGAAAAAAATAAATAAACATAACACCCCTCCACTTATATATCTAATTTTCTAATTTGTAAACCATACACAACAAGATCGAAAAACTTTTTTAATATTTTGTCGAACAGACATTAAATAAAAAACTTTTCTCATATATTTTCCAACAAAGAGTGAAAAAAAATTTGCCTAAGTTTTCGTTTCTATTTCAAATATTTTGTTTTGGATGTGTAATGTTAAGGTATGTTCTCTATAATACGGAATACCACCCGAAAGAAATGATTGGGGTATCCCTTTTTTGCCTTATTCTTATGCACAGTGTACGCAGATATGAAATATATATATTCCCGTCAATAAATTTCAGTGGAGGTAAATCGGTGATGCCTTTGGGTTATCGAAAGTGAAAAATGTATCAACATAAATCATGCGACGGAAATTGATAATACAAATTTCCGGTGGTGCTGATATTTGAATAAGATTTTCTTTTTTCAATACACCGAAAATTGAAAGTAAACAATATCAACGAGGAAAAAGTTATGTGTGTACTTACAATGAACTTGTAACTTAATTCTTTTGCTAACGGAGGGCGGAACGGCATTCGATGCTATACACAAATATGCTCCCATTTCAGATCGTGTTACTTTCGTAAGCCACAGCATTTCACCTTCGACCACAAGTGCTGTACACAAAGAAAACAAAAAGAATAAAAGTAAAATTTCAGCTAAAAGTTTTTCGATAAAAAATTCATTTGTATCACCTTTTGTCTTGCCATGTGAACCATTTCTTGCTATTATTTCCCGTCCATCCTCACGTCGCCACGTAACTTTGTTATGAACGAAAAATGAGTTAAACGTGCAAAAAACATATTCTAAACAGTTGAATGTCACCTTTTGGTTTTGGAAAACCGCGTGCTTTACATATTAACTTTGCTGAGCTACCCTCCGGCACCATCATGTCACCAGACGTCTCTTCATAAATTATGTCTGGTGGTATCACCACTTCCAAAAAAGCTGTCTGTTAAATTAATGAAAACGGAAACAAAAGTTTAAGAATGACGAAATTTTCAAGCTTTAAAATCTTCAAACAGGTCTGTACAATAACATCAATAATTCCATATCCATAGGCGTTAGAAGGTTTGGATGGGATTTGAAGGATACAGGAGGAATAGTTGATACTCGATTTTAATAGCCTAACGATATGCGGGTCGTTTGTTCCAAATCTCACCAACCGAATTAATAAAGTCTAATCGCACAATGTGCGAATAATGAAATAAAGTTTATTCGCACATTGTGCGAATAGCCATATAATGACTATGCACATTGTACGAGTAGTCATGTGAGAGCTATTTGCACAGACAATAAAAGTAAATGCAACTACCACGCAGAGAGAATAGTCACAGCGCAGTGCGAATAGTCTCTTTATAGTACTATGGCTTTTCACCCTCATATTATTCTCTCATGAGTAGTAGCTAAATCAACTAAGTCAAAATGGAATGTGTTTCGTTACTTCATAGCATTTAGTAAAAGGAAAAATTCCTAAGCGTCGTCCCTGATTGGACTTGTGAGGCACACGAACGACATAAATGTGAAACGTCAAATAATACAAATTTCTTTCGTATAGTTGACACATTCACCTAACGACACGAAAAGTCTATCGGGTCGACAGCCACCTAGTTTTTGTGACATTTCGTAAAAGGAAAAGCTCCCTAGCCTTGTTAGCCACATAGGTTTTTGTGGCATTCCGTAAAAGGAAAGTTACTTAGCGTCGTCAGCCACCTAGTTCTTGTAACATTTTGTAAAAGCAAAAGCTTCCTTGTTTTGTTAGCCACCTAGGTTTTTGTGGCGTTTCATTTAAGCGCAAATTCCCTAGTTTTGACAGCTACATAGTTTGTTGACATTTCGTAAAAGGAAAAGCTTCCTAGTTTTATTGGCCACCAAGGTTTTTATGGCTTTTCATTAAAGCGCAAATTCCCTAGTTTTGTCAGCTACATAGTTTTGTGACATTTCGTACAAAGGAAAAGCTCCTTGGTTTTGTTGGCCACATAGGTTCTTGTGACATTTCGTAAAAGGAAAAGTTCCTTAGCGTCATTAACCACATAGTTTTTGTGACATTTCGTAAAAGGAAAAACTCCCTAGTCTTGTTAGCCACATAGATGTGGCATTATTGTGACATTTTGTTAGCTACCCAGGTTTTTGTGGCATTTCATTAAAACGCAAAATCCTGGCTTTGTTAGCCACCGGGTCTTCGCGACGTTTCATAAAAGGTTAAAGGCTTTAGCTTTGTTATAAACCTAGGTTTTGGTGACATTTTGTAAAAGGAAAAGCTACCTAGTTTTGTTGGCCACCTAGGTTTCATTAGCTATCTAAGTATCAATTTAAATTTGAGGAAAAACCTTGCAAGCATTTTTGGACCCGTACGAAGTACAAAGGTCCTATACGTTTACTACAAACAATTTTATTGTAACATGGGGTAGATCGAGGTGGGAGGGGGGGATGCATCTATTATCGTCTAGACATGACGAATCAGCAATAAAAAAAATGTCCGTCTGTCCCTCTCCACTTTTTTTCCAAACGGCTCAACCGATCAGCCTAAACTTTTTTCCCCGGAAAGATAAATGCCTCCCATGATTCAAGTTCGAAGATGAGCAAAATCGATCAAGTGGTTCCGGAGATATGGTCGAGGAAGTGGCCAAAAACATGGTTTTTCGAGGGTCGGTGAAGCTTTTTCGCAAATATCTCAGCAAGTATAGCACGGAAATTCCTCATTTTGGTGTCAAATGAAAGCATTTGATGTCACAAAATTGGGAAAAAAAATTTTGTGGGAAGTGGTTCAGGGGTCTGGGCACTGGGACCAATGGAATGGACGAAATTGAGATTCTTGGCCATATACGAAAACAGTTTTTCGTCTATATTTCCTTAACTATGCAATATGGAGATTTACTGTCAAAGGCAAAGTTGTAGAAAATTAAATTTAAGCGAAAAAGTGTTTCAGGGTTTTGGGGAAATATGACTCAATTCCGGTATATGGCCATTTCCATAATTGGGCAGGATGACCCGAATCTCCAGAACAATGAGAGTTAGGAAGTTGGTTCCAAAGGCGCAGTTGTAGAGAATTAAATATAAGCGAACACGTGTTTCAGGGTTTTGGGGAAATATGGCCCAATCCTGGTATATGGCCACTTCCATTTTTGGGCAGAATGCTGAAAATCTCAAGAACTACGAGAGGTAGAAAGTTGCTTCCAAAGGCAAAGTTATAGAGAATAAAATTTTAGATACCACGTGTTTCAGGGTCTTAGGGAAAAATGACTTAGTCCTTGGATATAAGCTTTCCTAGATTTGAATGGTCTGAGACGTACTTCAGTAGGGCCTCTGACATTACCTTGGGTAATTTCTATGGATCTTTGAAATTCTTACAGTTATAAGAGAACAGAAAACTTTGGATTGTTTGCTTATTTGTATATTTAGGTACGTTCGAGTCACTTTGCCACATCTATTCTATTTGTCACCGACCCGTACGTATCAGAATAGTTATGTTTATAGTTTAAATTTTCTTCTTCATTACACATTACGACAACATGTTCTTCATTATAAACAAATTCAGCAAGTACTTTTCGTCGATGTGCGAATAGTCCTTATATGGCTATTCGCAGAATGTTTGTTTATGAAAGCTACCGAATAGAAGTAAACACAGATAATGTATTGCTTTTAAACAAAATTGAGATGCAATTTTCTTTTTACTCTCATTAAAACTCCCTAAAACTTCTATTTTACCAGATTGTTAGCGTTTTGAGAGCTCGGACTGTTCCAGATTTCGTGTCAAAAATCGTTTTCACCACACACACACTTGTTGCTTTCGTTCCAAAAACCGTTTTCACCTCGATTTCATCACAGCTATGTATACGTGGTGAAAACGATTTTTGAAACGAAAGCAACAAGTGTGTGTGTGGTGAAAACGATTTTTGACACGAAATCTGGAACAGTCCGAGCTCTCAAAACGCTAACATTCGATGGAGATACATAGTATGTAAATATATGTAGGAAAGGTACAGGGTATCGGGGTTTACGCCGAACAAAACGATAAGTGGTGAAGATTTCGTCAAAAGTGTGTAAAGCTGCAAAGTGTAAAGATCGAAAAGGATTATTGGGCTAAATAGTGAACGTTAAGTTGAGAAAGAATAGCGAGACGATAAGTTAAGAAAAGTCATTAACATGTAAGGCTGGCATGGACGTCACTCAGAGCGCGAGCGCCGCTCATTTTTAAAATTTGCGAGCGGAAGTATGAGCGCCGCTCGTTTTTAGCGCTCGCGCTTGCTCTCAGTCAACTCTTTTTAAGATTGACACTAAACTTGTACTCGATTGTCTGGAAAAAATGTTTATGAACTAATAAACGCATATCTATGGCAATTCATCTTACAAAGATTCAATATGAGGACGAGGAGACAATGCGGGTCTGAATGAAAAGTTGACGTAAACTTAGTTGGTGGTCTTAGTTTAGATAAACTTTTGAACGAAGTAACTCAATTTATCAACAAGAACGTTGATTTTTCTGATATATTTCAAGGTTTCATACCTAATTTGATCTCAGAGGCGCAAGGTCGTGATGAAAACCATCTCATTCGCGAAAAAAGATCAAAAGAATGAAATGATTTCTTATCATTTCTCTGCTTGTGAAAAAAGGTTATGAATAGCACAATTACTTCTCTTTCATGTGACTTTCTTTAGACGACATAAAATTAGAAAATTTATATTTTGCTCATGCTTTTGTTCTTTTCATACACAACGGCAATAAACTAGTTGAAGAACATACAACAGAAGCAAAAATTTTTCTATGTTTCTATGTATGAGTGCACCAGCTGGTCAATCAACAGAAACGAAACTATGAGCAAAATATAAGTTTTCTAATTGTAATACCAGAAGATTTGAAAATTTTTGTCCCACAGTAGCGAAAATTATCGAATCTAAAACTTGTTCGAGTTGTAAAAAATACTTTGCGAGCATAGTCATGCTCAAAGAGCATCTGTGGAAAAATAGCATCGCTTCCAAAAATACGTCCGAAGCAAATCGCCGCTAGCCGAGCAAACCAATTGTTGGCGATTATTGCTCGAGATGAGGTAGAGAAAAAGATACAGACGAGTGGATGATTCTGAAGAGTCAATTTCCGAAATCATAAAATTTAGTTTAACTCAGCAAATTATCCCCGAAGTTTCTATAGAAAAACATATGACCGACATATGAACCAACTAATAAACAATTTATTTTATAAAATATTTCTATCTCTTATTTGCCACGTGGTCTGCAAATTTCGAAGAGGGGTTACCCAAATTGTACAGGGGCGGGGAGTCTAAAATATTGAAAAATTGTGTACGTCGCTTGCGCACAGCCCCTGTTGAGCTATATGTTTTTGCATTAAAATTCAAATTTGTTCAAAAATGTATTACGACACAGGGTGGAGCTGAATGAACAAGTTAAATGTTAACACAATGTTAAACAACTAATGTCGGGCCATGATATCGTGATAGCTTCATGCCATTCAGTGCAGAACATGTCTGATATGTGGATTTGTACTATTTCTACCATATTCTGTGAAGTGAATCCATAAAACATTCTTTAGATTCCGAAAAATTTGACATTGCTTTAGTAAGCAGTGAACGCAAATTTTGAGCTCTAAGAGCGTCTCTGCGAGCGCGAGCGCGAGCGTCGCTCGTTTTTTGAAGTTTGGGCGGGAGCGCGAGCGCCGCTAAAATTTTTCACGAGCGCTGCCAGCCTTGTTAACAAGTCGAAAGTTCGAGAAGTTTTGTATGGGACACTCGGTGGAAAAGAACAATAAACATATCGGTTGAAACAGAACAAAGATAGTTCAAGCAATTCAGTGAAGGTGAATAAAGTAACGTATGCAAGCTGCTTCAAATAGAAGCCAATTGGTAAATTAATAAATTCGAATTTTTGGATAAATTTTTTGACGGTTTAACAACTCGAGAACTGCAAAAGTGATCAAGCCATGAATGTCTCAGTCGTACAAAGTTGGAACCGTTTTAGTGAAGAGGTTGAAGGATTCACTGGAATAGCGAGATACCGAGCAATCACACAAAGCCGAATTAGGGTGCGACGAGGAAGACGACTTTTTCGAAGATTCAGTCGAGATGGCAACAAGCTTTGTTTTCAAGGACGTCGAAGATGCCCCCGAAAAGTTTACTGGTGAAACAGTTAGGCCAGTGAATGAATGGATACAGCATTACGAAAACGTAGCGAAACGTCAACGAAATGCATATGTATTTGTATGTGCGTAGGCCTTTACAAGAAGCTGCAAGAAAATCAGTTGAGGCGGATACGAAAATTATCGATTATAAGTTACTGGTGGCAAAGTTGAAAGAAGAATTTCAGGAAGAGCTACAAAGCTATGAGATTCATCCGAAATTGAGGTTAGAAATCCAGAAAATCGGGCCGAAGGTCGACGAAATATCGATGATATGTTGCATTGTAGACGGTCTTCAGGAGGATCACAATGAAAAAGCTGTTTTCTATGATTCAAAGAAATTAGACGATCTAAAGTCGAAGCTGAAAGTTTATGAAAGTATGTACAAAGCATCGGAAAGAGCTGTGACCCGAAAACATTCGAAATACACCAAAGTCAAAGCCAATCATCACTTCGTCGCCGTGGCGGTCGAATCGTTCGGTCCCTGGTCCATGGAAGCGGTGAAGTTGTTAGACAAGATAGGCTCCAATCTCATTAGACAATCAGGTGAACCTAAAGCGAGGCTATACATTTATAAGAGGATGTCGTTGGCCATCCAGCGTGGCAACGCAATGTGTGTCTTATCTAGCATACCGAAATGTTCTACATTAGACGAAGTTTACTCACTGTGACCGAACAAAAAGGCAAACGATGGTTTAAATATGGTTTTGGTCACATGGCCCGAGATTGTACAGAAAAGGAATCCGACGATTCAGTAAATATGAAAGCGAAATCGATCAATTGCGTCACGAAACCTGATCTAGGAGGAAGTTTACAGTTGTTGAAGCTCAGACCCGTTGGTTCGTAGTGCTTTCATTAGTGCAAAGTGAGAAATAATTAACATTCGAGGACAAATGTTTTGTTAAGAAGGGGAGTGTAGGAAAGGTACAGGGTATCGGCGTAATCGGTAACGTTGATGAGCTTATTCTTTTTTGTTTTACAGAATTGTTTCAAGTAAAGTGCAATACGATTCTATTCTTGTTTGATACATCGACAAGTTGACATCACAATGATTTGGAATTGAATAAATTAATTGATCTTAACTGAAGTCCTTAGAGTTTATTAAATAGAATACTTTATCCCTTTCTACTTATATTTTCGACGCTACATCGAAGCCAACAATGGCCGTGGAAGCAAAGCATGAAGTGGGGCCAGGGCCGATAATCTCGTTTAGTCGCCTTCGATTCCGCATCAAAAAATGCCCTACCGTGCGTCATGACACCAGTCACACCTATCTTAAATTTTGACGATTCGAGAAAATGTTTAAATTCCCTAAACGTAGAAAGTTTTTTTGTTACGTTATTCCCTTGACTGAAAGTCAGGGTCTTACTAAAGAAAATCAGCATGTCATTTCTTTTCACTATGATGAAAGATGGAAATTCAAGAGAAGAGGTACCACGCTAACTGGAAGCTCTTAACCGATTTTCAAAAATCTTTGTTTATTCCATAAATCTCAATCGATCTCAGTATTTAGTTAATGTTTTATTGATATAAAGTCAACAACCTCGGAGATATTCCCAAAAAACGGTTTAAGCAATTTACTCCTTGCCACCACGATAAATCTCGATGGATTTTGAAAATTTTTGCTTGAATTAAATTCTTCAGGTTAAGTTCGTGATCAAATGCAATTCTGAAAGAAAAATTTTGAAGAATATGTTTTCGAAAATAGTTCCTGGAACAACAGAAACCACGAACATAACGCAAAATATTTGCAACTACGAAATAGAGCTGTGCGTCGGTCGAAAAAATTCGGCGGCGGCGAAAGCAATTTTTGAATTTTCTCGGCGGCGGCGAAAATCAGCGTAAGGGGGTGTCTGTGGCGGCGTAGATCGGCGCACGTAAAAAATATGGGTCTACAACGAAAACTACTACGGTGTATAAAAACCCGACTGATGGATAAATAGATAGAAAAAGGCTAAACGGAGGAAAATAATAGTATTTTATACGAAGTGACTATTCGCGCCCGTCGTTAATACGCTATTTGCACCCACGTCTGAACTGGATATTGGACGAAAGTTACACACACAGCGATCATTAGGCATTGAGGTACACCGTGAAAAAGAGTTCGGAGGCGACAAGACAGATGACTCATAGAAGAGAGCGAAGATGGAGGACGAGAAATTTCGATCAAGAAGTTTTCAAGAAATATCTCCAATCAAAAAACGACCACGAAGAGAAAATCGGCAGAAGAATTGACGAAAGAAATGAAGAATGCATGTGATACGGCGATGCCAAGAAGGGTGGAGCCGAGGAATGGACCAAAACCGGCATTTTGGTGGAACGACGAAATAAGACTTTTGCGAGCGACTTGTTTTAAGACAAGAAGAAGAATGCAACGGGCCAGAAACGAGAGCGTCAGAGCGGTGAGGTGCGAGGAACATCGTAATGCAAAATTAGCACTGAAGCGTGCAATCCGAGCGAGTAAGAGAGATTAATGGAAAAAACTGTGCCAGGAGCCAGAGGCGAACCCGCGAAGAGTAATGACTATGATGAAAGGTACATCGAAGCCAAAAGAAAAGTGCCCGGAAAGGCTACGTGCCATAGTGAGAGAGCTCTTCCCACAGCACGAACAGATAACATGGCCGCAAACTCCTTATAACCGTAAAGTGGAAGACACACATGTACGGCCGATCCCTGCAGAAGAGATCCAGATGGCTGCACAAAAGTCAAACAATAACAAGGCGCTAGGACCAGATGGAATCCCCAGTGTAGCTCTGAAGACAGCAGCATGCGCGAAGCCTAACATGCTCAGATTGACAATGCAGAAATGCCTCGACGACGGATATTTGCCTGAAATATGGAAGAAACAGAAATTAGTCCTAATACCAAAACCAAGGAAACCGCCAGACAAGCCATCATCATATAGACCTATACGCTTGTTGGATGGATTGGGAAAAATGCTGAAAGCCGCGATTCTGAATAAACTAAGAATATACACGGAGGGCGAGTACGGACTGTGAGACGAATAATTCGGATTTCGAAAAGGGAGATCGCCGATTGAGGCCATTAAAAAATTATAGAGATTGCCGACAAGGCCAGGAAGCGGTAACCGCTTCTGTGCTGTAACGACCTTTAATAGCGCAAGCTGGATGGAGATAGCAAAGCATTGCATGCCCTGAGAGTTCCCGATTACCTCTGCAGAATGCTGAAAAGCTATTTCGAACGACAAGTGCTAACGTACGATACTAATGAAGGGAAAAAGACAACAGAAATCACAGCTGCAATACCACAAGGATCCATATAAGGACCAACGCTGTGGAATGTAATGCACGACACAGCGCTCCGACTGAAACTGCAAAGATGCGCTTTTGCCGACGATTTGCTCCTCACAGTATCCGGAATGTCGAAGATGGAGGTAGAGGTAGTTACGATGGAGATGCTAGAAACTGTCGAAAACTGGATGACAACGCGGATTGTTTTGAAGATTGACGGGGAAGAAATCACATCCACTCGCCAATTAAAATACCTTGGAGTAGAGGTGTGCGGGCCGACCTTTTTTGGAAGCCCGGCCCGGACCGAACCCGATCCGAAATTAAAACCCGAAGCCCGACCGCCCGGAAAACGCAGGCGGCTCGGCCCGACCCGACCCGAACCCGATCCGAAATTAAAACCCGAAACCCGACCGACCGGGATTTTCTAAACCCGAAAGCCCGAAACCCAAACCCGTGAAAAGTAGTTCGGCTCCGGGTCGGGTTCGGGTCGGGTCGGGTTCGGGCGGGTTTTTTTTTCGAATTTCGGGCAACCCGCTCACCTCTACCTTGGAGTTATGCTGGACGACCGCAAAAATTTTAATATTCATGTGGACTACACATGAGAAAATGCAATGAAAGCCACCGTAATACTGGCCAGAATAATGCCGAACGGCTTTGGACGCGCAACAGCAAAAGGAGGCTCCTAGTAATCGTCACCCTATCGATATTGCGCTACGAGACACCAGCGTGGATACAGGCGCTAAGAGTCACAAGCGCATACCGAACGATATCCCTAGAACCGTTATGTGTCATAGCCGGGACGATGCCCTTATGCATAACGTTGACGGAAGACAGTGAATGTCATAGAAAGAAAAGAAGGAAGTGTCAAACTACCAAAACAGTTAGGACGTAATTAAGAGTCGAATCACTGAGACAATGGCAGCAAGAGTGGGACTACTCGGACAAGGAAAGGTGAACCCATAGACTCATACCAAACATAACGACATGGGTACAGAGGAGACATGGGGTGGTTATCTTCCAACTGACACAGTTTCTGTCGGGCCACGGATGCTTCATGAAGTACGTGCACAGGTTCGGATTTACAGGAGCACCTTTGTGCACGACATGCGAGAGGGAAGAAGAGACTGCGGAGCACGTGTTATATGTCTGTCCCCGCTTCGAACAAGAGCGAGGTGAGCTGATGACGGTGAGTAGGTCAGAGGTAAATGCGGAAAACATAATATCGGAGATGTGCCGCGATGAGGAGGTGTGGAAAGTAGCGGATAATGTATTTGCGACAATAATGGCGAAGCTGCAAAGTGCATGGAGAGACGATCAAAGAAGACTGCCTGTTGATCTGAGAGAGTAGGTGTGAAAGCACAGTTCCTCCCCGAAGTAATGCTGTGAGGCGGTTCCGGGGAGAAGAGAGCATGGAGACTAAGGGAGGAGGTTTTAGTTGGTAGGTCATTAAAGAATGGAATCCAACACTACCTTGGTCCAGGACCGGTCCGGTCTATGAAGATTTCCAAAAAAAAACACTATTTGCAAATAGTCGCTATTACCTATTTTAGGCTACGAAAAATGTAAAATGGTATCTCGGTTCCAGGTGAAGCAAATGGTTCGAGAGGAGCTGATGTTTTATTTAGTTTCGAGAAGAATACATACAGAACAGATTATATGGGCTCCTAAAACCCTACTTTCAAAGTGTGGAAATCTTGAATTGAGTCGATTAACCGGTCGACAAAATACGACTTATCGTTTATTGCATTCGATATAGTCATTCTTTACTCCATGTGCGGGACATTTTATTGTTCAATTCATTGCTTTTTTTAAGAATTTAATCTGAAAAGGTTATACTCGCCTCATGTCACGGGAAGAAAGCTTCATCAGAAAATAACATTTTGTCACCCATGATACTGAGGCTAATCGGACCCAAGGGCGAATACTCACTTCACTGACCCCTACTAGCTCTGCATCTATTTGCTACTCTAACTTTTCCTAGCGCGCATTTTCCTTATAAACCGGTTTTCCTTGAACAGCTTAAGGAGTTATACAAGCGCTATAAGAGGTGTGGATGATATCTGAGAGACTTCCGTAGTTATCAAAACATAATTAATGCAACGTTTTCATATCAGACATCAATAGAAAAATTGTGAAAACACTCACCTGCATTTTCATTGGGTCCGTGTTGACTTGGCACATGTACTGTCCGCTATCCTCCATTTTCACATTCCGTATAACCAGCGTCCTTTGTTGGGATAAATATTTCAAATTAAATTTAAATATTCGACTGCATGAATTTGTGCTTACCATGTGTTATAGTCATTATGTGTTACGGACAAACGATCATTATTTGTAATGACGTGTTCGTGAATTGCAAGTATAGCTTTCGCATCAGCTTTTATCCATGCAACCTAAGTTTTGGTGTGTGTTTTTTTTTTGAGGGGGGAAGGAGGGAACGCAGATAAAAGAGAAAGAGAAGTTTATAAATTGAATTTTGAGGTTTTGTCGTAAAACGTCGATACTTTATGTAAACAATATTTTCGATAACCATTTTCCATTGGAGAGGGTGTTGCAGAGAGTTGAATCTTTGATTTTCTTCATGTTTATGATATGAGATTGGCTGTAAAATTTGAATTTATATGTTACAGCGAGCGTATATAAGACGGGTTAACCATAATGTAATAGCTGAATGGCCAAACTATGGTTGAAGATGATAAGGCCGTAACGATTCTCGAATGTAACTTTTATGTTGTTTGTTTTCAATATGCAATAACTATCTTGTTATTACGTTCAACGGAAGGAAGATCGTGTAACTGGCAACGTTAAAAAATGTTGTATAATGTTCAGTGAGTTCCTATTGCGGAGATGTAAATTACGTACATAATTATTCGGTGCGAATGTCAAGCACTTCATGACTTTTTGAAACGCCGTCTTGACTACAACATAACCTAACGTTTGGAAGATCTTGACATCATGGACGTGCGGTGGCATTTCGCCCATGACGCAAGTCCCCATACGATCAAAAAAATCAAAATTTTTTTTTTCGTAGACTGCGGAATTATATATACAGCAAAGTTTTGACTTTTTTGCCTTGCGTCTTACCCCCTGATTAAAATCGACCTTTTGGTAATTAAAATCGGTCCACTAGATCCAGAGCCATGACCTTTAGAAAATTGTCATTTTCAGTACATGGGATGTATAACGTATTTTTGTACACGAAGCCATATTTTTGCGTATGAAAGCTGAAAGCTTAGAAAAACTATTACGTTTGTGGGTTTGTGGCGCATTTTTTTAATCGAATGTGAAAATATATAAATTTTTTTTTTCATTTTGAAGCTTTAAGCGTCTTGCGTCACCCCAATTGATATCAGTTGTTTTGGAAGAAGAAACAAGGACTTGCGTCATATTTCCCTTTTAAAAGGTTTTTTGTTGTGATGTACACTATGCCTTCTCACCAAAGTTTCAGAAATTAAAGCTTTTGCCGAAATCATGATATGTTCGGTCCCACTCTATATTTATAATTGTTTCTAACATTGCTGAGGTAAAGCAACCGTCAGAACATTTGTCCATGAGGGCAAAATAGAAAATTTCTCGCCTGAACTGTAAATTTATTTATGTTTACAAAAACGGTATGATAAATTGAAACTATTGATTTGTGGATAAAAACGGTTAACGTCAGGTCCCATCGGCAAATTTCAGAAGGCAGTCTGGTGCCGAAAAAGTTCCTATAACAATGTTGGATGGGGGTCCGAAAACATTTCTATGTACTCGGTTCTGATTCGGCACCAGGCTGCGTACTTGAGACATATGAATAGCCTGATAGAAGGCAGCCTGGTGCCGAAAATCTGTAAATTTCATGGAAACGGCCGATACGAATACTATACGTCGCATAAAATTCAACTTGGCACCAAACTGCTGCTGCCCTCTATATAAACATTAAAAAATCTTGAGTACGCAGCCTGGTGCCGAGTTGAAATTCATATGAAGTACAGTATTTGTTACTGCCGTAACGATGACATTAACATATTTTCGGCACCAGGCTGCCATCTATAAGGCTACTCGTACAAATCAAGTACGCAGCCTAGTGCCGAGTTGGAACCGAATGCATGGCTACGTACTAGTTCACCCATCCAACATTGTTATGGGAAGTGTTTTGGCACCAGGCTGCCCAGCTTGAAATGCAGACTTCCACTTGCTACAATTTTATGAAGGCTGCGTTCTTCAGACCCAAGATCCAATAAGTTCAGCCACTAGAAGAAAGACCAATCTAGTTCCTGAACTAACTATAATTTCAGGATCTTTTACTCAGTTCTAGAAAAATGGTTACAAAGTAGGGCTTGATTTTAAAACCATGACGTTAAGGTTGCCGTAAAAATAAAATCAGCGATATCTTGAAGTAACAATATTATGGCCCCTAAATGGGGGGGTCGGTCGTACATTTGACACTTAGAAAATGTTTCTGCATCGAATTATAGGTGATGAATATTTATTTACAGCAACACTGAAAAAGGCGGACGTCCTTTATGGATGCGTACACACATAACACATAAGATTTTTGCGCATGTTTTTTCCCCATTTTCGGTGCAGAGGTATATATGACGAAACATTTGGGATCAAGCTACTCTGTAGAGGTGAGCGGGTTGCCCGAAATTCGAAAATAAAGCCCGCCCGAACCCGAACTACTTTTCACGGGTTTGGGATTTGGACTTTCGGGTTTAGAAAATCCCGGTCGGTCGGGCTTTGGGTTTTAATTTCGGATCAGGTTCGAGTCGGGTCGGGTCGAGCCGCCAGCGTTTTCCGGGCGGTCGGGCATCGGGTTTTAATTTCGGATTGGGTTCGGTCCGGGCCGGGCTTCCAAAAAAGGTCGGCCCGCACACCTCTACTACTCTTCCTTTAGCTTTTGGTGAGTTAGGCATTCGGAAGATTGAAGATTTAGCATTACCGGCCTATTTATCATCTGTTTATTCTTGTTGAATGTTGTTAATATTCAAATAATCGATAATAATTTTTTAGAGCTTATTGAGGAAATTTCTCAAGATTTTATTCCAGGGAACGACGAATAGAAAAAAGAACAGAGAAATTGGGATCTTCCGAGGATCAACAGTAAGTTTTCTAGGATGTTTGATTCTAGTGAACATGTTGCTCAGGCAAGACTACTTGCGTCATCTACTAACGAATCTTCAAATTGGCTGCAAGTAATCGAGTAATACTGGTTTGCTATTAGATAACAGTTCCGCGAGAATTGCTGTTGGTCTTCGTTTAGGTTCCCAATTATGTGAGGAATATAATTGCATTTGTGGTGTCATGGTTAAAAAGGACGGCTCGCGTCCACGGTTCGTGCCTAGCGTGACAGTTTGTGACAGGGGAAGGAGGGCGTGTGGTTTCAACATGTGTTACGTAACGCAAAATCTTTGAAAAAGCTTACAAATACAAAGATCGTAGAACTGGCTTCAAGCATGGCTACAGGTTTGACAAAACTTCATATTTGGAGGCTTTTTTAGATGTACTGAGGTTCAGCTTTCATATATTTTGTGTTGTGGCTCATGCAGCGAGAGTTATTTATTTATTTTTATATCTATCTCTACGATAGTCACTCACACTAGGCTACAAGTCTATGTTCGTGCAATATCAATTTTAAGAGCAATTGATTAGAAAGATTTTTTCGAAAAGCTACCCCCCAATAGTAAATTATAGATGACTATTGGCGTATTAGTTGAGAATGCCCGTGGCGCTAAAATCTCTGAATGCAGCGCTCGTGGCATTGGTGCCAGACACAAAAAGTGGAACTATTGCTCAGCTAAACTGATTTTATGAGTCTTCAATTCACCCATATTTCTTGATAATTGATAATTTGAAAATTAGCGAAAAATCTAAATGTAAATACCAGGTAGCTATCAAAACGATGATATTTTTAGTTTCAACGAAAAACTCGCAAACATTGGTCAGTATTAAGCAACAGAAGTCTGATGAATATTTCATTGCTATTTGAGGATTATTAACGATTCTCACAAATAAAACATTTACATTTTTTGGACTTTTTTCATTTTAAGGGTTTTTCAAAAAAAAAGTTCGAGTTACGTAACAAACTGGGGAGGGGGGGGGAGATAACAGGCTTGCGTGACACCAGTGTGATAGGGGGGAGGGGGGTCCAAAATTGACATTTTTTAAGTTATGTAATTTATGAACGGCCCCATATTAGTGCGCGACACTAGAGTGACAGGGAAGAGTGAGGAATCCAAAATTGCCATTTTTGGCGTTACGTAATTTATGAACGGCCCAATATTAGTGCGTGACACTAGCGTGACAGGGAAGAGGGAGGGATCCAAAATTGCCATTTTTTGCGTTAAGTTATTTATGAACGGCCCCATATTAGTGCGTGACACTAGCGTGACAGGGAAGAGGGAGGGATCCAAAATTGCCATTTTTTGCGTTACGTAATTTATGAACGGCCCAATATTAGTGCGTGACACTAGCGTGACAGTGGGGAGAGTGGAATCCAAAATTGCCATTTTTTGCATTACGTAATTTATGAACGGCACCATATTAGTGCGTGACAGGTAAGAGGGGGGAGGTTCCAAAATTGCCATGTTTTGCGTTACGTAATTTATGAACGTCCCCATATTAGTTTATAATTTGACATCTGGCTGCGTACATTAGTATCTGTTTTTACCTTTCTTTTATTTATTTATTGCTAACCAACAGCTTTAAGAGCTTACTGGCTTTATCAATGTGGATAACTTATATAAATATTAGGCAAACCGGAAGTATGTTGGAGTGTCAAGCAACTTTGCCTCGTCATCACTGATTATTTCCGCAGACCAGCAGCGTTCGGTAAATGTAACGTCGCCATGACCATAGTGTAATCGGTCGTGATAGATGACTGTATGTTATGAAAACAGATGAAAAATATTTGATTTGCGCTCCGTGTAATTGGCTCACTAAAATAATGGTCAAATATGTGGAACACCCTAGAGATGTGGTTCATCGTTTCGAACATACCGTAGTTCACGTGGTCGCGTATTTCTGTAGCTTTCTTAAGTATTGCTGCAGCCACGGCGTATGCGAAACGTGTCGGATTCAGCTTTCTGTAAAACGACATTGTGACATACTTGCCAACATTGACCTCTAGCGCATTAAATTCAAACGACTGATTCAAAAAGAACACGTCGCTCTCATGGCGTCATTTATGAAAATAAGGAAACGGGCCTAGATGACTCCCTTGTGGAACATCGGAAGTTACTAAAAACGGACTGGATTTCCATCCCAACATTTTAACATGCTGTGTGCGTCCGTGCAAACATGATCGTGTCCAATTCAATAGCGCTGAGTGCATGCCAAGTTCTTCTAGTTTACACAGAAGAGAAATGTGTTGCACTCCATCAAATGCCTTGCGTACGTCTGTATAAATGACGTCTAATTGATTACCTTTTTCAACTACTCGGATAGCGTCATTCACAAAGTCGACTAAATTCGTAGACATTGATCGACCTTTCATAAAGTCATGTTGCGTTAGGCAAAACTGCAACAACCTTATAGCATTCTACATATGAACGAGCGCCTTTCTTGAAAATTGGAACCACGTACGATTCCTTCCACCGGCTGGGAAAAGTGGTGGACAAAGAGAAGTTGAAAATGTGACGCAGTGGTGTAACTAGTAAACGAGAACAATATTTCAGCAAGAGTGTCGACGTGTCTTTATTGTCCAGAGCATTGAAACTCGGCTCTTCGCTCAGAGTTATCGACCAAATATTCAAGCATGTGGTCAGCCCAAACTTTTTGTTTTACGTACAATTCATTGTTGGAAAATACGTTTTTTTTGAAAATCCTGCTCTTACCCTGCATCGTCGTGATACGATTCTCACCTCGGTACATCATACTCGGATAACCAACCGATTTTTTCATATCATTCACGTATGACCAGAATTTTGATGGGTGTGAAATCACGTTCTCCTCAGTATTCTTTACGTACGAGTCGTATGCGCGTGACTGAACGGCACTGAACTGATTTCTCAATGCGCAGAGGTTCATATAACATTTATTGCATCCAGGACGTCTACCCGAGTTTAGGCAGTTCCTGTATTTTTTATGCGCGTTTGATTTCTATTCTTGAACGTCATCAGAGTTTTTTTGAGGGGAATGAATCGCTCAAAATTTCATAAAAACGGTCGACCTAAGTATCTACATGGGGAGTTACTCGCATTCTCATTTCACCGACTTCAAATAGTCATTGATTCCGTCATAATCCTCCCTCTCGAAATCAAATCCGTGTTCATCGCTGCTGAACTCAGCAACGTCGTACTAATCTATTGTTTCCAAAGGTTCAGGGTAGTCTTCAGTTTTAGACATGGGTGAACAAGATTTTCTCACGAAGATATCGTTAGGGTGACTACTAAAGACTAAATCGAATATTTTGGCCTGGTAGTTGGGGTGGCTGTTCGTTTGACTTAGCGGTAAAACTTTGTCAGACCAAGACAGCCAGGTGCAGAAGTTCTAACTACGCTTGACTGGAAGAAGGAGCAAGGTTAATAGTTAGTAACGCCATCGAAGTCGGCACGAGGCTGCGCACTTGGGACCTAACGCCGGGAATAAAGAAGGCAGCCTGGTGCTGAACATCTGTTTTGCCAACGTGGAGGCAGGAGTGAGTTTATACGTCACATAAGTTTCAATTCGACACCAGAGTGTTGCACCCTGCATTCAAAATGCCAACCTGATGCTGTGTTGAAACTTATGTGACGTATTGATCTCACTACCTCCTACACTTTGGTAAAAGCATATGTTCAGCAGTTGTAAAAAGGAATGTAACAAGGCTGAACAAATAAATATACATACATACACCAGACTACCTTCTGTATTCCCAGGTACAGGGCTCAAGTACGCAGCCAGATATCAAATTATAAACTAATATACTGTAATGTACTCGCTACTTCCTTAATTTTGGATTTTTCGGCGCCAAGTGTCTAAAAGTGCAGACCTATCTTCGAGCGAAAACTCTTAAAAAAACTAATCAATCGCAAAAAAGTAGCAAGTAGCTCAACTAAGGGGCCGTTTATAAATTACGTAACGCAAGAGGGCAAGGGGGTGTATGATGCAAGCGTTGCGGTTAGAACAAAAATGGGTCAAATTTGACTCTTTTAGCGTTACAGATGGAGGAGCAGGTAGAGATGAGCGGGTCGACCATTTTTCGAAACCCGACCCGGACCGAACCCGACCCGATTAAAATTTTCGAAACCCGAAACCCGAACTATTTCAAAACCCGACCCGGACCGAACCCGACCCGATAAAATTTTTCGAAACCCGAAACCCGAACTGTTTCAAAACCCGACCCGGACCGAACCAGACACTAAAGTTTTTCGAAACTCACAACGCAAATTACTTCGAAACAAAAATTACGCCCGACGTCTGCATTCTTCACGGACCTTAGACTAAAACAAAATTCGTGTAATGTAAGATGATAAAATTTAGACGAGTTTTGTAAAATATAAAAAGTCAATAAAGGATCGGGAAAATGATACAACAACCCGAACCGGATCGAACCCGACCCGATAAAATTTTTCGAAACCCGAAACCCGAACTGTTTCCAAACCCGGCCCGGACTGAACCCGACCCGATTAAAATTTTCGAAACCCGAAACCCATGAATCCGAAAAAAACAATTCGGGATCGGGTTCGGGTCGGGTTTTTTGAAGTTTCGGGCAACCCGCTCATCTCTAGGGGCGGGATCTGAAAATGTCAACTTTTGCGTTACGTAATTTATGAACGGCCCCTAATAGATGATAAAACAATGAATTTATATAGCTATTGAGGTACTTTTTTGAATTTTGCAACTTTTTTTACTCTGGAAAAACATCGATTTTATCGGTTTTCCTCTTAAGGACACGCAGAGAATACAATATAACGAGTAGCCTTCGTCTTGAGAGGTATCACGGGGAAGAGGATTGTAGATTCAAAAGGATCGTATTTAGCAGTTAGAAGGCTTCGATAGAAAGTTATGCAATGGGGTGGTACACGAAAAGTGCAAAATGTAAATTCTACGAAACATATTCTTCACAGTTCACTACCAACAATTTTTGCTTATTTTTTCAAAATTACCGGCATTCTTCAACCTATAATGAATGTATATGTTCGCAAGAGATAGCTCGAACTAGAAAAAGAAACTGAAATAAGCACATCGTCGTTGAAAACATTCTCTTAATGCTTAGAATTTCATTTTTTCATCTCACGCTTTGACATTAGCAACGACGCGACGGTAAATGGTAGTCTTAAATATTGTTTACATAACTCTTTTATTATTAAAATTTTATTTAAATTTTTATTAAATATTTGCTTAGTAATAAGGTGCTTTTGTGCTTTACAATCATTTATGATTTGATACAAATAACAGCATTGCAATTGTTACAATTGCTAATTTGTGAAGTTCCCACAAAACTTTATTTCGGTGTGTGTACAATTCGTAACAATTCGACAACTTTCAATTTTAGTCTTAAATCTAACATGCAAGTACTTATAGTAATTGAATTCTTTAAGCATTTTATTTGCTTAAAAATTGATGATTCCACAGTAAGGGTACAGCTAATTTGCAGTGAGGTCACAATTAAACTTGAAAAACTACTGAGAGACTTTCGTGTGATTTGATTATGCTGCCGTCATAAGCAAAAAAAACTTAGTGGAAATCAGCGAAGATTTTCAACGACAAAAGATTGTCGGCGATTATTTTGTTTAATTTCTTCGATAATTTGACTTTTTCGGCAAAATTCTTAAAACATTTTCGCTAAATTTTTTTTTCTTTATGAAGGCAGTATACGCGTACAGTTCGTTTTTGAACGAATTTATCACGTCATCGGCTTTTGTCAAAGTGCAGTGTGTTCAGGGTTCAATCATGATTTCAAATCATGATTTTTTACAACATTTGAAGTGATGCTCGAAGCGTGTCACAGTTTGATCATCAAAATCAAAATATAAAAAAAATCAAATCAAAAAGTTGAACTAAAAAATCAATCGATATGATGATCAAAAGTTTATCGTTGATTTCTCGATGACTTTTTGTCAGAAGTGAAATCCAATCCTTAATGTTTATCACGGAACTTCTGCTCATCGTGAATGACACTAGAAATAACTCTTACACGCTCAAAAAAAATTGATAGTCAAAATGATCAAATTGATTTGATTTTTGTCAAATTTTAATTTTGATGATCAAGCTGTGGAAAGAAGAAATCTTGCCGAACGAGTGGATAGAAGTAGCAATGTGCCCTTTCCACAAGAAAGGAGACATGCTCATCTGCAATAACTACCGTGGCGTTACTCTGCTGTGTACCGCGTACAAAGTTTTTGCAAAAATCCTCCATAGCAGACTGAAGCCTCACTCTGAGACGATGATAGGAGAATACCAGTGTGGATTCAGACGGAATAGATCAATAAACGACCAAATTTTCAATCTACGTCTGATACTCCAGAAAGGCAGTTCAAGATTAACACGCACCACCTCTTTATCGATTATGCACAGGCGTACGATAAGATCAAACGAAAGAGCTTCTGGTGGCGATGAAGGAGCAAGGATTTAACTATTTATTTTAAACTATTTAAACTATTACGACTGGTGAACGCGACATTCAATGGTACAAGGTGTCGTGTAAAAGTACAAAACGAGTTTTCCAACCCATTTGACATAGAGGAGGGACTGAGACAAGGTGATGAATTGTCAACGTTGCTCTTCAATGTGTAGTTGGAAGGTGCTATGAGGCGTGCAGAACGCTTGCGACCAATATGACGCAGATTCTGGGCTTCGCAGATGACAGGGATATTGCAAGCAGGACGCACACAGGAGTCGACGAAACATTCACCAGGCAAGAAATTGAATAAAATTGGGATTAAGGATCAACGAAGAGAAAACCAAATACATGAAGACGAACGAGCGCACCATACGACAACAGGATGGAGATATCATCAACATCAGTGGGTACAGATTTCAAGTTGTTGATGAATTTGTATACCTGGGAGCGTTAATACGAGCGGACAGTGATACAACGCGCGAAATTGGCTGCGAACAGATGCTTCTGTGGCTTGCGAAGACATCTCCGATCTAATCTATTGACAAAGGAAACCAAGCTGCGCATCTACAAAACATTGATCACACCGGCTCTGCTGTATGGCAGCGAATCATGGCCGATGACGTGAAAGGACGAAAATATGCCGTTGACGTTTGAGCGGAAAGTTCTGTGGGCGATTTTCGGAGTAAAATGCGAAAACATAGTTTTCAGACGTAGATGAAATTTCGAATTGGAGAAGGAGCTTGGTGAAACAAATGTGGTGGGTAATGTAAAAGTCAACAGATTGAGATGGGCCGGACACGTAGCACGCATGGAAAGTACAAGAGCCCCTCGCATTTTGTTGGATAACGATCCAGACGGTCCTTCCTCTACGACCCTAACTTAGGTGGATCGATTGTGTTCTGGCAGACCTTAGGACACTGAAGGTGCAGAACTGGCGATCAACAGCTCAGGACAGGAGAAGATGGAAGTCAATTCTTGACCAGACCAAGTCCACGAAATGGATGTAGCGCCGGAGAAGTAAGTAAGTAAGATCAAGTTTTTAACTTTGATCATCATTTTGATTTGAGTTTCCAAAATTTGATTTGATTTTGATTTTTGAACCCTGAGTGTGTTTCATCATGAAATTCGCTATACTTTGACAGAAGCCTATGTTCAACGAAACATGCCAATAGTCTCGGATTACGTTCACAGGCAGCAATGGACAGAGGCCCGCTTTCTTAATTAAAAAAAAGTTTACAGTCTCAACACATAACATTCTCACACAATGAACATAAGTGGATCTGGTACTTCAAATGAACTAAATTCGAAGCTTTCTTGAAAGCACGGGGCTGTGAACGGTAGTGGTTTTCTTGTCCACTATTATTTACAATTTGTTGTTCTGATTTTTTTACAAAAAGCGGCAAATATTTGAAATAAGTAAGTAAATGAGTCTTCTAGCCGATAGGGATAGGAGTGTTAGTCAATTTTCAAAATGTGGTTTCGGCTGGGACAAAAAATATTTTTCAGAAAAACGAAAAAACTTGCACCAGCCGATTCTGCTTCTAACAATGCTTCAATGGACGCTTGTTTCAAAGGTCTACATCTCTGTTGGTGCAAATAACTGAGTGTAAGTCTAAAAATTCACTTGTGCGCTTTGCAGGCGAGAAGGATTGTACAAATTAATGCGCAACTGGAGAAATCATTATTTTAGACTCTTGAAAAATGGTTTACTTCCTAGTTGAATAAATAACTATTCTTCATAACCTTTGCCGCCTATGAATCAAATTAAAGTCAGTGAAAACTGTTTGATGTTGAATCGTTGGACTAAGAGTAACTTACTCGAAAAATATTATTTTCATCTAAAGCAAAAATAGATGGAAACGAAAAACTTCCGACTCTGTTAATATGTGATTGAGGTCGTCAAAAACGTAATCTAAAAGTTCTTTATCACAAATAATGTACTTTTCTGCGTTTCTTTACGTATATTAAAGGATGCGAATTCATTGAAGTAACTTTTGTAAATTATCTTTGCTAACGTTTTGATTTTCATACTCGAATGCTGGCATATTTTCCCATTCCAATCCAATCTGTCTGTTTATATGAAAATGCAATGAAAAAGGTATATTCTTTGGACTGTGAAAATTTAGCAAATTCACTGTACCCTCTGTGCTCAATTATATATTTTAGTTGAAATATTTTCTAAGGAAATATGTAGAAAGTAAATAATTTACTTAATGTGCATTATTAAAATGAACATAAAGTGCATTTATAATTCCAACTTGTGCTTATTAGAAAAGTTGTAAATATTTACTGGTATGCAGGTGATCTGCGATATTGTGCGGTGTGCTTCGGTGCTCATTAAATATTTTTAAATGGAAAACAAAAATAAATAATTGTGCTGGTTGTTATGCCATTGTGAAAATAGGTGCTTATGGTGCTTTCATTCGATAATTTTGTGCATGTGCTTGTGCATCACCATCCAGTATCACCACATTATCGGTCTTAATAACAAAAAATACATACCCTAGCTAGTGCTGTGTCCCCACTCACCCTATAACCTCCCAAATTATTAACAACGCAGGTAAATGTCGCATCTCTTCCCTGTGCAATAGTAACATTTTCTAATGGAAATACAAAATCAGGTTCGAAGGCGGAAGCTGCTGTAAAAAAAAATGAAAAACTTAATGTTATTTTAATAGTTTATCGATTTTATTATGAGAGGAAGAGCTTATGGGTGAATAAAATTCGTCCGGTTAAAGTTTATGCAAATTATGAAGTGAAAATGGCTTTAGCGGTGGCATTTAGTGGATAAAATTTTCTGCATCAAAATTTCTGTATTAAAATATAGCATTGAAAGCAAATCCATTAAGCAATCGCCACTTAACTTTGCTACTTTTCAACTGAGGCTAAATGCTATAAAAGAAAATGTGAAACTAATTTCGAGAACAATATTTTTAGACCCGATGAAGACCTAATTACAACGTCTAAATTTTTATACCCGTACGACTTATACCCAGAGCAAGGGAGCAAGGGGAGAAGATTACGGATTAGATATACCGAATCTGCCAAAATAATATTAGTCTTTCGTCTCGTCTTTCCGTCTACCTGTCAACATGATAAGTTTAGTAACTTCTAACCGATTTAAAAAATCTCTGAATGAGAGCCGAAACTTAGATTAATCGACGATTGTATGATTGTCTTATATTGGATTATTCTGTACCCGTCTGTCTGCACTAGATCGACGTTAAACGAGATGAATAATAACTTTTTCTGAAATGATTGGATAACGAAAGTGTCGAAGCAGCCGGTGTCGCCCACATCAATTCAAACACTAGGTTCTTACAGTCGGAATCCATTAAATTCGCGTGCTGCATGTAAGAGTGCTTGATTAAGGTGGGCGAAAAAGTTATTGTCGATTGAAAATGGCGGATAACTTTGAGCTAGAGGTGAGCGTTCTACTCTAATTTACCAAAAACCCGACCTGAACCCGAGCCCGTATCGATTTTATCGGGTTGACGGGTTTTTCAAAATCGAATCGAGTCGGAGTTTTGTAATTATTTGAGAAAAATCCCGGTAATTTCTTTCATGAAATTATATTAAATATTAAGAAAGTTACGCGCATTAGTAACCATAATAAATAAATTCGAAAGATTTCAGTCGTAGTGATAGATTTTACATGTTTCTGCTCGGTAAATGCGTCATTACCTCGTCGCAAGCGACTCGGAAAACGCATTTACCGAGCATCGACATGTAAAATATTGTACGTAAGTGCTTCCAAATTGTTGTTTTGACTCGTAGGATTACAGCATTCGTCTTAGGCTCATTCAGCAACCTTCCTACGAGTCAGAGCAATAATAGCATATACGTAATGTACTATAAAAACTGGCAATTTTCCGAACAGTTTACACTTGAAATTTAAACTATTAAAACGGCAATACTTTTCTGCACTTTCAAGTACGGAAAAGTGGTCTCCTGACTTAGATAGTTTTGATGGTACGTGGCATAAGAGATAAGGTATGATGAAGATAGGAAGATGAAGGCATAATGAGATAAGGTATGATGGGATATGGTAACAGTAATATTATTCAATCTAACTTGATGGATGAAAGTTTTGTTTAAAATTTAATTGTTCCATGTAAATACAGTGGTTTCTGTTAATTTATGCTTATCTCATTACACCCGTACGAAGAACGACGTTTGTAACCTCCCCAATTTCGACCGGGGAGTAGGTGGGGAGCATCGATCATGTGCGTCCGTCCGTCCGTCCGTCCGTCACCGCGATAACTTGAGTAAAACTCAACCGATTTTCAAAAACTTTTTTTCCCTGAAAGGTAATCGAAAAATCTTTTATGGGATTGAATCTGGGCACTGTCGGCCCAAGGGCCGCCGAGTGGTTTTTGGTCTTTTGTTCATAACTCGAGTAAATCTTTTCCGATTTTCATAAATTTTTTTTTTTGTTTGAAAGATCTGGGCATGGCCGACAATTTATGGAAGAAACGTTTTTGGATTTGAGTCCTTAGACTTAGCTAGGACACTAAAACCGAGTCTGTGCTAGGGCCACTCGTGTTTTTTCTACATAACTGGAGTAAATCTTTTCCGATTGTCATAAACATATTTTTATTTGAAAGATCTGGGTATGGCTGACAATTTGTAGAAGAAAGTTTTTTGAATTTGATCCCTTGGACTTAGCTAGAGCACTAAAAACGAGTCTCTGCTTAGGCTTTACACTTTTTTGTACATAACTCAAGCAAATCTCTTCCGATTTTCAAAAAAAAAAAATTTAGTCGATCGGTCTAGGAATGTCTCACATTTTATGGAAGGAAGTTTTTTGATAAAATGCCCTTGGACTCAGCCAGGACCCTGAAACTAGGCCCAACGTGTTTTTGTTTGCATAAATCGGGCAAATCCTAACCGATTTTGTTGATTCTTTTTCTATTTGAGAGGTAACCGTGTACCGAATTATATACATAAACAAATTTGAGCCAGCACTTGGGGATCAAGTCCTAGGGTCGGCCCTAACGAAAAAAACATGGAAGTATGTGTCAGATGCATTTCCTTATGGCCCTTGGTCGGTCCTAAAGTCGGCCCTTAACAAAAAAGTTTTTTTTTGCTATGTTGTAGAGAAAATTGAGGCGAACATTTTTGTCTAGTTGGAGATCAATTTTGTGCTTTCGGGAGGGTTCTTTTACACCGTTTCTTTGGACGGGTTTTTCAATATTGCCCTATCGGCAATTTCCAATACAACTTAATGTGGACGTAATTTCGTACACTTAGGAGGTAAGGCAATATTTACTTAAATACGTTCGAGTATTTTCGTAACATCAACTCTGTTTGCCACATCTATTCTGATATGTACGGGTCCCTTCATATGTTTGTGATACGGGCATTTGGCACCTAGTGTAGTGTACACCTCGTTGCACAAGTGATTTTTGTAGCACACGTCTTTAGAACTGGTGCTACAAAAATCGACTGAATGTAACACGGTGTACAATATACTATTTTGGTCAGACTATACGTTTTAAATGTAATACTCATTATCAATCAAATATATTTTGCGTGTAAGAACTAGGTCCCACCTTTCGGGTGGGTCGGGCCCTTGACTGATTGTGTTGTTTGAATAAAACCAAACTCCAGCTTAATTTTTTACGACGTTACTTCGGAAGGGTTTTTCAAATTGAGCGAAAAATAGTTAATTTGATAGTTAGCCTTGATTTTTAAAAATCCACCTTGATAATTGACAGCAAAATTTGATAGTAGTCTTCTATACGTTTTATTCGCTCTTCCTACAGACTTCACATTGGTACAAGTTTTTCAACTGATCAACTAAATTCTTTTCGTAAATAATAATTTTAAGTCGTGGGATAGAGGCCCTCGCTTCACTTGGCATGTAAGCTTCACTCTCGTAATAGATCTGTAGTTGAGCTAATAAATTCTATTTGTAAACAAACGGCTTAGCTCGTGCGACTACGGTCCTCACTTCGCTGGAACCGCAAACTTCACACTCGTAACATTTTTGTGAACATAGAATTTAACTCGTGCCGTTACGTCCCTCGCTTCGCTCGACCCGCAAACTTGACACTCGTAAAATTTTTGTGAGCAAATAATTTAACCGGTGAGACTACGGTCCTCGCTTCGCTCTTACCGAAAACTTTACACTAGCATTGGTAAACGTTTTTCAATTGGTCAACTAAATTCTATTCCATTCGACTACAGCTCCAGCTTCGCTCGGCCCTCAAACTTCGCACTATCGCAACGAAAATTTAATAGTTCGACTATTGAGCCACGATAGATCAACTACAGCCAAAATAACACAACTATCCACTAGGGAATGCAAAACCGGACCGGTTATTAGTTCTGCCGTCCTATCTCATACTAACGCAACTGACATAATAGTCAATGATGTAGCCTGTTGTAGTAATGTAAAGTGACCTTTTTTGTCTTACACTTTACCAAAATAAGGCTTTCCGTTTTTATATCTGTTTGAAGTCTTACCGAGCCCACGGTTCCCACAATCAACACATCCTCAGTACTTAGCCGGTCTTTCTAAATTCAAATTGGTGATGTTATTTGTTGTATGTTGAACAATTGTAAGCTTTGAAAGCAAAGGATGGCGCCATCGATTAAAGTACTCTAATCTTATATTTGACCTTATTAAGCTATGAAAATGAATGGATGGCGCCACCGACATCATGGGTGATGTAAGTCGATGCCAATTAATTTGTCATTGTAATGACGCTAAGGTTGAACAATATAATATATAATATTTTCGTTCAGATCGTAGATAACACATAGGTTCTTACAAATTTTTTGATTATTATCACCAATTTGCTGTTGTGATTTTACAATCTTATATGTTCATTCGAGGTGATTGGGCATGGGTATTTTCAAACTCGCGATGGCAACAGCAGTTTAAATAGCAATGTCCGCATGGGCATAGGGTGTCCAAATGAATTTGATATTGCGGATTTACGCATCTGTTATGAATCGTATTTTGAATTGCAACTGATTTTGAAAAAGTGGTGAAATCGGTTTAAAGCTCTACAACTTTTAAAATTTTTGTGCATTGTAATGGGTTTTTGTCAATAAGTCTTGGGCATAGGTATGGGCTGTGCCTATAAGTCCTCCGCTTTGGGCATGGGCGCATTTTTTTGAAAAAAGTTGTGAGGTTGTGAAGACCCCTCAATCAATTAAAGTTTTATGGAAAATTCCATATCTTCTAGAATTGAAAATTGTCTCCAAAAAATATATTATAATTTTAAACTGACTTCCTTATTCTTAGTTGAATATGCATAGAGACTCAAAAAACAATAAAGAACATTGATTGACTCCACATTGAAGCAGAATTGATTTTTTGGAATCCTACAGAGAAAAATCATTTATTTTAAAAACCGTGTAAACCGGTTTTCAAAATTGAGAAAACCGGTTTCTGGTTTTGAGATAACCGGTTTTCAAAACCGGTTTTGCATTCCTTACTATCCACTATAGTTCAATCATTGCCACGATAGTTCAGTTAGCGATCGAAACAATAGTTTAGCTAACTGCCGCCACTACAGCTCAACTACCGCCACGATAGTTCAACTACCAGCATGATAGTTACGATAGCTCGCAATAGTTTCGATAGCTCACGATAGCCCAACTATCACACGATTGTTCACAATAGTTCAACTATAGCACGATGGTTACGATGGTTCAACTATTTCAAGATAGTTCACGATACTTACGATAGTTCAACTAGCGCGCGATAGTTACGACAGTTCAACTAGCGCGCGATAGTTACGATAGGTCAACAATCACCCGATAGTTACGATAGTTCAAGTATCGCACGACAGTTACGATGGTTAAAATTCAGGGTGTTTGGCAAGGACGTCATACCCAGAAGCCAAGTGAAATACTTGGGTGTCATACTGGACAGTAAGTTGTACTGGACAGAACACGTAAAGGAAAGAGCGAGGAAAGCTCTGACGGCCTTTTGGATATGTAGGAACGCGTTTGGTAAGAACTGGGGCCTACCGTCCAAGGCGATGCTGTGGATCTATGAAGCAGTAGTGAGGCCTATGATCTGCCACATGAGTGTGGTGGCCTAGGCTGGAAAAGGAGTGCGCGAAAGAGGAGATGAGCGAGATGCGGAGGCTGGTATGCATATGTATTACCGGAGCTATGAAGACGACAGCGAGGGCAGCCATGGAAGCGCTGCTAGCTGTACCACCGGTCCATACGATCGTCAAGGCTAGAGCATTTGCGACAGCAGATAGGCTTTGGCTTAACGGTCTGTGGATAAGGAATTTTTCTGTACGACATGGAAGAATAAGAAATGCAATAGCTGATCCTATTTTTGACATGCCTAAAGACCGCATAAAAGCGAAGATCAACTTTGAGAGACGCTATGAGGCTATCGTACCGAGTAGACAATAATGGCTAGGCTATTGGTCAGATTGTATTCCCGAAGATGAACTCATAAGCTTTACGGACGGTTCGAAAAACTGTGAAGGAACGGGGGCTGGGGTAATTACTCTGGAACCCAGAACGGAAGAGAATTTCTATCTAGGAAAGTACGCCAGTGTGTTTCGGGCGGAAACGTTTGCAGCGATGAAAGGACTACGGTGCTCTTTCCAACAGGAATTGGAGAATGAAAGAATCACTGTACTTTCTGATAGTGAAGCGATTATTAAGGTGATAATGTCGCCTATCCCAGCTTCCAAACTTTTGAAAGCGTTCAAAGATACCCTGAACAAAATAGGTTTGAGAAATCAGATAACGGTCGCTTGGGTACCTGGGCACTCTGGAATAGAAGGTAGTGAAAAGGCAGATGAGCTGGCGAAGCTGGGCTCTAAATCTGTTAGTCACGGACCAGAACCGTTCATTCCGCAGTCGCTGTGTGACAAGGTGGCAAAGGATTGGACATGGTCAGAGGCAAACAAGCATTGGCAAGCTTATAAAGGAGGTCTACATGCAAAGAGATTCTTCCCAGTGGCCGATCGTGGTTGGGCGAAGGAACTGTTGCAAATGGGCCGGGATCGAATAAGAAGAAATGTGGGTGCGATCACGGGACACTGTGGACTAAACAGCCACTTGGCCAAAATGTGTATCGTCAACGACCCTTAGTGCACCTGTTACCTTGGCGAGGAAACGGGACACCACATTATTTGTGAATGTCCGAACTTTTCTGAACTACTGAGACATAGGATTCTTGGTGGTCATGTGATCAGATCGCTGGATGTGCTGAAGCTGGGGTCACTTGTCCTGGACAAGTTCCTAGCGAGCACAGGTAGGTTCAAATGATTTACATGATGAACGGGAAAGAGGAACAAAGGATCGGAAGATCTGTGTTTCGTGGCTCTCAGCCGTCCCAAACTGATAAATATAAAAAAAAAATCTACGATGGTTAAAATATCCTACGATAGTTAAATGCCAGATTCTTGGTCCCGCGTCAGGAATTCGATTCTGCGTCGATTAAAAGAATAATTTTGGAAATCGATTAAGAATTACTCAATTTATCGTGCGCACAACGAAAAATGGTAACAAAAATTTAACGTTTTTCATAAAATTTCATTCATGCACATACTGGTGTAGTAACAGGCCTTTTTTGGTATTTTCTGGTGTAAGACCCTGACTTTCAGTTAAGCGAATGATGTATCCTAAGATCTTATCAAAATTGATACACAGTGATCGTAGCTTAACACATGCACAGACGTAAAAAACCGTATTTTGGTGCAATTGTTCTATGAGTTCGATAATTTCAAGATTAGCTCTTCTCAACGAATTTTCATATTTTCTCTGTCGCAACATGAAAACTGACACATTCGAGACTTCTCTCTAGAGATAATGTTACACAAATTTTTTTTATATTTTTCAGTTTTTTTCTTGTTATCGGGTCTTTCAAAATTTGAGGTTCTTCTCTCTGGAAGAAACTAACTTTGGTCAAAATCGGTCGAGTGATTGGGACTGTAAATTCCATAGAGTAATCTAAGAAGAGCTACTCGACCGCGAGCGATAGTTGATGAAGGAATCTTCGATTAGGGGACGTGCGTAATGAACAGTGTTGAAGGGGGAATAGGCAGGTTGAGAGTAGAATTTATTAGGTTGGGATAGGGCTTAGGAGTAAGATTTAGTGCAGAGTGGGGCTGAGGTGTGTTTGTTTTTTTGAAACGGCTTTTTCCGGGGGACGTGTCATGTCAATATTGTCTCTTTCATCACACTCTTCGATCGATAGTCCTTGCGACATTGGTTGCGACATTATTTTTTATTACTACACTTGAAATTTTTGTCTTTTGACGAAAGTAAAATTTTTATACATTGGAGAATCACGCAAATCAAAATATTAGTCGACTTCACTCGACAATGGCTCGTAATATTTTTTCAGGAAAATTTTTCGGCTAATTCAGATATCGGGAAAACATCTCAAAAGTGCCGGTGGTGTTTTCTTTTTGACGACAAGGAATTTGAAATTGTCACCTATTTCGATAGAGTCGTAAAACCGAGCTTAAAACAAGTCTTGCTCCTTCTTATTATCAAGAAAGAACTGAAAAAACGTGTACATCAATTAGGCGGTGTTAAGGAGTAGTTATATTAGGATGCGATGCGATTTTTTCTGGCGCTACCTGGCGCTACAAATACATGTGTTTACATGTAGCGTTTGACAGTTCTTACTCGCATCGCACGACCCATGCGATTTTTTTTTTCGCATGTTAAAATTGTTATCGCATGAGATTTTTTGTTATTATTTTCATTATATTTTAATTAAAACATAAACAGTAAACAGTTTTTCATCTTATGACATGTACTGGACATGTAATAAACATATAAAATGAGCATAATTTGTAATTTTGTACGTGCGAAAAAAATCGCATCGCATCCTAATATAACTACTTCTTTAGATCGAGCTCTTCATTCGTATGTAGAGTACCTCATTCGAGGGAAACTGAAAATTGCGTTTTCCAGTCTGGCTACAGACTTTGGCGGCGTCTGGGATCAACAAAATCCATATCTGGTGAAAATTCAGGTGAGAAAATTTGTATTTTCCTAATTCTTGTTTTGTGTATTCAAATCGTCATTCACTTCGCACACATCCAAGTAACAATTTATTCAACAGAATATCAAGATAATTTCCTTGGCTTCGCTCGCGTAAGTCTGCACCATTTAACTGTAAATGCCTGTCACATTACAAAATTTTTGTCAGTTTCACCTAGAAAATCTTACTTACTTACTTACTTAACCGGGACTACAACCCATTAAGGGTCTTGGCCTTCTGCAACATGCTTCTCCAACCGGACCTATCTCCCAGCTGGATACTCCCACAGTTTTTAAGTCGGCAAGAGCTGCGTCATACCATCTGGATTTTGGACGTCCTGCACCTCTCTTGCCCTTTTAAGGATTTTTTTCGGAATACGATGATCTTCCATTCGTTGTACGTGACCGAGCCAACGCGGTCGGCTTATTTCGGTAGTTCTGACTATGTCCGGCTCTCCATAAAGCTGACTAAGCTCATGATTGAATCGTCTGCGCCATCGGTTCTGGCTTTGATCGAATACTGGTCCAAATATTGTCCGCAGTACTTTTCTTTCGAACGTGTGGAGCGATTGTTCGTCTCTTTGTGTCAAGCACCGCGACTCCGAACGATACGTAACCACCGGTCTGATCACAGATTTGTATATTGCTCATTTTGAATTTCGGCTCACTGACTTGGACTTTAAGATTTTCAGAAGGCTGTAATGTGTGTGTGTCGATCGATACGGTTTCCTCCTGGTGTTGATTCGAAGGCGGGATGATCATATATTTCGTTTTTTCATCATTAACTTTCAACCCAAGGTCGGTACCTTTCCTCTCCAAGGCCATAAACTTGTCTTTAACAACATTCATTTTCCGTCCAAGTATGTCCAGGTCTTCTGCGAAATCTAGCAACTGACTGGACTTGGTGAAAATGGTGCTGCTGGAATCTATGTCCATGGTGCGCACATCTGCTTCAAGGGTCAGGTTAAAAAGCAGCGTCGCGAGAGGATCTCCCTTCCTCTATGTCGAAAATCTCTGACAGTTGATTACGGATCCTTACTCGGCTATTAGCTCCGTTCAGTGTTAACTTGGTTAGCGAGATCAGTTTGTTAGGGATTCCAAATTCCTCCATTACTCTCCATAGCTTACTTATTCTAACACTGTCATAGGCTGCCTTAAAATCAACGAACTAATGGTGTGTTTCAATGTTGTACTCTTTGCACTTTTCCAAGATCTGTCTGATATTAAACAGCTGGTCCGATGTTGAACGACCTACACGAAAACAACCTTGGTATTCACCTACAGAGTTTTCCATGTATGGATGAAGGCGCTGGTAAAGAATATTTGCAAATATCTTGTAAGCAATATTCAGCAGAGCAATTTCTCGAAAATTGCCACACTCCATTTTATCACCTTTTTTGTATATGGGACAAAGTATGCTGGTCTTCCACTCTTCCGGTAACTCTTCGACATGCCATATACGCGTGATGAGCTCGTGCATCTCCATATATAGCGCGTTGCCGCCGTTCTTGAAAAGTTCGCCGGGTAGATTGTCTGTCCCCGGGGCTTTGAAATTTCTGAGTCTCGAAATTTCAGCTTCAACTTCTTGCATCGTTTGTTCTTCTATAAAAGGTTGCGCAGTATGAAATGACAATTCGTTGTTTTCTTCGTTTCGGTTGAGCGGTGTGTTCGGATTAAGCAGTTCTTTGAAGTACTCAGCCCATCTCGCAATGCACTTTTCCTCATTTGCTAAGACCAATCCATTCTTGTCCTTACACAGCAAAGGTTGTTGACTGTAACCATTTTTGGATTCGTTTACTTTCCGATAGAAGTTCCGAGTTTCCTTCCTATTGCCAAACTTTTCAATTTCGATCAAAACGTTCCTATCCTGGAGCCGTTTTTTGTTTCGAGCGAAATTTCTCTTCGAACGGTACTCTGCCTGGCCTGCTCGAGTGTATCGACTCAGAATTTTTAGTCGAGCTGCATTTTTGTTCTCCAGAGCTCGCTGGCATTCATCGTCGAACCAGTTATTTCTTTTATTTCCCGTTCTCGTTCCCAAAGTCTCTGCCGCCTCTACATTCCGCCTGATTTGATTCCACGCATCGTCTATACTGTGTTGCTCGCTGACCATTTCTTCGATAATTTTTCTCTCCAAACTATCCACGTATTTGTGTTTGATGTCTTCGTTCTGCAGTTTTTCAACGTCCCACTTTTTCAATGCCTGTTGTCGGTTGTGCGGTTGTGTCGGACCGATGTGCGAGACCTTTAACCAAGTAGTGGTCAGAATCAACATTTGGTCCTTTAAAGCTCCTGACATCCAATATATTTGAACAGTGGCGTCCATCTATCAAAACGTGATCAATCTGGTTTTTGGTTTGTCCATCAGGTGATACCCATGTCGCTTTGTGGATGTTTTTATGTCTAAATACGTACTGCTCACAACCGTACCGTACTGCATACCGTTGTCGTTAGAGTTTTCATGGAGGCTGTATTTACCAATTGTGGGACGATAGAAGACTTCGCGACCTATCTTGGCATTCAGATCTCCAAGCAGAATCTTAATGTCATGTTTCGTTGCTCCATCATATATCTCCACCAGTTTCTCGTAAAAAATCTCCTTCGCATCGTTGTCTTTTTCCTCCGTGGCTGCGTAAGCGTTAATAAGAGTATTGTTGAAAAATTTTCCTCTCATCCGTAGAGAGCACAATCGCTCGTCAACAGGATTGAAGCCAATCACCGCGTTTGTAGCTGTGCCGGAAACCATGAAACCTGTTCCATACTCTCTTGGACTGTCATTACTTTTCCCACTGTAGTAGAACTTATAGTCTCCACTGATCATGGTGTCCTTTCCAGGCCATCTCGTTTCTTGCACTGCCGTGATGTCAATTTTTGCCGCTCTTAGCGCACTTGTGAGAGATCTCAATCAACCTGGCCGCAACAAGGATCTTACATTCCATGTTCCTAGTTTCAAATCATTGTCCTTTTTCCGTTGCTTGAATCGTTGCCGTTTATCCTGTCCGATCCGAGGCTGTGTTGTTGAGTTCATAACCGGTATCCATTTTTTCCGGTGTTTGGAGGCTAAGCAAACGCCCAACCTACTTCCGTTTCCCCAATGACCCGTAGGAAAGTCATCAGGTAAAATCTTACTTTCCCTAAAAGTAAACCTTTCCTTAAAAATGAAATTTTGATTTGTTCAAAATGATACCTTGAGGAAAATATCTACAAACAACGCAAGAATTGTGTTTATAATATACGTCGCCGACGTATATACGCGATGAACGTATAATTAACCCTATTGAGGTATTGTGTAATGCATGCTATACGAAACGAATGTATTATAGTGCGTACAAGGCTGCGTTCGTAATACGTACTCGGTGGATAAAATACGTCGGCGGCGTATATTATAAACACAATCCTTGCATCGCTTGTAGATATTTTCCTCAGTGCAACCGGAGAAAATTTCAGATGCTGACAAGAAAATATGACAGTGACAGTGCACTCGACGACGAAAGATTTGGGAGAATATAACTTTTATTAAAAGCTCATTTTCCCAATACTTCGGCTGTAAATATCAGGATTTCTATTTTTCACATTGCATTGTGATATTGTGTAAAATTTCAAAAGACTACTCCCATGGTCCCGACCCGATATCTCTAGGGGGAAAACCTTTTGAAGAATTCTCTATCAGTTGACTGAAATAAGGCTATCCAAAAGACTAAAAAAGTTATTTGCTAAAAAAACTTCTGTATTTTCTCTCCTGCAAAAGGAGATTTCATTCAACAACTAAAAATTAGATTAAATTACTCATTCTGCTAAGCCTTTGCTATCTATAAGCAAATTATATTGCAAACAAAATTCGTTTTTCACTGAAATAAAATCTATAAAAATTTAACTATTCCAATTACCCTTACCATATATATTTGAGAATACCAAGCCAAATAAGATTGTCAGGAATCCTATTACATTTCTTCGGATTGTAAATGGTTTATCCCTTAAAATTCCAATGCGATCAAATCCATTCAGTACGTTCGTCATCCTGATTCAAATATATTTCGCATTATTTGTACATAGCATACTCTTTCGACGGCGTGTTATAAAAAGGTATTGAAGAATGAATCACGATGATGGATATTGGAAAGTTGAATCTGGAAATAAAAAAAAGGAGAAGAATAATAGACATTCTTGTAAAAAATAGACTTGCCGTGTGTAGGAGCGTAAAGAATAAAATCATCATTGGCATAACATTATTCGGTGAACTTGAGGTTATAAAGTCATGACCCCAAACATTGTTTTCATAACTCTGTTATACACCAGCAGACGAATCATCTTAATATAGTCATTTGGTTAACAGATTTAGCTTCTTCAATTTCAATATTCGATTTCATTTTATTTGCTTTATGTTGCAATAGGATAAAAGCTCCAATTAATTAAAGTGAACATGGGTAGTAGTAGTACAACACAACGAAAACGTTGCAATGCTTTGAAAGAGATTGATTTTACTGCCTGTACGTTGTGTAAATTGATTCATTCCTCTTACACTAACTCAACTCATAATACCACGAAATTCATGATGGTAAAATGTCTGCAAATTTATTATTCAGAAAATTTTCTAACACTTAAGAGTAAAGAATTTCTAGTCTATTGATAATATTTCATTTATGTTAAAAAAATATGACGAAAAACAAGCACAAAAGTCGTATACTTTCACTACAAATAATTTTATTGTAACATGGGGTAGATGGAGGTGGAAGTGAGAGGGATGCATTCGTTTAGAGATGACGAATCAGCAAAAAAAATGTCCGTCTGTCCATCCCCTAATTTTTTTCTAAACGGCTGCACCAATCACCCTAAACTTTTTTCCCCCTGAAAGGTACATTATGTTCCATGATCCAAGTTCAAAGATCAGCAAAATCGGTCAAGTGGTCTGTAGATATAGTCGAGAAAGTAACCAAAAACATGGAACTATGGAAGTTAGAAAGTTGCTTCCAAAGGCAAAGTTGTAGAGAATAAAACTGTAGAGAACACGTGTTTCATGGTTTTAGAAAAAATGGGACAGGTGGTTCAGTGGTGAGCGCGCTAGACTGCCACCAAAATGGCCCGGGTTCGAGCCCGACATTGTTATGAACTTTTCTATAAGAAATACAGCGTTCCTAAATTCCCAAGTTTCATAAATTCGGTGCCCGTAACGAACTGTACACAATCGTTAGCTCTAATGACATCAATCAAAACAGATGCAAGAATGTGTATGAACAAAGAACACCATGAAATGGAAATACGTGGTTGCAAGCTCTAACACTGCTAGAACATAATGGATGGCGCTGACAACAGTATGACGGAGCTTGTAAACGATGACAGCCCACTAACCAATCGACTGCGGATCACAATGCAACCATCGCATCGGCATAAAGGTGTCATCACTTGGTCGCTGAACTGTTGGTTTTCACTAGAGATGAGATGGGCACTTTGAAAAAACGTGGGCGCCCACACTAGGACTTTTCATCGTACTTCCTTCAATTCAAAATTCTCAACAAAATCATAAATAAAATTGATGAATTTCTTTTTCAACGAGTATCACTTACAGCGATTGCGATTCATCAAATTTTAACCATTGTGAATGTATCGTTGAGTGAAAGTGAGCGCGATATGTACATTGTTCTTCCGACAACATCGCCACACTCTGAAACTCATTGTTAATGTTCATATTTTTCAACGACAAAGTGCGTGCAAGTACAATATGAAGAAGAGTGTAGCTAATCGATATCGAGTTGAATTTTAGTGTTTAGTTTAAAATTTTACAGTTCGGTGATTTTTGTACACATAGTTTGTGGGCCAGTGCCCATGGGCATTTTACTTGCGAGCATTGGGCTTCTTTTCTCAAACGGTGGGCATAGTTCGCATGTGGGCACAAAAATTTGTTATGCCCACTCATCTCTAGTTTTCACCTATCTCCCGGCATACTAACACATCAGGCATCTACAACAATGTGAGAAACCTTAACTCATCCATAGTTTCAGGATTTCTTGAAGAAACTACGCTGGTCCTCTTTTTGATATGGTGCAGGGGAGAATATTTAGGCCATCAAAATCAATGGTCTCAGACGCACTTCGGTAGGGCCTTTGACATTACCTTGGGTAATTTCTATGGATCTTTGAAATTCTTGTAGTTATAAAAGAGCACAAAACATTGGATTGTCTGCTCATTTCTATATTTAGATACGTTCGAGTCTTTTCGCAACATCTATTTTGTTTGTCAAATCTATTCTGATACGTACGGGTCTTTGGTTATGTTTTTTTCATACTTTTAGTTTCCTTTCAGCAAGTCAGATTTTCTGATTTCCCTCCACCCTCTCTCTGTCTGTCTCTGTCTATATCTCTCACTTAAGCAATTCACGCGCTCCGTTTGCCTACAGTTGTCGTCTGACAGCCACGGCGCGGCGCTTGGTGCATGGTCCGCATAGAGTAAGTGGTTTTACGAAGAAACAAATGGTCCTTCTAGAATCATTCTAGACCTTTCAACCGTCAGTGTCCATTCTTTTTCAAAAGAGAAGAAATTAAGCGCATACCGAGCGTTGCTTTAACATCACGGCTCTATTGCGTTGGAATATTCCCATTCATCGAGAGTTTAATAAAAATACAAATACAAAGGACCTGTACGTATCAGAATAGATGTTGCAAAACGAATCGAACTAATCTATCGAGCGTATCTATTGCCTGACCTCTTAATCATATGCAATTAAGTCCTCACTAAATTGGACTGGAAATTGCCCAAAGGGCAATATTGAAAACCCGTACGAAGCAGCGGCGCTAAGAACCTCTCCAATCCCTTAAAATAGTAGGGTCGCGTAGCGTGAGTTTGGCCCACACTAAAAGGATACTATAGACCAAACCACTCAACATATTTTCACTAATTTAGTTTTCGTGATTTGCTGATGTCCAGATCATTCATTCGAATCTTTGAAGAGCGATTGATAGTCTAACTTCGCAGAGATGTAAGTGAAAAAGTCCAACCAGGTTTTTGTCTACTTTTTCGACCCTAACTTCGAAAGTTTTTGATCGATTTTGCCCAAATTCAATATTGTAAGATTTACCCGATTTATGTGGAAAAAACACGTTTGGCCCTACTTGAGACTGAATCCAAAAGCTCAAAATCAAAAAAGTTTCTCCCATAAATTTTCAGGCCTGCCCAGACCATTCAAACAGAAAAAAATTATCAAAATCGGAAAAGATTTCCTCAAGGTTTGAGTAAAAGTCCAAAAACCACGTAAACGGCCCTAGCTCGGCGGCCCTTGGGCCGACAGTGCCCAGATTCAATCCCATAAATTTTTTTTCGATTACCTTTCAGGGAAAAAAGTTTTTGAAAATCGGTTTTACTCAAGTTATCGCGGTGACCACTTTTCGAAGAGCTTCGTTCTTCGTACGGGTCTAAACATAGTTATTGCTTCGCCCGCTGAGATCATGGGACTAATTATTATCTCTACTGCTTTTCTCTTCTTTCGAGAAGCGGTAAAAGTTGACTGAAAGGCATCACGTTTTGTCATAATAGACAAATCAACCAGTTTTGGGGCCAAAAAGGACGTCTATGTCTGGGTAGCTTCCCGACCCCCGCAGTACCGCATTGACCCTTAGTGGAGACTAGGAACAACTCTGCTTGCCGATTACGATCTTCACTCCGGGGCACTGCTGAGCCCGCTAAGGAACGTGGTGTATTGACTTACCATAGATTCTCCAAAGTAGGCCTTGCCCCTTTTATCAGTGTTGTTCAACCCTGCACCCTCAACAAATTGCGACTTTATAGACTCCCAATTTTGATAGCACAACTCACTTGAATTACGCATAATCTCCCCTTTGGGTTTCGGTCGTTTGCTTTACTGCTTAACAGTCCCCTCAACACCAGTCTCCCATAAGCAAAGAATCGATTTATATACGTGAGCTTAACTAAGTGCAACGTTCATCATCATCATCATCACACTTTATAGACCGTTTGTACCTTTCGGTGTGAGGTCTTTACTACTGATCATGGACCACCCTTCTCCATACCCCCCTATCCTGTGCCAAGGAGATGGTTTGTTCGCCTAGAGAAAGTCCCCTAACTTCTAAGTGCAACGTTAAGACAATAAAAATAAAATAAAACAATTCTCAGAATAATCCAGTTAAGATAAAATTTTGAAAATTTTTAACGATTTTAGTATAAAAATGTAAGAGTAGACACCGATTTCAATTATAACAGACTTTATGTGTAAAGGAAACCATTTACAAAGTAAATCAAAGTTCCACACAGCAAAAATGTCATAAATAGCCACGTCCAACGAAACAAACAATCGAAATACACATCGTAAACTCACAACAAATTTTCGCAAAAAACATGTTTTTTTATCGTCCCACACCTCAACTTGACTCTCAACTTAAACCAAAGTAGAAAAAAAAAATTTAAATTACATTTCTGGAAACGGCGAAAAGCCCAATTCATCCCAAACACAATAATGAAAATAAAAAGGGAGCAAAAGCTAAAACAAGATTGCAAAGTAATTTTTGACTCATTCCATATCTCCACGTAGCTTGTGTAAAAGCCATTTGTGTGCTCTTTGGATCTTTGTTTGATATCTCGTACTGTGTACATTTGTAAGGTACTGCGTTATACAAACGTACAGTGTATAAATAACAATGGAAAAGGAAGTGCTTTAACGCTAAGAAGCGTGTTGTTTAATAAAACAAGTGAAAACAATGTTATAAGTGACTTAAGATCATGATTTTTGTCACTATACTTTTTTAGGAGCGGAGTATAAAATATGGAAATTGGTAAATTTGTTTTGTTATTGTTCAGATTAAGGTTTCATTGATTGAAATGAGTGATGCCTCTTTTGAGGTAATTTTTGCGGGAACAATACGTTAAGCAATATTTCTCTCAATTTACTTTTATTTAAAAGAAATTGGTGTTAAGCCTTGTATCCTTTATTACAATCACCGGCTCAACGATAGAAATGATTTTTGACTAATAATATAGTTCAAATTGAATGCTCACGCCGCGCCTCATGGAACACTTAAACGCGAAAGGACCGCAACATTGTAGTACAGATAAATGACAAGAAAGAACAATGGAGACAGAGCTCGTAACCTGTGCACCTACCCTAAATAAACAAATTTAACCAGACTAGCAAATATCTTGTGCTGGGCGTACACAGAAAATGTTTTTCATTCAAAAGATTTTGCGCTAAAACAGACCGCCTCCCCCATAAAATCCAGAAGCAACAAATCCTGAATTACAAAATCAAGAAGCCTCAAAATCCAGAAGCCTCGAAATTCGCAAGCCACAAAATCCGGAAGCCTAAAAATCCTGAAGCCTCGAAATACTAAATCCTCATAATCAGGAGAAAATTTCAATAAAATTCCATATTTTGATTCTTCCGGATTTTGAGTTTTCCGAATTTTACCGCTTCTCAGAGAACGTTTGTATATGATGTCTTGGGGGCTTTGCCCCCTCATCCGCGCAACTGCGGCCGTGCAAGCTGCCATACGTGCATGGGACGCTTCCCCAAATTCCGCTAGTTGCTCTGCCCCGTTAGACCCCACAAGGGGGATATCCCCCCTTGACCACTAAATGCGGGTGCTGGCGCCCTTCGACCCCGCTTTCTTTTTCCTTTTTTTTTCACAGAATGCGGTGCACTCTTCCCTATATTTGATAAAAACATTTCATCAGTCTTTCATTTTTTATATCTCCAATTTCATACTTTATTAACCAATTTGTGACACGCACAATTATGACAACATTCCGAACATTTGTTAACACGATGCTATCATCAAAGTTTATCGAAACAATGCATCCTACATTGCAACTGCAATACAAGTGTCGTCTACTTGAATTTTTCTGTCATTAGGGTCTGATTTTTAGACCCGTACGAAGAACGAAGTTCTTCGAAAAAGGGTTTTATGCGTTTACAACGACGCGTTTGTAACCAGTCGAATTTCGACCTGGGAATAGGGGGGAGCACCCAATATGGTCCTTGGATGACGAATCAGCAATAAAAAAAATGTCCGTCCGTCCGTCTGTCTGACTGTCAACACGATAACTCAAGTAAAACTGAACCGATTTTCAAAAAATATTTATTTCCCAGAAAGGTAATCGGAAAATCCTTTTTGGAATTGAATCTGGGGGTTGTCGGCCAACGATTGGCATGCACAGCGTTCACGAAACTTCAAATGATAATGGGTGTCGACTGATTGATCTTGCGGTATCTAACAACATGGTTATTAGTAGTACTCGCTTTCCCCGTAAAAATATACATAAAGCCAGTTGGACCTCACCAGACGGAACGACAACAAACCAAATACACCATGTGCTTATCGATGCACGCCACTGCTCTAGCTGCATTACCTGGTTAAGGCGGTCTTGCGAGTTAAAATCAGGACTAGGGCACATAACAGAGAGGCGGTGAGAAGGTTCGACACCGATAAGCTCAAGAACATGGAAACTAGGAGGCAATACATGGAAAAACTGGAGGAACGGATAACTGCATACATGAGTGTAGGTAGAAAGGCAACAGTTAACGATATCTGGCACATGATCAAGCAGGAAATAGAGAGCGTCGCAACAGAGACCATTGCGTGGAAAGAAAGAAAGGTCCGAAATGATTGGTATGATGACGAGTGTAAGCTTGTAACGCAAGCGAAGAACGATGCAAGACTGAAGACACTGCAACCTCGAGCAACACGGCCA
This sequence comes from Pseudolycoriella hygida, assembly GCA_029228625.1. Taxonomy (NCBI): domain Eukaryota; kingdom Metazoa; phylum Arthropoda; class Insecta; order Diptera; family Sciaridae; genus Pseudolycoriella; species Pseudolycoriella hygida. The sequence goes on along the minus strand of CM055403.1, from coordinate 131,646,797 downwards.
GCCACATTAGAATATCGGACCAAGCGCAGCGATGAACGAAAGCTTTTCCGAAAGAAAAAGGCAGAAAGTGAAAGGAAGTTATTCGTTCAGATACAAAGTTTAGCAGAAACAAGGGATACTCGAAAACTGTACCAAAAAGTGACAAACGTTAAAAACGGATACAGTCAACAGCCCCAATTGTGCAAAGATTCAAATAGTGTGTTATTAGCAGAGGAGCGACAGTGCATGGAAAGATGGACAGAATTTTTCAAGAGCCTGCTAAGCCAGAGTGGAACAGAAGCATTGAAGGAAATATTTGAGCCAAATGTACAATCAAGTGCGCAAGTGGCAAAACCTACATTACAGGAAGTCAGGACTTCTGTTATCAAGCTCAAGAATAAAGACGCCCCTGGGTCAGACAACTTACCTGGTGAACTATTTAAATATGGAGGTAAAGCGCTGTGTACAAGGTTACATGAGGTGATTGTAAAGATTTGGGAAAGTGAAGAATTGCTGGAATAGTGGGAGCTCGAAATCATTTGTCCTGTGTACAAGAAGGGTAACAAATTGGAATGTAACAAATATAGAGGAATCAATTTGTTGAACTCCTTATACAAAATATTTGCGGATGTTTTACGACAGCGTCTCGTGAAGTACTCTGAGCAGAGCACTGGTGAATATCAGAGCGGTTTCTGCAACAATCGCTCAACAACGGACCAGTTATTCAGCATCAGGCAAATCATGGAGAAATGCAGGGAGTTCAATGTTGCGTAACACAATTTGTTTGTTGACTTTGAAACAGCATATAACAAAGTTTTACTGAGAAAGCTATGGAGTGCAATGGCGGAGCTTGATTACCCAAAAAACGTATCAACTTGTCTAAAATGACTTTGTCACATGTGAGAGCAAGGGTTAGAATTCGTAACAACCTCTCTGACGTTTTTCAAGCTCTATTTTTCAACATTGTTCTTGAGAAGGTGATACGAGAGAGCAACGTGGAAACCAGCGGTACAATCTTCAGAAAGTTGAGTCAGTTGTTAGGCTAGGCTGACGACCTAGACTATATGGACGGAACGTTGATGTTGTTAAAGAGAATTTCACGAAGATTGAGGAGAAGAGTGCTGAGTTCTTTCTAAAAGTCAGTGAGAAAAAGACCAAGTACATATGGACTTCATTGTCTGGTGACAGACCAACGAACCATACGTTAGAAGTGATCGGAAAACACTTCGAAACTGTCGACAGCTTTATTTACCTTGGGTCGCAGGTCAATATTGCTAATAGCGTCGGTGAGGAAATACCTAGAAGGGTAACGCTTGGTAACCGAAGTTACTACAGTCTACAAAAACTCTTTCGGTCTAAATCACTCAACCGCAACCTTAAATGTGAACTGTATAGATCGCTGGTACGACCAGTTGTAACATATGGGTCGGAATCTTGGTGCATGACACAGCGAGATGAAAACACACTTTTGGTGTTTGAAAGAAGGATTTTTCGCTCAATATTTGGAGGAGTGATCGAAGAAGGATATTGGCGAAGAAGAATGAACTACGAGCTGTATCCGCTTTACAACGAGCCCGATATAGTCAAATACATCAAAATCAATCAGCTGCGGTGGCTCGGTCATGTGCAAAGAATGGAGTAAAACGTATACCCCTGAAGCTGCTAAGCACTAACCCCGATGGTAACCGCAAACAAGGAAGACTAAAAACGAGATGGAAAGATGCAGTTGAGTCGAATCTGAAAGCACTAGGACTAAGCGATTGGAGGACGTTGGCGCGGAATAGGTCCGGTTGGAGGAGGATGCTGGAGGAGGCCAAAACCAATAACAGGTTGTAGGGCCCAACTGAGTAAGTAAGTGTTGAGAATAAAGAGGCGAACTTTTTTGTATGGAAGTGTGGGTTAGGGGCCTCTCCTAAGTGCTTGAGGTCAGTTCTAAGAACGGCCCTAGTACAAAACAAATTTTTAGGACGAGTTTTTCAATATTCCCTTTAGGCAATTTCCAGTACAATTTAATGTGGACGTAATTTCATACTCTTAAGAGTGAATTCGCGAATTCTTCAACCAGGTTGTATGCAGCTCACATACATCAGATCTTCGATTTTCGAAAAGTTGATCTTAATCGAATCTCTGGACTATCCTGAGAAAATCGTAGAAGAAAATTTTTTTTTAAAAAAATTTTATTTGGCTATGGCAGGTGTTGAAAAGTACCTCTGCACCAAAGTCGCTGAAAACGTTTTTCGTAATATTTTCGCGATGATTTTTCTGATTAGACTGAAATTGGCCTCATTTGTGTAGGTTGATGAGGCAAATTTTTAAAAATTAAAAAATCCTCAAAATTCGATCTGTGGTCCGGGCTATAGCGATTCAAATTTGAAAAAACGCACTTTTTGAAAGAGCTCTAGAGGGCGCTAACAGCGGCAGCCAACAAAACCTAATATACCATCAGAAGCACAATGATTTGAAGTTTCAAAAACACTATAGAGATCTTTCGGTCAGGGCTGTTTGTGAACAAGAGAGCCTATAGAGTGGGAAGTACCCAAAAGTCTTAAAAATAAAGATCTTTTTTGTAGACGTCAGACTCATAATTCTTCCTATCAGGTCTTAAAACCTCATCCAATAAATTATCATCTCAAAACGGTCAATAATTGGAAGTTTTGTTGTGAATGTCCACGAATTCCGTCAACGTTCTTCACGTGAAGCGCTCGAAAGGAAATATTTCACGTACGAAAAATGAAACAGGACACCCTACGACCTAAGTCATCAATTCGAGCTACCTTCATTCATTCTATCCGCACCCAGTCGTTTTTCAAACACGAAAGTACAGAATTCAATAACAATTGACCTTAATCAAATTTCCCTGTACATAAACAAGATCAAGTTGGTGCGCAACACATACGCATTCACATTGCAAGTATTAATATCAATAAATATCAAGAAAAATTAGCTACCAACTCATAACACATTTCTGTGGAAGCATCGTTCGTAGCCACTTTAAGAAATTACTCCTTGTACACTAACACCTGTTTTATCAACATTATATACGGTGAACTTAAGTGCTTCTTTATACATCCAGTTACTAGAAAAAATTTAAGGTACAATAGCACATTATTAGTGGAATGACTGTGTACAAAAATGATGATACTCCAGCGTTTGTATGTAGTCTTCTTTATGTTTATGCTGTGTATTTTAACATACATATCTCACAATTTCTCCTATTATTATAGTATTAAAACCGTGACTGTACAACACACGATACAACATCACTTTGCGCTTTTCTTCTTCATCTCGACAATTTTCTCTTCGTTACACCGACGGTTGTGTGTCTTTTATGTGTTGAAAAGCATTTTTTGTGTGTACTTTATGAAAAGAAAGCGAATTATTATCGTGCATTTCACTGAATACTGAGTGGGTGGATGTGATGTAGAGGCGAGCGGGTTTTTGAATTTTTTAAGTTCCCCTAAAAGAACTGCCGTGCAAAAATTGGAGTATGACACTTTACCCCGCACCCGATTCCATAGGATGATGTGTGGACCCCCATTCTTATTTCGGCTTCTTCATAGTCTATGTTGTGTATCGTCAAGGGAATTTCGAAAAGCAATAGAAAATTTTCAAGGTTTTTTCTTAAGAATTCGAGTTTCACTTTAACTTTTAAAATTGAAAAAATAATTTTCTTAAGGTCAATTCCGGAAGGCAGCCCGGTGCCAAAAAATCTCTTGGTTGCGTTCATGAAAAGTTTTAGCAGCCTTATAAAAGGCAGCCTTGTGCTGAAAATCTCTTAAGTCATTGTTGCGGCAACAAGGAATGTTATACGTCATATTAATTTCAATTTGGCACCAGGCTGCTGCTGCCCTCTATGTTGACAGTGGCAGGCTGTGGTCTTTATGGTCAATTAAGCTTCTCAAGTATGCAGCCTGGTGCCGAATTGGAACCGAGTGCATAGTAATGTACTCGTTTTCCACTCCAGCATTGTCATAGAAACTTTTTTGGCACCAGGCTGCCCAGCTCGAAATGCAGACCTCTGTTTGTTGCAATTTATCTCCATGAAAATGTTCTAGACCAGTCTAGTGCCTGAACTCCTTACTTCACCGTCGCTTAGAACGTTTTCAACAAAGGCCTTTTTTAAGAGAGACCATCAAGATTTTATACAAATTTTTAAAGATTTTATTTGGGATCTTATAAAGTTATAACTTTGAGTGACGAGAGGCTTTAGACTTTCATGTGTTCGTATGTAAGATCAGATCTCAGACACACATTAGATCTATTTTCCTTAGACATTCCTAGCGCTGTTGCTGGTGCTAATTCGTAAGAGTGCTTCCCTATTGATAAAATCAAAGTACACAGAAAGAGGATCAAGCAAGGAGTAAAAGTAGTAAAATTTCGTAACAAATTGAAGCCGAACGAATCTCAATCATCTTTTCCATTGAAATTGAAACTCATCAATGAAGGCGAGGTGTCGTCATGTTGCATCTTTACCTTGTATATTTGATCTCTTTTCACTAGCAGAACAGCTGAGATGTACTGCCATGGAAGCTATGAGCTTCTTTTGAATTCCTCAAGAGCATGTCGCAAAAATTTAAACCGTTAAATTTGCGATGTTTTTTTAGAAGAGAACCCAGCGTAAATAACAAATTACACAAAATTGTAGCTCATGTACTGTGAGAGGATGCTTCTTACACGAACAATAGATGAATCAGAATTCAAAAAGTTTAAGTGTGAAGGTAGAAATTTGCCCTGGAATAACATCGCCAATGTACTTGGAATGCGATGATTTTTTCAAAGCAACTGTCGAACTTCATACTTAAACTTTTTGAATTCTGATTCATCTATTGTTCGTGTTAAAATTGTTCTCTCACAGTACGTGAGCTATAATTTTGAATAATTTGTTATTTACTCAGGATTCTGCTCAAAAAACATCGCAAATTTGACAGTTCACATCCTTGCAACACGATCTTAACAAATCATAGTATATTTGTGTGGGATTGGTGTAATAGGCAGAGTGACGAATATACATCGAACGTTGTCATCAATTGTATTGAGAGAGAATCAATTTGGTTGTTACAATTATTAGTAGACGAACCGTTGGTGAATCAAATTTACTAATAAAATTTATTCATTAGCGAGAAAAGATCGGATGTTTTATTCTTTTGAAGGCGTAATGGTTTTTCTACGTATATGAGGTTCAAACCGTTTTTGGACCTTTAAGGGAGTGAATTAAAGTGTTAATAAGCGAAAGAAGAAGCAATTATAGAAGACTATCGATGAGACAATTTCTTCGAGAAGTGCAGTTGTAAAGAAGTAAAAAAAAGACAAAATAAAACGAAAGAATAAATTTTGTGAAATATGAAAAGTGTTCAGGTGAAAAGTGTTGGTTTCACGCTGAATAGAAAAGTGTTAAGCGGAAAGATTGAAAAGCTGAAAATTGATAAGTGAACCAAAAGCGTAAAGAAGCGTAAAGGTCAAGTCAACAAATGGAAAAACAATAAAACAGGACGAAAAGTGAACTAAAATTAAGAATTCAAGTTGGGACAATAAAATAGCTGAAAAATAAAACGTTCGAGAAGAATTTGTATTTGAGGAGCACGCGGTTGCATGCAAAGCAGAGAACAATAGAAGCAAAACACACAGCGAAACATACGCAAATCATTCGGGAACTGGTACCTTACACGTTCGTCACATACAATACGTAAACAATAAGCAGAACGTTTGGTGAAGAATAAGACTGGTGTAATTCGATCGTTGATATTTTTTGGTTTGATGATCGAATGACCGAGTGGATTTGGTTAGGCACGGAACGAACAATGGAATGTGGCACGATTCAAAATATTTTCGCCAGGATGTATTGTGTGAGGTCAAACAATGTTGCAGGACGGCCATGTGGGATTGGTGTAATAGGCAGAGTGACGAATATACATCGAACGATGTTATCGATTGTATTGAGAGAGAATCAATTTGGTTGTTACAATTATTCGTAGACGAACCGTTGGTGAATCAAGTTTACTAGTAAAAGTTGTTCATTAGCGAGAAAATATCGGATGTTTTATTCTTTTGAAGGCGTAATGGTTCTTCTACGTTTCTATATTTGTATATACCCCAATACACATGCCTCCAAAGTAACATGTACATGCAACGAAAGTAAATTTTCGCTACAAGTGATATAAAAATCATACCCATACACTCTAGCATATACAGGAAAATTAGTTTTTTTAAATACTGAAAACATTTTCCAATTTTCTCCATGACACGTTCCAACATCGTTCCACACCCCAAACATAAACGAAATCATGTTACGAAACCCAGTTGGATTGATACCCGCACGGGCGACCCGCTCAGCCAAGCGCTCAGCTCTAGTGTGATGGCGCGCGTATAAATACATTATACCTGTTTCGATACTACACTCATCGCTGTGGTACGAGTTGTTCTTTTCGGAGATATGATTTGACTACATAAATATTTATGTTATATAAGTGGTTATTATGTGGGTGAATATGCAGATCAAAAGTTATCGGGATTTATGTGAGCATTTACATTTTTTTTTGTTTGTGATTTGTTGTTAGCATTTCTATATACATATGTATATACGTCTGCAACCATTCACTTTATGTAATCGAAAAGAATGAAGTTCGCGCACATTTATAAAGAAAAAAATCGATGAACTTCTTTTCAATGGAATGTAATCCATAAAGAAAATGGAATTTCAGCATGCTTTGTTTCTCATTGAATTAAAGTTTTCTGAAAACCGTTGTGTTTAGTGCAACATTGATGTAGAAAAGTTTTATGTCGGACATCATCATTTGATCATGCAATTGTAAGTTTCTTCTAAATTATTGCTGTAAAAGCTTTTGAATTATTCTCATTTATTTATGTTGCGGAATTTTTAAGAAATTTTAAACTATGAGGGAAAATTTGCAAAAAAAAAAATAGTGCATTATGTAAACTCTGTGCTCTATCATGCCTGATTTTCGGATTCGGTTTTTTTGTTAACATCAATGGACATTAGGGGTGGTCAAGAGACTACGAACGGGAAAAGCTGTTTCTAACATAAACTCTAGCAAAGGAAAGATTATAATAATTATGACAACTGTAATAATTGAGTGTCAATTTGGTTGATATATAGGAAGTCACTTTTCATTTTTATCTCGACTTACGCAGCGTACAGTCTCAGAAAAGTGAGAATCGACAAATTTCTCATTTATCATACGAAATTAACATGCAAATCAGAAACTTGTCGGTTTTCACTTTTCCGTTTCTGTATTTTCGTGGTTTTATTTTTTCTCCCTAGAACTGAAAAAGCTTTTTCCGACCCTAGGTAGTGCAAAAGCATGAAAGATATAAAACACTGCTCGGGTGAACTTGGTAAGTCCCGCTTTCGTATGCTTACTGATATTGGCTTTGCTTAGTGTCAACCCGAAAATTTGATCTTCAGCTTTTCCTACATGGCGAATTATTGAATAATTTTTTTTTCACTTCGCTTTGCCGTCCTTTGAAAAAAGTCCATTTTTCTTCTATTGCTTACACTTCCCTTCAAACTTTATCCAATCTTTAGATTTTGGACAACCCTAACGAGTGTTATTTCATGCAATAAAACAGTGTAGCGGAAAAACTTCACTCGGTATGTTTTCTCTTAGTGTTAAATCGTAGTTCTTTTGAAGTGAGAATACTCCGGCAGATGATTCAATTATTTATCAGCAATTTATTCGGTGCATCCTTACGCCATTATAACAGTAAAGATTTGATGGCTATGGTTGTGCTTCGAAAACATTTTATGAAATGTGCACTCAGGAGTATAGCTTACAATTTAAAATTAATTAAATGTTTGCCAAATTCGAAATGGGAATTCGATTTTGCTGATGGTAGAAAAATATTGCTTTTGATGTTAAGAAGCTATCAATAAAATAAAAGTTCATACCAACAGCAACAAATTGGATCTAACGAGCTCCTCTACAATGTTGTGCATCAAATGTATCCAACAACATTAAAATTTTGAGTGGTCGCATATAAAACTTGTTAATTTTTGTTCTATAATGAGACTTTTCTTCACTTTGCGAAATAACGTTACCTAATGTATAAGCTTTCACAGCTAAACAAAACTTTGAAGAATGATACGTAAACATTGTAGTTTGATATATTTTTGAAAGTTTTTCTGCACAGAGTGGTTGGAAAAGGTAAATTCTTTGAGAAGTTCAAGAATTTCAAGTATCAAAAATGAAAAGAAATTTGCGAGATTTGAAAAGATTTTGAGAACTTTAATGAGTTTTTTCTTCAGAACATTGAGACTTCCGCTGATCGGGGAGTTTTTCGTCCTGCTCCCACTGTAAGTCAAGTTACTTAACCAGAAGATACGTAGCAAAATTGATCAAATTGTATATCTTTCTATTATGTTAAAATATCAATTTTTTCAATGTGTAGTAACTGTCAAATTATTTTATGTATCTTTCGCCCAAAATGTGCCATTTTTCGCACTGAAAACTAGACTTAATTTGACGTTTTTTGGTCAAAATTCGAAGTCGACTAATAAAACCATATTAGTCCAGTTCGAAACGTTCGAACTGGACTAATATGATTTTATTAGTTGACTTTCATTCATGAGTTGACGTTTTTCAATGGTTGCTTTATGAAATGTTCAAGTTCATTTCGAAAAAATTAAAGAGTATAATTTTCGTTTTTTGTGCTCAAAATGGCTTTTTGTGCGAAAGATACATAAAATTATATTTTCAACATGTAACTACATGTCGTTCATATGTGCTTTATTGGTGAAAAGTCCACGGGCTGCCGCCCTGGGACTTTTCACCGATCTCGCACAATATGACCGACATGTAGTACGTGGTGCATAAATAACTATTGTGTACCTGTGTAACTGTCAAATGAATTTTTCTATCGCGAAACTGGAATTGCTGCAACTGTAAACGAACAGAAGGTGACCATCCATAAATTACGTACGCTTTTTTCAGTGCTGTCAGCAGATTTAAATCAACAATAACTTGAAAAATATTCACTTTTAAGACGTCAAATGTATGGCCGACCCCCCCAATTTATACGAAGTACAAAGGTCCTATACGTTTACTACAAACAATTTTATTGTAACATGGGGTAGATCGAGGTGGGAGGTGGGGGGATGCATCTATTATCGTCTAGAGATGACGAATCAGCAATAAAAAAAATGTCCGTCTGTCCGTCTGTCCGTCTGTCCGTGGTCCCGTCTGGCTGTCCGTCTCCACTTTTTTTCCAAACGTCTCAACCGTCACCTCAACTTTTTTTCCCTGAAAGGTACATGCCTTCCATGATTGAATTTCGAAGATTAGCAAAATCGAATCAAGTGGTTCCGGAGATATGGTCGAGGAAGTGCGCAAAACATGGTTTTTTCGGAGGGGTCCGTGAAGCTTTTTTGCAAATATCTCAGCAAGTATAGCATGGAAATTCCTCTTTTGGTGTCAAATGAAAGCATTTGATGTCACAAAACTGTGAAAAAATTTTTTGTATGAATCGGTACAGGGGTCTGGGCACTGGAACCAATGGAATGGACGAAATTGAGAATCTTGGCCATATACGAAAACAGTTTTTCGTCTATATTTCCTTAATTATGCAATATGAAGATTTACTGTCAAAGGCAAAGTTGTAGAGAATTAAATTTAAGCGAACACGTGTTTCAGGGTTTTGAAGAAATATGACCCAATCCTGGTATATGGCCACTTCCATAATTGAACAGGATGACCCATATTTCCAGAACTATGAGAGTTAGAAAGTTGGTTCCAAAGGCGAAGTTGTAGAGAATTATATTTAAGCGAACACGTGTTTCAGGGTTCTGGGGAAATATGCTCCAATCCTGGTATATGGCCTCTTCCATAATTGGGTAGGATGACCCAGATCTCCAGAACTATGAGAGTTAGAAAGTTGGTTCCGAAGGCGAAGTTATAGAGAATTAAATTTAAGCGAACACGTGTTTCATAGTTTTGGGGAGATATGGCCCAATCCTGGTATATGGCCACTTCCATAATTGGGCAGGATGACCCGGATCTCCAGAACTATGAGAGATGAAAAGTTAGTTCCAAAGGCGAAGTTGTAGAAAATTAAATTTAAGCGGACACGTGTTTCAGGGTTTTGTGGAGATATGGCCCAATCCTGATACATGGCCACTTCCATAATTGGACAGGATGACCCAGATCTCCAGTACTATGAGAGCTAGAAAGTTATTTCCAAAGGCGAAGTTACAGAGAATTAAATTTAAGTGAACACGTGTTTCAGGGTTTTCGGGAGATATGGTCCAATCCTGGTATATGGCCACTTCCATAATTGGGCAGGATGACCCAGATCTCCAGAACTATGAGAGTTAGAAAGTTGGTTCCAAAGGCGAAGCTCTAGAGAATTAAATTTAAGCGAACACGTTTTTCAGGGTTTTGGGGAAATATGGCCCAATCCTGGTATATGACCACTTCCATAAGTGGGCAGGATGACCCAGATCTCCAGAACTATGAGAGGTAGAAAGTTGCTCCCCAGGACAAAGTTGTGCACAATAAAATTTTAGATAACACGTGTTTCTGGGTTTTAGAGAAAAACGACTTAGTCCTTGGATATAAGCTTTTCTAGATTTGAATGGTCTGAGACGTACTTCCTTGGGTACCTTGGGTAATTTCTATGGATCTATGAAATTCTTACAGTTATAAAACAACAGAAAACGTTGGATTGTTTGCTTATTTGTATATTTAGGTACGTTGGAGTCACTTTGCCACATCTATTCTGTTTGTCACATCTATTCTGATACGTACGGGTCTTTGGTTATGTTTCAAGTTATTGTTGATTTAAATCTGCTGACAGCACTGAAAAAAACGTACGTAATTTATGGATGGTCCCAAGGTTGAAAATATATTCTGAACTTTATCGTCTGTTTTCGGCATAAAGCTTTCTAAAATTCGTACTTGAGAATTCTTTTCTTTTTATAGTTTGTTTTCATTAAACCCATCGGTAGATCCGAACCGAATCTGGTCCTGGGCAGAGGAAATCATGACCGCTCGGTAGCAATGCGCCCTCGACGCAAGTCCACATACGTACAAAAAATTCAGATTTTTTTTTTGTAGACGGAACTATCTACAGCTAAGTTTTGACTTTTTTCCCTTGCGTCGTACCCCCCTAATACCTAGTTTTTCGGATTCTACGTAAAATTTTGATTGAAACCGATATTTTACTCATTAAAATCGTTTCCGTCTTTTTCCATACAAAATGTGCTATTTCATAGAAGCCAAAGTTAATGAAAAAATCCTACGTTAGTTAGTCGGATAGTTAGTTCCAGAACCATTTGTATGAAAACCGACTTTTTTGGCTCCTGCTCGAAAAGGGCTCGATAACTTTTCTTGAAATTTTGCGGGAGGACATTCTAGGCCACATGAGATTTTAAAAAAGGGGGGTACCGGCCTCGTTTGGGCGCCAGGGCGCTTGAAAGGCGCCATATAAAAGAATGTTTTGTATGTGTGTGTCAGTGTATTTAAAGTATAGGTCAAATATGAGCAACATTTTTGAACTGGAAATAAATGTTTGGTGTCAAAGGAAAAGTTGATGGGTTGGGTGTCAGGTTGACCAACAAAATGGCCGACGGTGGTATGGGACGGACTTAAGGTGAAAATTAATTTTTTTTGTTGGTGTTGGTGTCAAAGGAAACTTTTTTTGCCGCTTTTTTTCGCCGGAAATTTTTTTAGCAAGAAATTTTTTTCGCAATTTTCCATC
>CM055403.1:131612094-131634606 GCA_029228625.1 Pseudolycoriella hygida | reverse complement strand
TGAAAGTGAAAATATTTCAAAAGAATTTTTTGCGCTCCGAAGCTGTAAGCGTCACCCAAATTGATATCGGTTGTTTTGAAAGAAGGGACGAGGACTTGCGTCACGTTTCCCTTTTAAAAAGGATTCTTGTTGTGATAGTTTTTAATTTATTAATCGTGTGGTGATTTGCGTCACGCGTACATTGCTACCGAGTGACAATGATAATAAGGGCTGCTCTTGTACTTGAAAAATAACGAAAGATGCTTGACTATAGCTTGGGAAAGATGATCCAAGAAGGGGCATTCATCACACTTTTTACAAACACTTCGATTATGTGACACATATCTACATCTGCTAAGGTCTGATAAAGCCCTTTGCCCGTTTTCCAAGATGCCCATCCCCCTAACAGCAGACGTCCATTATGGACAGCCCCTAACGAACGTGCTTGTTATATTGTTTCTGAAAGTTGACGTTCGTTTCGAGAAACCCCTCCCCACGCCCTTGTCACATTCTGTCGGTTTTCTCCAACAACTCCCTTTCTCCCTAAACGCAGACGACATTTATGGACGATCCCTCTGTGTTTTGCGATTCATAGTTTCTGTTGTGCGAGAAGGCTTAGTAGCATTCAAAATGCCAAAATGAAAAATGTCACAAATGATGGAAGAATGATGTATAAATAATATGATAGAGAAATGACGTCATGATGGATAAACTATGTACAATTCTACATAGTTTCCACATTGTTTTGAAAATCTTTTTATTTATTTATTTATTATTTATTACTTCTAAACCATTTCGACATTATTTCTGCGTTGTTTCGCATCGTTTTTACATTGTTTTGATGTAAGAATAATGTAAATTTTGAGTTTGTTTCAGGGAAAATTCATCGATAATTAATGTTAATGTGGAATTGATTGATAAGTAATGTAAAATGGATGTAAATCATGTTATATTTACAGACGCATCAAAGTTAGACTGAACACTAAATGAATTATCAGACTTTTAATTGTCAACAACATGAGATATGTTCACGTTAACATTTTCTTTTGTTGAATTCTGCATCGAACGCACGCGTGTTCTATGTGAATTCAAAAGCGCCCGTTTGGTGAACACATCTCATTCCCTTTGACTTTTAAAAGAAATAAATTTCATAATAATGTTCAACGTAACTTTGAAGCGGCTGTATGCAAAAATTTTTATAATTTGAAATGTTAAAATAATGGTCGAATAATGTAGCAAAAGTCAAATCAACCATCTTTTGTACATCATTTTAACATGATTTACATAAATTTTACATTATTTATCCATAAATTTTCCATTAATGTAAACGAAAAGACTCCTTGCACATTGTGCAAATAGCCAAAAATATATAGAAGAGACTATTTGACTATTTGCACAATGTGCAAATAGCCAACAATATATAGAAGAGACATGGAAACTACGAGGCTAACAAAGTTGGAAACTTTTCCTTTTACGAAATGTCACGAAAACTAGTTGACTATAACAAAACTATGAAATTTCGTAAAAGGAAAGGTTCCCTAGTTTTGTTAGTCTCCATCAGTTAGAAGTACTTACCGATAAGTTCACGCTCTTCATTCATTGCAAAGTGTTATATTGAACACTCAACAAATCCTTATAGAGAAACATTAACAAACGACTCTTCAATATAGAGAATATTTCCTTTTAGAAAATGTCACAAGAACGAGATGGCGAAGAGAACTAGGAAGATTTTCCTTTTAAAAAGTGCTACAAAAACTAGGTAGCTAACGAAGCTAAGGAAGTTTTCCTTTTACAAAACGCCACAAAAAGTTTTTGGGCAACGAAACTAGAATTAGTACGAATGAAGGGAACATTGTGCACAATGTGCAAATAGCCAACAATCTAAGTATCTAAGTATCTGTATCTAAGTAAATGTTGCCTCAACTCTTAAGTGTATGAAATTACGTCGACATGAAATTGGATTGGAAATTGCCGAAAGTGCAATATTGAAAAATCTGTCCGAAGAAACGGCACAAAAAACATTTCCAATCCTTCAAAAAGCCCGAAAAAAAATGGAAAAAATTCGAAAAAAAATTGCACTAGGCCTGATCTTAGAACCGACCTAGAGCACTTAGAAGAGGTCTCTGATCCATACTTCCATGAACAAAAAAGTTCGCCTCTTTTTTGTCTGCAACGCTGCTTAAAAACCTAATCAATGAAGAAATATTCACAAAAAACCGCAAAATATCGTTAAGGGTCGCGTAGCGTCGCTGAGGGCTCTACAGCCCAAACCACTCGGCAGATTTTGACTAATTTATTTTCGTGATTTTCTGATGTCCATACCTTTTATTTTAAATCTTCAAGAGTGATTTCCGTTCTAATTTCGCGGAGATATAAATCAAAAAATTCCACCAACCTTCACAAAATCACTTTTCCGACCGTAACTTCGAATGTTTTCAATCGATTTTAATTAATTTTCAGGACAACAAAAGTTTTTGAAAATCGGATAAGATTTACCCGATTTATGTAGAAAAAACACGTTAGACCCTAGTAGAGATTCAGTTTTAGGGCACTGACTGAGTCCAAAAACTCAAAATTAAAAAGTTTCTTCCATAAAATGTCAGGATACCCAGACCTTTCAAACAAAAAACAAAAAATTATGAAAATCCGGAAAGATTTACTCGAGTTATGTACAAAAGACCAAAAACCACTTAAACGACCCTAGTTTGGCGGCCCCATAGAAGAGATTTACCTTTGGCCCACGGGACGAGGCTTGTTCTGTCTGGTGCCTAGCCATTTGATCTGGAAAAACTAATTTTGAATGTAAAAATGATGGGCAAGTAATGTAGCACAATCCAACTTTGTTACATTAATTATCCATCTTTCTTACATTATCTACATTTTACATAAATTATCTTTGAATTTTCCCTGAAACGTACACAAAATTTACATTATTGTTGCATCAAAGTAATGTGAAACATCGCGGAAATGTTGTCGAAATGGTATAGAAGTATAATAATTACTATATCCATCAATTTTAAAACAATGTACAAATGATGTAGAATTGTACATAGTTTATTCATCATTTTTACATGACCTGACGTCATTTCTTTATCATCTTAACACAACGTACATCGAAATCACACCAATTTACGTGATTCATACATAACTACTACCTCATTCTTACATCATTTGTCGGATTTTTATTGCCACTCGCTTATATCACTAAGAAAACTGCACATGCTTCAACAAATTCTTCGCGTAACTTAGAGCGTTGGTTATAGCGCAAAGCTATGCATTCCAAGTATGTCCTATATTTTCATGTAACTTCTCAAGTACAACATTTTCATTATCTTCTTTCCCCAGGCCTCTGGTTCTACACACATATTTTTCGAGAAGACTTTTCAATTCAAATAAAAATGATTTCACGTCTTATGAAATCAATTTAGCAAACATAGAGAACACTAAAAGTCAAATGGGATAGACTGATTGAGTGTGGTAAACATAGAAATGTTATGGCTGTTACTGGTGGAACTGAAAGGAATATTTCACAAAACTTTTATCTTATTCTAAAGAATGATTTTCTAGTCAAAGTTGCAAAACCAATTCAACTTACTGAGAAACACAATACGGTTAGCTTCAGTGTCAGAATAAACACATGAGGAAACACGATAATTCCCACATCTATTCTCTTTGATCATTGTTACAATTTTTTAAACACGACTGCATCGAAATGTGTAACACAAAATGTCTTACCACCGAACAATCCCACTGGAACACTTTGTTTTTGTGTCTGCAGCTAACGAAAGTAGAAATAAACTTGCAGCATCGAATTAAACTTTTTTGCATAACTTGTGTGAATGAATGCATAATGCGATAAAAAGTTGGAGTTTCCTGGTTCACAAGGTGTATTTTTTTAAATAAGTGAGAAATTCGTTTAGACATGTGAAAAGGTGTGGAAGTGTGTAATTGCTATCGTTGTGCCTCTCACATAGCTATTTCGACAACAAAGGCATTCAATGATGTTAGATGTGTGAAGGATATCCAAAAAAAACTGTCATACAATGCAAACCACTTCTATTTTCAGTTATTGAAATCTTCAACCACAAAATAATCATTTAATTCAATCTGTATTCCTTTCAGGATTGATAAAAATCTCTTTTTTACATTCGCTTCATGTATCAATAGGTATAACACTAAAAGAAAACTGAATGTAGGTAGCGTATGAATTTCTGTATCCTTTTTATTTTCCCAATTCGAATATACAGAAGGGTAGCCCAATATAAGAATACCGAGTAATAGAATATAACACTTCTACATCACACTTCATCTATATACATGTAAACGTAACGTACAAACATCATACGAATCGAAATCGTGTGTATATCGAGTTCTTCACACATTCCAAAACTTATTTCTATGTCACCCTAAGTCAATGATCCATTTCACATTTTCTTCACATTTTCTCCGGCTTCACTCACACCCAACAGCAAATCTAAGAAAACACTTCTTATTGGAGTCGGTCACATCGAGTAGTTATTGCTATCATTCGTCTTTTCGTCCCAAGATGATTGTAAAAAGGTCTGAGTTTATTATTGGGATGACACAATATTTTCTTTGTACATGAATGGAATGGGAGTGTAGAGAAACATAAAAAAAACGGTTTGACTTATAAGATACAACATTTGTTGAAATAAGGGGAAAGCAGTCGAAAAAAAAAAACTTTCGTTTTATTCCATTTCAATGTGTATACGAAAACGACAAGTGCCCATATACGTAAGGTAAATAAAAAATAATTTAATTTTTGATCAAGAAGCTTTTCGAGCACAACAAATAAAACACTTTGCTTATTTCGTTGATGACAAAAAAAAAGCGAAATTTTTGAAATGTTTTATTGAACCAGAGGCATCAAAGCGATTGTCACATAGCTTTTCAGAAGTCATTTGGTGATGATTTTATACATCTCTAAACGCACATACAACAAAATATCCATGTGGGGTGTATAATGATATAAGAAGATCCTTAACCTTTCATGTTTTTATTTGTTTACTCCACTTGGCTCTAACTTAAAGATACAGCACGTTTCTAATATGTAGTTTGGCTTCTATATTTTTCTTCGTAAAGTGTTTTATGGTTTGTTTTACGTGTTTAAAAAATATATACACAATCCGGCACCTCTTGCCACTCGTTGGCCTTGGGGAAATAATGTGACTTTTGTGTATATGTCCGTCCTGCTACCTCAATCAACGCAATTATCAGGTTTTGCTGAACACAAGGAAAAATAATTAAACAAGAATTACAAATTAATTTTCTCTTGTTTTGTTTATCATCCATTCAAGGTAAATTCAATCAAGGGGTTGACTATTATACCGTTAATCAATTATTTATGATCCTACCATTAATTCTGTGTTTGTGCTGGTTTTACGATTTTGAGGAATACGTTTTCGTTCAAAGCTTTCAACATTTTATAGCTAGACAATTTTTGATGTTTAATTAGAAATTACCTTTCGTTTATTATATTGTGGAATATGTCTTTGAATTCGGTTTCACACATTCCCCCGAAATATTCATTCATGCAAGAATACGTTGGTAAAAAGGTCTCTGTTTGCTGTAGGAGGCTGGTACTTTGTCTATTGCATGGGATAAGGATTCCTATGTCATCGTTGTGTAGAATATTTTCATGGAGAAATTGCAATTGCTGAGCAGCCTGGTTTCTAAGACAATCGGAGTATGAAAGGAGTACTCGTGCACTTTGTTCCAATTGGGAGTAGCAAATACTATACTGCAGTCGTCATAAGGAAAAACAACTTAGGGAAAAGCAGCGAAAACTATCAACAAAATTCTCTGAAAAAAGTATATCCGGGTTCAGGGGTCGTTCATAAATTACGTAACGCAAGAGGTGGGGGTGGGTTAAGAAAATGCCAATTTTAGCGTTACGTAATTTATGAACGGCCCATCAGTCCTGGGGAGAGAAATTCTGCAAAGGATTTTTCTTCGACTTGTAGCATGAAAGCATCATTGTGGTGTTTGGTGTCCACAATGAACCGTACACAGCAGAATGACATGCATAACGTCATCCATGCACAATAAATTCTATGTGCATATATCTGAGCCTATCTTAAGGCGTAGATATAATTAACATCAGATGTGGTCCAACAAACAGATTAATGGTTACTCATACAAATGCCCTAGCAAAATGGCGTCTTGGTTGTGTGGGATACACCACATTCACGGGGCTCTTATAGAATAAGCATAAGTTATGGGTAGTAGGCTAGAAGATTATTGCAGTGTGTGCACACGCGACGATTCATTTGGGTAGCGGGTCTAACAAGTGAGTAATCTGAATGGAAACTTGCAAATGTGGGAATCTAGCTAAAAATCAAATATAATAGAAGAGTACGGGAGCGTTCATAAAAGATGTCTGCGTTAGGATGGGGGGGGAGGTCCAGAGAAAACATTGCAGACAAGTGGGAGTGTTCAAAAACCCGGAAATATGCAGACGTCATATATGAACGCTCCGTAATGGGGGAGGAACAAAGGGTCAAAAACATCTGTGTTCCAAGGCCAGTAGGCCGTCTTAAACCAGAATTCTATCTAGAGGGCAACAGAACTGCCTTACAATTTATGCTTTGTGGGCAGAGTAGCCAAATTGAAAATATCTCGTCATAAGTAAAAAAAAAACTTTGAGAAAATCAGCGAAAAAATCAAATTAGCGACAAAATTAAAGAAAACAATTGACGGTAATCTTCTGTTTAATTTTCCGCTAATTTGATTTTATTCGGAGAAATTCTTTGAAAATTTTGGCTGATTTTCTCCAAGTTTTTTTTTCTGATAAAATACCTCAACTCTGCCGAACAATGCATAAAAAACTTAGCGACGCTATCAGTTGAGAGATTTTCAAAAATTTTCTCTCACAAATTCTCCTCGCTGAGTTACTAATTATAAACGTCTAAAGTTTGTCTGTTTATGTGTCTATTTATTTAATTATTTGTCTGTCCGTAACGATCCCGTTATTTTTGCGTTTAAACTAAGGCGCAAAAAAATACTTTTCGACATGTTGTCGGGGATGGTCCAAAACGTCGAGAAAACATGTTCCGGATGGGATATTTTTCTGAAATAAAGAAGTTATGGGTAAAAACGGGTCAAAATTGAAATCGTCCAAAAGTCAGTCAAGATGTCGTCTTAGAATGAAATTTGGGTCGACAAAGTCTCAGAGTTTTGTTAGTGACACATGGCGAAAATTGGAAAAATTTGGATCAAATCAGTTTTTAAACGTATCTGGGCCATTCCACGAAAACTCCGTTCCAACGCTCGAAATGCTCAGTAGTTACGAAAAGATATTCATAGAAAATGGTGCATCAGAAGGATTGATCCTTCAACTAGAGGTTAGTTATTTTTCTATGACTATCATTTTGTAACTACTGAGAATTTCATGCGTAGGAACGAAATGGTCCGTGGAATTGCCCATCTTCGTATGTATGGAAGATACGGCGTTTTGGTTTCTTCGAAAATGTCGGACAGTTGGACATGTGATCAATTTTGATGGTTTTTGAAGTTCGGGGAAGGAGATAGACCATTGGTTTCTTTGGCAAAGTGTCAGAGTAGAATACGTAGCAAGTGCAACGCAGAATACGGTGAAAGTTGAATACGGGGGAACTTGGAATACGGAGAAAGTGGAATACGGGGGACGTTGAATACGGTGAACCTGGAATATGGGGAAAGTGGAATACGGGGAACGTTGAATGCGGGGAACGTGGAATACGGGGAAGTGTAATACGGGGAACGTGGAATACGTGCGAAGTGGAATACAGGGGAAGTGAAATACGGGGTAAGTGTAATACGGGGAACGTTGAATACGGGGAACTTGGAATACGGTGAACGTTGAATACGAAGAACTTGAAATACGGAGAATTCGGAATACGGTGAGATTAGTTTTAGTTTTGCTTTCTTTCAATTATAAGTGTAACATTTTTCGTCAACCTGTGTAGCTCCCGTTTGGTTTTAACTCAATTTGAAGGAGCTACTAACATAAATATAACAAAATTAGTAAAGAAATGTAAAGTAAATTAAGAAAAAATGAGACATTCTATGAGGGAAAAGGATATAAGGGAAAGGATGATGGTACCTAATCCTAAAATTTCATAAAAACAATGATAATAAAAGTAACGTTCCACACTCAGTATCAATCACGAAAGAAATTACTACATACGTTTTGATTCGAGTAGATGGACCTTTAATGAATGACTAAGTTGATTTAAGCTAATAGAGATTCTCACATGAGTGGGTAAGGCATTATAGAAAGTAGGGCCTGAGTGCAGTAAACAGCGTGCACCATAGTTTGATCGAATAAATGGTTTCCTCAATAGATGGGAGTATCTTGTATTATAAACGTTTAAGTTATTAATAAATTCAATGGAATGATGTTTCAAATTTCTAAGACAGCTGAAGACAAATTTACACACAGCGTGTTCAGTGTTCATACATCTGGGGAATAGTCATCATCGTAGGAAACTCAGTCCCAAAAAGGGTCTCAGTAGAGAAACGTTCTGGAAGTTTATGGGTGACCTTGAGAGCTCTTCTGTGCAGTACCTGGATCTCCTCAATTAGCAATTTCCTGGCAGTGCCCCATATACCCACACAATAAGTAAGATGGCAATGGACTAAAGAAAAATAAATTAATCTCAGAATCTTTTTGGGCAAGAATCGTAGGCGTCTAATAATTCCTATACTGCTCGAGATGATGGAGCCTAGATATGAAACATGTTTTTCCCACGAAACGAATTCGTCAAAGGGCAGACCTAGACACTTGATCGAGGAGCACGTCTAAATCGTAACGCCCCCAAGTGTCAAGGGAGGCAGTGCATCAATTTTAACGGAGGGTTTACGAAAGTGTACTAACTTTGTTTTGCCCAGGTTCAAAGTCAACTTGTTAATGCGGAAATATTCAGCCAGAATTTTGATGTCTTCAGCCAGGTCATCAATGTTTCTATTGACAGTAGCAGACGATATAAGCATATTAGTGTCGTCTGTAAATCCAAAGGGAGAAGCTTTGACCGGAAGGTCAAAGAAATCATTTATGAAAATTATGAAAAATAATGGCGATAGCACCCCACCTTGCCAACGGTGAACATTGAATACGGGGGAAGTGGAATAGCGGGGAGTGGAATACGGGGGAAGTGGAATACGGGGGGAAGTGGAATACGGGGGAAGTGGAATACGAGGTAAAAGGAATACGGTGAGCGTTGAATACGGGAGAATTGGAATACGGGGGAAGTGGAGTAATTTTGCGGCAAAGAAAGTATATTGATTTATAGTGCCTTTCTCGCCCACTTCGATTTTAGTATTATTAGCGGTAATAGCAACGAAGTGATATGACGGCTTTCAACATTACGCATCATTATTTAAAACGAAAAATTATTTGCTTTTGCTCTCTGAATAGACAACAAGCGAAAATGATAAAGCCTGCGTAGCCCCTAGGGGCGGGGGCTTCAACCAGTTTTTATGTTTGCTATAAGGCTACTTATACTTTTGAAATACGTAGCCTGGTTCCGAGTCGGATCTGAGCGCCCATTAATGTACTCGTTTCCGCATCTAGTATTATCGTAAAAACTTTTTTGGCTCTAGGTTGCCTTCTAGAAACGACATACTTTCGGCATTGTTGTCATCATTGCGAGGTGACATATTTTTTTAAGAATTTTTTAATGAAAACTGTCGGTGGCAAAAAGGTTGAAAACTATAGCTGCTTTTTAATTTGATCCAAGAAGCAGCAGTGAGAACATTTAGCACAATTTTAACCGAATTCATTGAATTCACCGAATTAATTGATTTCGCTGATCACATGAGGCAAATGCTGATGACATGAACCTCCTATCCACCACCACCCATACCCCTAGCGTACGCTACCGTACAAATTTTGGGATCCCCACTTCCCAATGAGAACGTAACTAATTGTGAACTGTAATTGCTTCAGAGTTAATGTACGTTGAAAGCTTTACAAGAAATTATAACTGGAAGAAAAATGTTAAACAAGAATTCACAAAGCAGTCGTTCTGGGAACTTATGATGGAAACGATTTTTGGAAAAAAGTGGTTGCACTCTAGCATAATGTTAGTTTTATCTGCTGTGTAATGTAAAATTTACGTAATGAAAGTAGAAAGAAGGAAGAAATGTGAATATCGTGTATACTGTAAGTTATCTTCGGAAAACAATTTTCAACTTTTTTTCCAACCGCTCACATTTCCATTTATTTATTTCGTTTCTTTTATAAAATCCGTGAAAAAGCAGCATCTCTCATACCGAATTTTGTATGCATTGTAACAAAGATAGGAATGTATTTCGAATTCTGAATGTTATAAAACATGAGCCTTATTTATTGTGAATTTTTCATAAAAGATGACTGTGTATACAAATTCAAATTGAAATCGGCATATCAATAGCCAAAAGCCGTTCCTATAACTGACATAAACAAAATATTATTTTTTATCATTTTCTTCTTACTTTTTGTGATTTTTTGTTGTTGTTGTGTGCTGGAAGAATATTCATAACTTTGAAATACACACAATACACCACACATGCTCACCCCATAGATACAGAGGGTCATAACCATACATCATATGTTATGGTGTATTCAAATGTTCTGCACAAAATTTAGATAGGAATATCGCAACACAATATAACCTCACAGCAAAACGTGCATAGTTATGGGTTAGTTGTTGTATGGAAGAAAAACTTCCGTTTTAACTTTTTCAAACTTAAACAACAATTTATAAGCAATTTTCCGAACATTTGGTTATCGTTTTTTTTTTTTGTATTTTGTTTAGGAAGCTAGAGTATTCGGCGGAATGTTGTTGCATATTGTTGGATTGCTGTACTACTTTTTTTAGTTCTGGGTGTTCCGAAATAAAAAAAATGTTTTTCGGAAATCAATTTCCTTAGGGACGATAATATTGCTAAAGATAATCGAAGTAAAAAGTTTTGTAAATGATTACCAACGAACAATTCACAATAGGAAAACAAGAGGAAATTGAAGGAAACGTTATCAATAAATTAACAAAATTTAGATTTATGTTGGACGTTGTCCATATAAAAGACGAATGTGATTTTTCCGGATTTCTGAATTTCATACAAAGCAATTTTACACCATCTTTCATTGCTTCACTTATCATGAATTTCGCATGAAATTTTAACGGTTTGCGATTTGCAAAGATTTACAGCGAGGCGGTATTCTCCTTAAGTGAAACGTCAAAGTCAAAACGACAAATCGCTCATTGCGAGCACATCCGAACGTAACTGTCAGTGAAGAGGAAATTCGAAAGCAGATCAAAAAAAAAAAAAAAAATGCCAATGGATGCATCAGCTGGAATAGACAGAGTACTGGTCAAAACGCTTCGACAGCTGAATGTAGCTAAGACAATATCCTCGATCGCTAATACAATGCTTCGGTCATCATACGTTCCGCACGGATTCCGAAAAGGCATGATGATTTTCATCGACAAAGGAAGGTGATGCAAAGTCAGTAAGCAACTGGCGTCCAATCACGATATTCTCAGTTATTAGAAGGATAATTGAGAAGGCATTCGACTCAATATTGCGTGCTCAGGTGAAAATAAACTGCAACCAGCGCGGGTTTGTGTCTGGAATAGCTGGATGCCACATCAATGCGCGATTAGCGAACGCTTGTCTAAGGAAGGCAAAGAAGTTTAAAAGAAACTGTGTTACAGCTTTTCTGGACGTCTCCAAGGCTTATGACAAGATTGGGCATGTACACATATCGGAAACACTTAAATCAAAAGGAGCGTCAAAACACTTGCGCGATTTGATAATGAGCTTACTGACTAACAATATTGTCGAGATATTGGAAAATCAACTTCCAATCCAATCACCGTCAACTGTGGTGTGGCGCAAGGTGCTCCGTTATCTCCAATAATTTTCAACATCGCAATCGATTTTTTGTATGAGGAAATATGCGAACCACAGTACGCTCAGAATAATGGATTAATAATGGACGATCAAGCTGTGTCACACCAGATTCAGAGACAATCGGACAATCGAGCTAGTCAAAATGCTTTTTCTAAAAATCGGCTTGGAAATAAACCCAGCAAAAAGCCATGCGACTATTATCAGAAATGGAAAGCTGAACGAGGACTCGTTGCATTTGCCTGACGGTAGCGAAATTGTAGGCGTGAGACTAGACGAAAGAATGAAATATCTTGGGTGCTCATTTAACTCTGAATTACTCTTCGACAATACAAGTATCAACATTCTAAACAAAATCCTTCAGACGTTGTCGTCATTGCCGATTTTAAAGCCAGATCAAAAGCTCAACATAATCAACCAATACATTTTTCCAACACTGATATATCCGCTTCAATCGGCTCCGATCAGCAAAATTCCTTCATACGTGACACAAGGCCTGGACGTTATGATCCGAAGAACGGTGAAGGACATAATTGGTTTACCAATGCGCCCAACCGATTTCCTGTTTTATTCCCCCAGAAGGCTTCGCGGTCTTGGACTATTCCGAGCAGAATGGGAAGTGTATTTGCAGCACTTCGCCATAGCACAAAAGCTTTCTCAAGTGAACGATGGATTATTCCAAAGTATTTCGGATTGCAAGGCAGAAATGAACGAATGTGTGCAATCACTAAACGTCGTAGGTGACACGTCCAAATCGCTTCGAACAGCTCTCCGAAACCAATGCAATCAAAAATATCAAGGTTCTGGAGTGATGCATTTCAAGACCCACACGCCAAGCAACGAATTTGTATACAACAAAAATTCCTTATCGTCATCAGAATGGATAGCAGCGATCAAATTGAGCACAAATTACGCGAATCTCAATGGTATTCCACGAGTAGGCAGCACTTCCCTCCTCTGTCACAAATGCAACAGAGAGAAAGAAACCATCGCACATGTTACGGGAAGTTGCGAGTCGAATAATCTGTTAATATCATCGAGACACCATAGCATTAAACACCGCATCGCTGAACTACTACGATCGAAAGGATTCACTTGCTTCGACGAAGTCTACGCAGTCGACACAGAAGGACAGTCCCGATTTAGCGACACAATTGCGTTCCATCCTACAAAAAGCGAGGCATACATTATTGACTATTAGATATGAAAGTAGCAACGATGAACAAGATATGGAGGTACGTCAAGAGAAAAAAAATATATACAGCAAATGCATACCTTTTTACGAAGAAAAGTATCTGAAGACATTTGGCGTCCGAAGTTGGTCGATACGCGGTCTTTGGTTTGGTGGACGAGGAGCATTTGGAGCAAGTGTGATAGAATTTTTCAATGAATTTAAGTTAGACGTGTCAGAACTTAAGGAGCTCTCTGAGGAGATTATGATAAAAACTATTCATTTTATTAACAACCATATTTACAATTGACGATAATTAAAAAAAAAAAAAAGTTTTAAGACGAATAATCACCTCAACCGTTAGTTAGTAAGAAAATTGTCCTGTGATAGATTAATATGCCGTGTATCGAGCAACTTAATGTAATTAAGCGGCACACATTTCTTTAATAAATGTTTTCTTTCTTAACTTCCGTTTCGTCCGTTAACCTTCATTCCAACCCTCCTGCCTAGAGGTGTGCGGGTCAACCTTTTTGTCCAAATGGAGCCCGAACCGAACCCGAACCAAAATAACTCAAGCGCGAACCGAACCCGAAACTCTGATCCGAACCCACACTTTTTTTAAAAAGATTTCATTTCATTTTTTCGGGTCGGGTCGGATTTTTCTAGTTGAATTCTTCAAACCCTACCCGAAAAAAAATAAATTCCACAATCCGACCGACTCAACAAATTGATTCGGGCTCATGTCGATAGGGCTTTTAGCAGAGCTGTGCGCGCTAGTGATTTTTTCTAGCGGCGCTACTGCTATCTAAA
The DNA here is from genome assembly GCA_029228625.1 of Pseudolycoriella hygida. Taxonomy (NCBI): domain Eukaryota; kingdom Metazoa; phylum Arthropoda; class Insecta; order Diptera; family Sciaridae; genus Pseudolycoriella; species Pseudolycoriella hygida. The sequence continues at coordinate 131,620,751 of CM055403.1, read as the reverse complement.
AACTAGTAACATCATAAAGATTTAAAATAGTTATTTATGCCGCAATTGAACTCATTCTCGCCTGTTTGTAGTATCATGTCGAGTCGGTACCGACACCACAGAACTATGATCGATTTAATAATTTGGTCATCAGTGTAGCGAAGAAGTGTGTACCGAGAGGCTGAATGAAGATAGCGATCGCTTATATGCGGAGTTTCATGATAACGAGGACCCAGAGATTGCAAAAGAACTTTAAAAATCTTTGGATGAAGCAAGAAAGCAACGCTGGATTGAGACCGTAGAAAGCATTAACATGACTTATTGTGGGTACCAGCTCACTCAAACATAGAGAGCAATGAAAAAGCCGATGAATTAGCGAAAAAGGGAGCAATGAGTAAATTCATAGGTCCAGAGCCAGTAACATTATCACCATATTCCAATATAAGACGTAAAATAACAAAACTAAGGTCCGAAATGTTCGCTTCACACTGGCATAGTATCCCAAGCTGTCGCCAAGCTAAAAATTGTATTAGAATCGACAACAAAACGTCGAAATTCCTGTTAAATGTAAGTAGAACTAGACTGAAAAAATATGTTGGCATAGTAACAGGACACTTCGGCTTCAATAAACACTTAACAACAATAGGTAATCGATCGGATCCAAGCTGTGAACTATGTGGGGAACACATGGAAACACCTGAACATTTTCTTTGCTACTGCCCTGCTTTCATTACAGCAAGAAGAAAGCATCTAGGCGGTTACACCATTAGGTATAGCCTAATTAGATCTTTGCAACCAAAAGACATCCTGAACTACATTGCTAGTACAGGAAGGTTCGATACAACAGCAAATGTCTAAACAATATTATAGCAAGCACAATGGGCCCAAAGGTGGCCTCCGTGCGCGTTCTATCATTAGATAGAACAACTAACTTAAATAAAAAAAAAAAAAAATTAACATGGCGCAGTCAAGTAGGAAAGGTTGGTCTGTAATAAGAAAACTAGGTGCTGCATCCAAACTCTGCAAAACCAAACCCAAAATAAATGTCGACCGCATAGCTAGACACGTAGTTCGGTCATCAAAAGCTCCGTCAAAAAAGTATTTTACAAGTAAAAGTAATGCAAGCCTACCAATTAATTCGGAAGAATACATCCACAAACGATAGTATTTTTGGCGTTTTTTCTGTTGAAGGTGTGAACTTTGCTACGTTACATATGAAAAACGGAAAGCAAGCGGGTTCGTTGCGGTGTACCCTGAATTTTTGACACATAGCGGACCAAGAACGAGGCTGTGGTTGGCAAGGTTTTTCACAAATGTAGTCGAATCGAACTTTTTACCATCGGCTTTCAAAAGAACAAAAATCATTGCCTTACTGAAACCAGGTAAGAATGAAAGTTTACCCGAAAACTATAGACCCATAGCTTTGCTGTCAGTGACTTTTTAAACTCTTAGAACGATTGTTATACAACAGAGTCGTATCTGAGATCGATAAAGTAGCCCCATCAGAGCAAGCAGGTTTCAGGAAAAATCGAGGATGCGCCGATCAAGTGATGTCGCTCACTAATCACATCGAAAATGGTTTCCAAACGAAATTAAAAACTGGTGCAGTTTTCATGGATTCAAAACAATTCCTTGTCTACGACTTTGCAATTTAGTGAGCAACATGCTCAGTGACCGACTTTTCCAGGTTTTTGTGAACGATCAACGTAGCCAGGTTAAGAAGTTAAACAACGGTCTCCCGCAAGGGTCAGTTTTATCAAGTTTGTTATTCAACTTGTATACACATGATCTTCCGCCGTCATTGTCACGGAAATTCCTATATGCGGATGACATGGCTTATGCGTACCGACACACCTCGTTTTATGAACTCAACAAAACACTCTCTCAGGTTATGATTCCGTTCATACGCTCTTGTAAACGCTGGCGCTTAACACCGAACATCACGAAAACCGTTTCGTCCTGTTTCCACCTAAATAATCAGGCAGCGAACAAAGAACTCGACGTAATTTTTGATGGAACTAGGTTGAGCCACGATCATAACCCAATTTACCTTGGAGTTAAGCTCGACCAGTCGATCACATACAATAAACACACCGACAAAGTTCAAGCGAAACTCAAGACTAGGAACAACTTAATCAGAAACTTGGCTGGAACGTTCTGGGGTGCAACAGCTTCTTGTTTAAGAATTTCGTACTCTTGCGCCGAATACTGTTGCTCTTCTTGGCTCAACAGTGTTCATACAACAAAAATTGATGTCGAATTAAATAAAGTGATGCGTTTAATTACAGCGACAGTCAAATCCACCCCAATTATTTGGCTTTCAGTGTTAAGTAGCATAGCTCCACCGGAAATTAGGCGTAAGAATGCTTTAAGAAATATCATCTCCAAAGTAATCGACAACACCGAAATTTCATTACACCATGACCATAGGGCTAAAATTCAGGAAACCCTCAACGAGCACGGCGAAGGGGTTACATGAGAATTACTTTGACCCCGGAATAGAATGGAAACATCTCTGAGAAGAATCTAATAGATCAAGCATAATTTTTAATCTTGACAGTTGTAACTCGCATCTTTTTAGACTAAAAATAATTTTGTGATCCATAACATTAATTTAAGATAGTTTTGTAAAAGAAAGTTGTGTTAGCTAAATTGGAGATGCGTGAAGTAAGCCTAAGCTCGTGGGTAGCGAGGTAAGGTGAATCAACACAACACTTTATGTTAAATTAACAAGTGTGCAACAGCTTTTAGGTGGAGGATTGAATTTGGTTTTCTATATTGTTTCGTGGCAAATTCATTAATCGTGGATTCGAACACATGGTTCCATTGATTGAGAAATCTAATTGAGTGGATGAATAACGACATCAATTGCATTTGAATTAAAGTCTCTTCACCCAACACAACGTCAGGTTAGTTTTAGTGTATTTTTAAGGGGTGCGCATTAGATTAAGATTTTGGCTAGAATTAATTTACTTAGCCGTTAAAAGATAAAATTTTGTGAATAAAAGTTATTTGAATTTATGTGAATTGAATTTGGTTTGTGAAAAGTAAATTATTAGCAGTGAGAGAAATAAAACGTTACGCAGTCACAAAACCAACGACAAAGAGTTTCTACTTCCAAGAAGAATATGGAGCCACCTTAACAAGCTAAGAACAGGACACGGAAACTATAATGAAAAGGTAAAAATCGAGAAAATTCTCGTTTTGGTACAATTGCACCCATAGAAGTAATATTTTACTATGGCTTCGGCAGAATAAAGTCCACCCGCTTGAATCAACATTTAAAAGCCACTCACAATTCTCAATCCTACTTCCAATTGTTTAACAAAAATCGATAAACTAAAAGTGCTGATTTCGTCCTTTACGACTCATCAGTACACCTTTTCTTAAGACCATGTGTATATCAGCAACGATGGCCATAGAATGATGCTCAGACTATGTCAACTCGCCTTTTATACAATCTTATACAATCAGCACTTTTAGTTTATTGATTTTTGTTAAACAATTGGAAGTAGGATTGAGAATTGTGAGTGGCTTTAAAATGATGTAATGAAAAGCTTTTCGAGTGGAAATTTTGCTACTGACCCTAGCTGCCCATGCGGAGAACCAAGCCAAACTATGATGCAGATTGATCGATTTATAAGTCAGCGGACAGATTAAAGACTTTCATAATCTGACAGATAGTGCCATTAACTGGCTAAAAACGTTACGTCTGTGATAACACGATTTATAATTCTATTTTTTTTTATGGTTCTATGTATTCTATTTTCCTCATTTTAATTCTTAAATTTTTTAGAAACAATCCTTTTATGTTTATGACGAATTTTGTGATATTTCGTACGATTATGAGCATAAATAAAACCATACGCTAATAATAAATCGAGTCGGTTTATTGCACAATGCAGGAATTGTAAACAATGCAATGAAGGATTTAGATATATCGTACAAGGAAGGGCAAGAAAGTCGTGTTTCCATTTCTTCCACCGAAATACCCACCACGCAGTCATGTAAACATACTTCGATGAACATATTGCCTGCGTCTAGCTGATTTGAAATAATGCTACACCAATTGTTTGCTTTGATCGATTTTAGATTGCTTTATGATTGAAATTTCCATTTAATATTGGCGTTGATTTGCGGTATAGAATTGCGTTAAGTGTTGTATGCATTGTGAGTCGAGGCCACAGGTCGAGCCTACTAAAGCATTTTGAGCCGAGTGGCACACAATATTTTATGTAGCAAAGGCGATTTCGCACTTTGCGATTTTGAGTTGCATATATTATGAGACTGTATGATAAAAAATTCTGTAGAACAATTTCAATAACAAAATGTATGTGATTAAAGGTCAATTGTAAATTTTACTTATAGTTGCTGTGATTTCGTTGTACATACATTTTCAAATGTCTGATTAATTTTAGAATAAATTATACTAGCGATAGCGCTTTACTAAAAGTTAAAGCGCGCTAGTCCTAACTCTAATAATTTTTCAAAGCTAGCGGCGCTAGCGCTAGTAGTGCCGCTAGAAATAGAGCGTTTAGGCACAGCTCTTCTTTTTAGTCGAGTTTTGGGCGGCTCACTCCTCTCTACTCCTGTCCATCAACATCCATTCCAAAAACTCCCGCTGTCCACTAGACTGTGTTCTTGAATTAAGACTTTCTAATGCAAAGGGCAGCAGCAGTCTGTTGCCGAATTAAAGCTTATGTGACGTATACAACTCACTATTGCCTCCATTTTGGCGGAAAAAGATTTTCAGCACCAGGCTGCCTTCTTTATTCCCAGCGCTAGGGCCCCCATTACGCAGCCTGGTGCGTCGGTTTTACCAACGAAATATAAAACCTAGTCAGACCAAGACCTAGTCTGACAACGCCTATCTCTAAGAAGCAGCGAGATTATTGGTTAGTAACACGATCGAAATCGGCACCAGGCTGCGTACTTGGGACACTAAAGCTGGGAATAAAGAAGGCTGAAAATCTGTGTTCGCCAAATTAGAGGTAATAGTGAGTTGTATACGTCATATAAGTTCCAATTCTGCACCAGGCTGCTTCTGCCCTCTGCATTCAAAAAGTCTTAACTGGAGGACGCAGCCTAGTGCCGAGTTGAAACTTATATGGCGTACTAGCATGGTTACCCGAGCTTCGCCCGGTGTATGGTTGTGGTAATTTATGAAAGTTGGTTACAAGTAAACATGTTTTTGATTGCAAACCTTTACCTCCACAATCAGTTCTTTGCCGAAAGTATCCTACTTTCAGCTCTGACCTACATTCAAGAAGTTGAAAATTTTCTCCTATTAAAACTCCTATTTTTTTCTCCTAAAACTGAGACCTTGTTCTCAATTTGCGTGGTATCTTTTATACCTACAAAGAAACATTTTTCTCATATAACTCCGGCATGACCTCTCGGCTTGACTTTGCTCGTCTTTGAAAGTCAGGCTGTAGACATTTCGCATAAAACAAACCCCATCAAAATTGTGATTTTACGATTGAAGTGAGAAATAATACAGATGACGAAAGTAATTTTTGAAAGTCGTTTCATTCCTTAAATAAAGGAGTTCTTGTGCAAGACTGTGCTATTTCGACCTTTTGTAAGGCAAACTTCTGCCACATGTGATACTCACAGTGTCAAACCTGCGCGAAAGCGTCATGTACCATCTATCAAAAATCATTTCTAGATCTTCGGACGACCGTAGAATCGTAGTTGATTTCTGGGACCAATAGTTTCATGAGAAATTGTGTTTCCTTGACGTCTACTGCAGCAAGTCAAAAACTAAATTTTGGACCTCGTGCTCACCGGCTTCTCAAAACTTTGTTTACGCGTATTTACTGGAATTAACCTTTTATATGAAGATTTACTGTGATGAAGTCTGGACCAAGACTTCAATGGGTAAAAATGTTCCATTGGACATCCTCTCAAACAAAATTGATTTTCTGACCGGCTGATCCTAGTATCGACCTGGAGGCCTAAGATGATGACTGGCACATTGACAAAAATATTCCAAATATTCGCAGCCAAATACAAAACTTCAAAAAATAATTTGTTGGTCTGGGACCCACAGTTGTATAGACAACAATGTTTCCCGACAGAAGCAATGGCCTTGGACCTTAAGGAGAGGTTTCAGCCCTACTTTTGTTGAATACTGTAGGAGCTTTGATCTACATCACAGCAAAAAAACTTATAATCACCGAAATATTCATGAAAAAAACCCGCAACTATCGTATATGGTCTAGACTTTACAACTCGAACCGCTCAATCGACTTTTTGCAAATCTTTTGTTATACTTTAAGGACATAAGTCCTTGCCTTTCATTTAAAATCTCCAGAAAATATCAAAGAATATAAAGAAATTTTATAAAACTATGGTGTCATATACCTAAATTACATTGAAAATCGAAGAAACGACAATATTGAAAAACCCTTCCGAAGTAACGGACTGACCTGTGACCTTAAGGAAAGTGATTGGATATTCACACTTACATGGGAATTATGATCAACAAAATATTTATTACAAATATTTCGATTTTTCGGGCTAACCGTAGCACCGACCTTGGTTACAGTCAATGAGACGCACCAAGGTGCAGTCAGGTGTAGCAAATGGAGTCAGTTGCATCGAGGTGAAATTAGGTCCACCAATATGCAGTCAGGGGGGAACTATATTAACGTCCAATTATATTATCGCCCAATCTAGGCAAATACACATTATTTATTGTCGCCCAATTTTTTCTTGTAAAAATGGCATTTTGCACTAGGGCGATAATAATAAACTGTGTTGATCGTTTTTATATTATCGCCCAACTATTTTCCATACATTTGTTGGTGGGCGCTAATATAAATAGACACAATTCATCTAAATTATTATCGCCCACATTGGGCGATAATAAAATTTGTGACATCATTTCCTGTATTATAGCCCACTAAGAAATGTAAGGAGAATAGTTGGGCGATAATATCAATGGGTATGTTGTACCTTTTTATAATATCACCCAATACTTTTCAATACATTTGTTAGGGGTTGATAATAAATTCAAACGCAAAACACGAAAATTTTTATCGCCCAATTATGAGTAAATGGGGCGATAATAAGAAATATGCTCAGTGCAGACATTTATTAACACCCACTAACAAATATTAGAGGGCGATAAAAAAAATTTAAATACAATTTGTGTTGAAATCAAGAACAATGCACTGCTAGTAAACTCAGAATTAAAAAATTTTCAAAAATTGTTTTTTGAAATTTTTTGTTTTTCTATTTTTAATATCGCCACAAATAATCCCCTCAATATTCTGCGCAACAAAATAAATTTTGGTTAGAAATTGATGAAGTAAATTTGCATTTGCCATCGTACGAAACATAGTTGATATATCCTATTGCAACGAAAAAAGCATTGTTGCCTACTTTTTTAATACCTAACTTTATTCATTGGGTACCCACCTCGGCTAAAGGACACATGGAAATTAGGAACCTAATAAACGATGATACTCTTCTGATGAGGAGTGACCAGATCTCGACTATGTTGATGCTGGATGATAATTTTAGATGTGTCACACCGAGTAGGGAAAAATGGTTAGGTGGGGAAAAAATCTATCCCCCGGAAGATGGTCTAGTGAGCTACACAGACGGATCCAAGAAAGAAGGACTGTCTGGAGCTGGCTATATCAGTGAGCAAGCCGGTATTGAAGGTTATATACCACTCGGCTATTTTACCACTGTAATGCAAGCGGAGCTCATAGCAATACTCGAACTGATCAGTACCGAGACTTTTAAGGAGCTTCAGCATAGAAGACTCTATATTTGCTCGGATAGCCAGGCATCAATTGAAGCACTGGAATCCCCCATCGTCAGATCGGCAACGGTGCGCCAATGCAAGGAAGCTCTCAATGAGCTAGCCAACAAGAACAATGAGGTGACAATCCTGTGGGTGCCGGGTCACTCTGGTATTCAGGGCAACGAGAAGGCTGACGAATTAGCAGACAAGGGAGCAAATGAGCGTCCGATAGGGCCAGAACCCTTCTGCGGTATATCGAAATCAGAAAGAAAACGCATCGTAAAAAACTGGCTTGATAAACAGCATGGGATTGCTTGGGAGAGGTACGATGGGGGGAAGCACACAAAAATTTTTTGTAAAAAACCTCTAAAGGAATTCAGTGATTCCTTACCGAACCTTGATAGACCTAACATCAAGAGTGTTGTTGAAGTTCTGACAGGACACTGCGGACTTAACAAATATCTCAATGTTATAGGATGTGTAGACAACCCCAAATGTGCCTGCGGCTATGGTGAAGAAACTGGTTTCCACGTTATCAGTGACTGCCCAAGATACAGAAGCAATAGACAACGGATCTTGGGCAAACCAGAACTAAGCCTACCTGACCTTACAATTGATAAATTGAAAAAAAAGGACAAGAAGGCTTGACTGGTAGTGAACTGGTACATAGGCATCACACGGATATGGATTTACACGGATACAGACACAACACATAAACACCTTGACAAGACACACAATCACATGGATATGACGCTAACATAACTTTTAAATTTTCAAACATATCTTTCTTTGTGAAATTGTATTATTTTATTTATTTATTGTACCAATAAACGAAGAAAGGAGGGGGCAAGGGAACAAAGGACAAATTGTCTAGGTTCCTGTCAAATTTATTTTGACCCTCCTCACACCTTCAATCTAA
>CM055403.1:131522471-131611594 GCA_029228625.1 Pseudolycoriella hygida | reverse complement strand
TAATTTGTTCCTAACAAAAATCCAAGATGGCGTCGCTTTGGCAGATTTCTGAAGATACCAAAAAATTTGCCTGACAAAACTCTATAACTTTGTAGAAGACACCACCTCTCTAAGTGTTATCATTCCGAAGCTAAAATTCGAAAACACAAAAATACGTAATTTATTGCTTAGGAAAATTCAACATGGCGCCTCTTTGGCACCCGGCAGCCATTTTCTTATGATCCCAAAAAATTCTCCTGATCAAACTCTATAATCGCTCGGAACAAGCCAACTCTCTAGGTATTGTCACTCTGGAGCTAAAATTCGAAAACCTCTAAAAGCCTCAAAATTGACCACTTTTCCCCATTTTCCGACTTTTCAAGAATTTTCCCGGAAAAGTGGAATATAAAATTTTTCATTTGGGGCCGATTCTGACGTTCCCTGAAATTTTCAGGAAGATCGGCTGACTAGTTCTCGAGAAAAAAAAGTAGATAGATAGATAGATCCATAGATAGATCCATAGATAGATCCATAGATAGATAGATCGTTGACACACAACACAGAAATAAAATTTGGATTATTTGAAAACATGTTTTTACCATTTTTCCATAGGAATTGGTCATCTTTGATTGGCGATATCTTAGCCAATTTTCAACCGATTTTGATGAGTGAGGGTTCGTTGGAAAGCTGCTGCGACGTACTTTTTTTCAAAAATAATTTGGAGGGGGAGGGGGGCAGGGGGGGGGGAGAAACTCAAATCTTCGCCTATACATGGCTCCTTGTCCCAAAGGATTTTGCACGGGCTTTTTTTGGTTCGTGGACTTTTTTTTTGGGGTGTGGGGACTGCGTCACGCCCTCCGCTACCGCTCGGGCATGATAGTGTTTAGTTTGAATTCTGATTGGTTTCACACGACAACTGATCCCTTTAACTTTTGTTGGTCAAATGCATTTTTACCCAATCCAATTACGAACAAATTTTCGTATGTTGAATTACTGGTTGTTGTATTGGGAAGCCATAATTCAATTTTCGGTTTCGTTATGCAACTTTTATTGGTACACAAACTTTTCCCCGTTTCATTCTTCAAATGGACTTAACCTAAAGGCAACCTCAAATTCGCAAATAGTTGGGGAAGCAAGATATCGACCCTAAAATAGTACGAACTGAGTTCAATTTGACGTTCGGATCATTTGTCTAAACAAACTATTTTCACAAATGATAATATTGACGTTCAACTCAACAGACAAAATTAATGAAATTCATATTAAATAAACAAACCACTCCAACTAATACTTCGGTTTAAATTAATGATTTAGACGGACAATGAGAATTAAAATACTGACAAGTACGTAACATAGAGAAGTGTTCATCACCATATAAAACTGTAACATAATTTGGTTCGCAGTTGAAATATGCGTGCGGTTGAAAAGTTTTATAGCCAGGAAGAGTTTTCTCTTCGTTTATTTTTATGAAAATGTTAATGATAGGAAAAAAAAGTATAATTTTTATTTGCACAGGACTTCAGTGAAATCATTTTATTTTTAATCGAACGAATGTCTATAGAGACGTATAGTGAGTAAGTGGAGAAAAATGGAGCCAGTCTAAAAGATAAAATTTGTTGTACAAATATTTGAAGGTATTTTCGTAAACTTTTTTAATTACTTCAAAATTGTATTGTATTTTTTTTTTCGCTTCTCTTCAAAAGCAACCATCTCGAAAAACAAATTTCCTTCACATTTCGTTTATAGAACGAAAAAAAAAGAAAACGCTGAGTGTAACGCTCAAGTAAAAGGAATAATAATAAATATATAAAACGCATAGCTCCTTCCACCATTATTACATATAAAACAATATAGAGTACAACTTCCCAGTGTATAATAGTGGCTGCGAGGGCAAGCAATTTAAATAGCTTTTCATTTAGAAATTCTTTAGAGCATTCCACAGATAAGATAAATTGTTGCAGAAGTATGGCATAAATTGAAATATGTTATACGTTGTACAACCCAAAAAGCGTATACCATTTTATGTTTTACGTAACTACATCCTATCCATACGCTCATTTCAAAATAAATACAAGTCAGACATTTGAAGCGGATATCATGGATAGTATGGTTGGCACAATGTACTTTGGATATAGTTTTGTTAATTATAAAATTGAAAGTGAAAAAGGACTGTGTGGTTAAGTGTATATACATTCGGTTCTCTTCCTTTTGAATTAGTTAGAGAACCGAAATGTAGGTTTTGCTTTCTTCCAGCGCATTTGGATTCACAATCTCTAAGCCAACAATAAATAAGATTAAATTTTATGTTAAAATATTGAATGGTTCAATAGGAAAAGGGGTTCAATAAATCAGTGCTTTTTAGGCGAAGAAATTCCAATCTGTGTCTTTGACAATGAATATAAATTAATTTGAAACACGCAAAACCGAATGCGAAATGAAAATTGAATCATATTATTGATTTGGGCTGATGGTTTTCCAAAGTTTACGGTCGGAATGAATATTTCCATTTACCTTTAATGTGATTTACCAATGTCCAACAGTGAACTAGACGGACGTGCATATTTTATAAACATGGATTCAGTAAATCCTACAACCTGGGCCATACGTACAAAGTGATGACATAACTTTTCTTCCTCTGATAGTTTCGATTATTTCGTTGTATTTGACTTGATCCGGGGGATAATTTATTGTTCTGGGTGTTATTTCTCATCAATCGAAAATTATCGTTGCTATTAAATACTACGTCGAAGACTTTCGATAGTCATAAATTGTATAGCGGACAAACTGAGCCAAATTTTGATTATTTCCTCTTGCATCGTATGCACAGCATGAGACTAAGTTTTTATTATTTACGTCAAATTCTGATTGAAATCAACCTATTAGTAAACATAACCAAATACCCGTACGTATCAGAATAGATGTGGCAAATAGAACAAATCTTGCAAAAGGACTCGAACGTATCTTAATATATCTTAAGCAAACAATCCAACGTTTTATGTTCTTTTATAACTACAATAATTTCAAAGATCCATAAAAATTACCCAAGGTGATGTCAAAAGTGCTACCGAAGTACATCTCAGACCATTCAAATATAGAAATGGTTATATCCAAGGATTGACCCATTTTCTCCTAAAACCCTGAAACACGTGTTCTCTAAAATTATATTCTCTACAACTTCGACTTTGGAAGTAGCTCTCTAACTGCCATAGATCCAGAGATATGAGCCATCCCTCCCAATTCTAGAAGTGACTAAATCCCAGGATTAGGTCACTTTTCCTTAAAACTCAGAAACACGTATTCTCTAACATTTTATTCTCTACAACATTGTCTTTAGAAGCAAATTTCTGAATGTCATAGTTCTAGAGAGGTCCGGTATAAGTCATCCCTCCAAATTCTAGAAGTGGTCATATCCCAGGATTGTGGCATTTTTACCCAAAACCCTGAGACACGTGTTAGCTAAAATTTTATTCTCTACAACTTTGCTTTTGGAAGCAACTTTCTACCTCTTATAGTTCTAGAGATAAGGATTATCCCTCTCAATTCTATAAGTGGTCATATCTCAGGATTGAAGCATTTTTACCCAAAACCCTGAAACACGTGTCCCCTTTGCTGCTACTGATGTAATCGATGTATGCTTTCTTGAACGCTTCCGTCATGTGAGTCCTCTTCACATGACTCGGAAGTGAGTTATATTTCTCAATTCCACGGAACAGGAGCGAATTGTATGTTTCAGACGTATCAGTATACGGAATAGGTAAGTTTTTGTTTCGGGGTCGGGTAAAAACCAACCTAATACGGAACCAAGTAGTTACATAGCCTTTTTGAGTGGCACGTTTCAATCTTCTGGAAAATATAAAAAGCGGTAACATTCGCGATAACCTTATGCAAAAAAGCAGAGCCCTCATCTGGATGTACTCAATTATGTCTCATCCCAAGATCTTTACCGTGTACCGGCCGCCTTCGTTTTATGGCGAAGACAACTCTTACGCAAGCGTTAAATAGTTTACGAAGAGTAGCTTGTTATTTCCATCTAGTCCGAACACGAACACTTCACAGTAGGGTGGTACAAAAAAATGTAAGGTATGGGGCCCCAGCGCTTAAACGATTCTAAATGTGTCCCTGACACAAAGTGTCTATGGAGCCGACTTGATCTGAAGCAGGGTTGTATTAGCGTCGCTAATCGTTAGCGTCGCTATGAGCGACGCTAATAGCGAAGCTAATCTCAAATACACTCGCTAATAGCGACTAGCGTTTCGCTAAACCCTGAATTAGCGAGGTCTTATTTTCGCTAGTCGCTAATCGCTAATTTTCTGATTCTAAAAGACTAATTCAATGGAAGATTTTCAAACTTATTGCTTTTTGCTGACCTACATTTTGCCAAATCAGTGAAGATTTATAAGTTCCCACCAGTTAGAAAAGTGGATGAAAAAGAAATCACTACAAATGTTTTTGAGAATTTTGAATAATTTTGGGCGTCAGATGACAAATATGATAAATAATAATATTTGTTGAATGATAACGCATGATTAATGTTAATTTGCATTGAAAGGTTCTGTCGGTTTTATCAAAAACTTCTCCAGAACTTTTGATATTAGATGGACAAACTGGTTGATGATATTTTTTCCAATGAAATCTTGTAATCTCCTAAGGGCTTTAGTTGGTCTTAAGTTCGGCCTAATAGTAAAAAAACTTTCAGTTAGTTTTGAAGACACAAGAACTAAACAAGAATCTATCTACTGCCTGATCTTTAAAATCTTGGCTCAAAGTTCCAACCATTTTAACAAACGTAAGCTTCATTTTTATGGATTTCCGTTACTGCCAAAACAAGAAATATAAGTCGAAAAAACCTTTCACCCCCTCAAAGGAGCATCAATACGACCGTCCAGTTAAATACCTCAACTTACATTTCAACCTTCAAAGTTAGCGACGATTAGCGTTCGCTAATAGCGACCGCTATTAGCGCGCTAATTTTTTCCTGATTAGCGAAATACGTTAGCGACGCTAGTATTTTTCTCAGTTAGCGTTAGCGTCGCTAAAAAAATTGGTTAGCGAATACAACCCTGATCTGAAGTGATTTAGGTGGTGCTCAAGAGCAAAATAGTAAAAAAATCGCGAAAATCAGAGGAAATGCTGCAGCTCCACTCTGCACTAAATTATCGTGGATTAATTTTCTTCTGAAAGCCGCATGTTTAACGTTTCCAACGGCACTCTACATGACATATTTGAGATAAGAATTGAATATTTTGTGGCCATTTTAGTGAGGTACGTCTAAAAATTCTTAAGTGTACAGACGTACCTCACTAAAATGGCCGCAAAATATTCAATTTTTATCTCAAATATGTCATGTAGAGTGCCGTTGGACACGTTACACATGTGGCTTTCAGAAAAAAATTAATCCATGATAATTTAGTGCAGAGTGTGCAGAGTGGAGCTGCAGCATTTCTTCTGATTTTCGCGATTTTTTTACTATTTTGCTCTTGAGTACCACCTAAATCACTTCAGATCAAGTCGGCTCCATAGACACTTTTTGTCAGGGACACATTTAGAATCGTTTAAACGCTGGGCCCCATACCTTACATTTTTTTGGACCACCCTACTTCACAGCCGTAAGCAAAATGCGGGATGAGCAGCGATTTGACTAAGTTCATACGTATCATCTTAGGAAGATAGGAAGCGTGGCTCCAAAGTGTCCTTAAACCCTAGAAGCAATATGGTTACACTGCGCACTCCACGATAAGTTACTCATTAATTTAAGACCTAGATTCGTAACTACAGCACTAGTGTTTACCACTTCGTTGTTTAGGATGAATAGAAGAATTTCAGGTTGATGGCCGTTGATGCTCAAAACCATGGCCTGGGTTTTTTTGACATTTAATGTGAGGTCGTTGTGACAAGACCACTCACCGATCTACGCTAAATCAGTATTTACCTTAAGGACCCCAAGACTCCTAGAGACCTCATCCTTTTGTGCCCCAAAGTAATTTTGTACATCATCTGCATACAGGTGGGGCTTAGAGATCTTTCAGATCATTTATAAAGAGAATAAACAGCAAAGGGGACAGTTCCGACCCTTGTGACACGCCTCTAGAGTTTAGTACGAAAGAAGAAGTATACTCACTAAGGAAACTGCTTATCAATTCAATGGCTGATGCGCTGAAGAAGTACTTGTCCCGTAGTTTATTTAATAGTAGATCGTGCTTGACACGAAGGCTTTGCTGAAGTCAAGAAGTAGTAGATAGGAAATTTGTTTGTGAGTAAAGCCTCTCAGTATGTCGTCAATCACCTCTCCCAGAGCCGATGCAGTGCTATGTCTGTACCGAAAGCCCGACTGGAGAAGTGTAACTAGATGAGTTATATCAGGTCGTGACACGAATTCATTTATTTGATCAGCAATGATATTTTCTAGTGGTTTTGAAAAAACAGGGGTAAGATGGATGGGCCTGAAGTCGTCGCATTCATTACCACGGGTTTTTTTTTGTGGGAAGGAAGGATCTTAGAAATTTTGATCGCATTAGGATTTGGTTAAAAACTTAGGCGAAATATGAAGCTATGTAAGGCAAGGACTTTTTAACAAACGACAGCGGCACGCCGTCTAGACCTGAAGCGTCTGATCGAGTCTCGTAGATGGCTTTGATGACTTCCGAGTCATCTATCGAGCGAAAAGCGAAGGAGCGCCGGGGCGCTTCTTTAGACACTTGAGTGGGTCCCTTGGATCCGCTCAGGAAGATCTGGTTAATTTCTGCTATTACGCTTCCCTTAGCCAAATAGTCGTTATATCCCTCAGCGGTGAACTTGGGCTTCACTGAAGATTTTGCTTTTACAGTACCCAGGTGTTTTAAATTCCTTTAATCTTTTTCGATTCCAGGGACAGATCAAGCTTTGGACATAATATTCCGCTTTGGCCTTCCTTATCAAATGTTTGGTTTTTTTTCGCACTTTATTATAGTGGGCGCGGTTTTCGACCGTCTTGTTTCGACTATAACTGAAGGAAGCCAGCTGGCGTTCAAATATAGCAATAAGCAAGAAAATGTTCAATTCATTTTCAACTACAAAAATTTTACCTACTGCGCTTTCTTTCCTTTTCTTAGTATGCTTTCTTCATATAGAAACTATTTTCGACAAAGAGAATAAGTATTTCATTTCATTTTCATTCATTTCATTTATTTATTTCTAATTATTTTTTAAGGCTAACAAGCGTTTGCGTAGCTCTAATATGTCATTGGACAATTCGAAGGAGCTACTAAAAAGTATGGATTTTTTGTCCAAAATTCTCGCCAGTGTCGCGGTATGAACCCAAATTAGACTTGTTATTGTCGCATTTCCCCCGAGGCTAATTGTGTCGATTACTCGAGGTATTAAAATAGAAGAAAAAATTCCCTGCAGCAGTCATGCTTTAGAACATTTATGACAATAACTTAAATCTCCTTAAAAACACAAATTAAACTTAAATTATTAAAAAAAAAAACTTAGCTTAGAGTGCGAAACTCACAAAATAAAGGAAAATTAAAATATTAAAAATTTTACAGAACAATCAGAAAAAATTTCACTCGCTCCGCTCGTCATTTCTTAAGTTAAAAGCAAAATATTCGATAAAAGTTTTGGTTTATTCTTCAAAAACATGTTATCAATTTATGCTAAAACACCACACGATGACTCACCTCCGCCTAGAAATCTTCTTAAAAAGTACATCACGTGATGACAAA
Organism: Pseudolycoriella hygida; assembly: GCA_029228625.1. Taxonomy (NCBI): domain Eukaryota; kingdom Metazoa; phylum Arthropoda; class Insecta; order Diptera; family Sciaridae; genus Pseudolycoriella; species Pseudolycoriella hygida. The sequence continues at coordinate 131,603,912 of CM055403.1, read as the reverse complement.
TTTTTGTTGTATGAAAAAATAGACGAATTGGAAAGCAGATTTTGAGTTATGCCATTTCTGTTTGATTGCAAGTAAACATGAGCGCAACAGGAGGATGAAGAGTGAAGAGCGACGGAACAATTAATTTCCAACTGACTCAAAGTGGCCACCACCAGTGAGTTTGCAAATGGATGCAGTATAACTCTTTGTGTTGGCTTTGATTCAACTAAACTTGACATAACCATCTCGTTATTAGTTTGGCAAATGGATTGAATTCCTTAGAAGGAATTCATTCTATATGAAAGGTCCATGTTATGACAACTCCTCAAATTCATTATTTAAAATTGCACTGCATAACTTTCATTACATTATCAGTCTTGATGTTCTCATCAAAATAGTTAATGAATTATTAAAATAGCGAATTATTTATGAGCCACTTTATTTCGCTGAATAATAAATCGAATTGGTAACAAGAAGCCACATTCACACTTACAAAAACTTCATAATTTTGATTTCCTTTTCGATTTTCAGACCTGTTCGAAAGACAAGAAGTTTCATAGGTTCATAACGGAGTTTGTAGCCAAAGAAAAATTCAACGTAGGTTCGTCCATTTTTTGCCCGTAATTATATAATAACATTCATGCCTGTCTTGGCCGGTGGATTTTAGGTATTTTCGTGTGTTGTAGCCCGAACGAAGTGAACTTTATTTTTGGAGAAAAAGTGTGTAATTTATGCCCAAGGCATGAAAGTATTTGATTGGATGTGTGTGACACACAATCTTCCCGGTGCGAACGGCGACAGCGCGCTATGTAGAGAAGACCAGCATACTTTGTCCTATATACAAAAAAGGTGACAAATTGGAGTGTGGTAATTCGCTCTGCTGAATATTGCTTATAAGATATTTGCAAATATTCTTTACCAGCGCCTTCACCTGTAGGTGAATACCAAGGTGGTTTTCGTGTGTTTTAGAAGAAAATCCTGCGTAAGCAAATTATTCAAAATTATAGCTCATATACTGTAAGAGGATGACTCTTATGCACATAACAGATGAAACAGAACCTAAAAAGTATAAGTATGAAGGTACAAATTTACTTTGAAATAACATCGCAAACGAATTTGCGATGAGAGCAACTTTTGACATTCATACTTAAGAGTACGTTGCAAATTGGCGATGATTTTTTAGAACAGAATCCTGCGAAAATAACAAATCATTCGAAAGTATAGCTCATTCACCGTGAGGGGAAGACACGAATAATAGATGAATCAGAATTCAAAAAGTCTGAGTATGAAGGTCGAAAATTTATCTGAAAAACCATCGCGTTCCAAGTTCGTTTGCGATGTTATTTCAAAGCAAATTTGTGCCAATCTTTCTGAATTCTGATTCATCTATTATTTGCGTAATCGTCATCCTTTCACAGTGTATGAGGTATAATTTTGAACAATTTTTCGCAGACTTGGACGAAATATGGATGTAGTTAAAGACAAGTTTATGGACTTGGAGAGGAAAGGGACCGACCTTGTTGGGTTCAAAGTTAGTGACACAAAAACGGAATATATGATCATTCCGCCTTCGAAACGACATCAGGAGCAAAGCGTAATAATCGACACACACATTCAAAATGGTCAACAAATTCATATACTTTGGATCGGAGCTGAACAATAAGATCGACATCGCGGACGAAATTAAGAAACGATTAATTCTGGGCAACCATAACCTTCCGAACATCTTAAAGTCCAAATCAGTAAGGCGAAATTCAAAATACGCAATATACAAATCCGTGATCAAACCGGTGGTTACGTATGGTTCGGAGTCGTGCTGCTTGACACAACAAGACGAGCAATCAGCTTTATGGAGAGCCGGACATAGTCACAACTACCAAAAAAAAACCGACTACGTTGGCTCGGTCATGTACAACGAATGGAAGATCGTCGTATTCCGATAAAAATCCTCAAGACCAGACAGGAAGGCAAGGGAGGTGTAGGGCGTCCAAAATCCAGATAGTACGATACAGCTCTAGCCGACTGTGGGAGTATCCAGCTGGAAGACGTTAGCTGCGAATAGGCCCGGTTGAAGAAGGCCAAGAGCAAAAGACATTTCGCCACAATCTATTGGCATCTTCAAGACGGACACCCCAATCAGTTTCGTGTAAAATATTAAATTGAGAATGCATCGGTTATGTTTTGCGGGGCTAAAGTACAAATCTTCCGCCGTCTCTGTGATAAAAAATATCATGGAAAACTCGGGACAAAAGTAAAAAAATTCAAACCGTGTGATTACCGCCCTCACCTTCGGTTCGGGCTGCAAACTTCACACGGATAGGTTTGAATTTCCACTTTCATCCCATGCCACACAAATTACTATTACACGTGTTTTCAGTCGAAAAAGTCTCATTGTTTTACATTTTGGGAGCAAAGGGATTTTTTCTCAAGGATTTTGGGATAATTCGCTTCACCGCTTTTGAAAGCTAGATAACGCCTGCAGCTGGCTAGATTACGCCTGCGGCGGGCTAGATTGTTCATGATGCCCTGCCTCAAGCCCCGCTAGCGACTCTGACACCTTTTTTCGAATGATTGGTTTAATATTTTCCCGAAAAAATACAATGAATACTAGCGGGTTATACCAGGTAATAGCAAAGTGTGCAAAATTGTAGTGTACTAAACTGGGGTGTACGAAATCAAAGTGTACGAAACAGGAAGTGTACGAAATCGGGGTGTGCGAAATTGAAGTGTACGAAATTGTAGTCCATCGGGTCACCAAAGAACATTATTCTTAAAGTCTGCCATTTCGGCCCGCTAATCTCTTTTGGGGCAATCGTCAGGGATGGTGAGTAGTGTCGATCTTAGAGACCGCAAGCGTTCTACGGTTTAGGAGGGCAAGTTTCAGATAGCACAAGAATAATAAAAACAAAAACAGAAATATACCTATTTTATTAAAAACATACAAAAAGACCTCGCCTCATATTTTATTTATTGGAATAAAAGTGTTGAGATGCAAGCGTTAGCTAACGCTATGGGTCGGATCCTTAACCCCCTCGTATCACTTTGTAACGCTAGCCTCATCCTATCCCACCCCTTTCGAGAGATACGAGAAAAGAAAGCTGCAGCAGATAATTGCTCACCTCCTGCAGCAGATAATTCGGATTCCGCGAGCGGAGCGAGCGAGATTTTTTTGAATACTTTTTAAAAAATCGTTCACATGTCAGTTAAAATTTTGCAAAGAAAAATTTTACAAATCGCGAGCGAAGCAAGCGAGATTTTTTTGAACGAGGTCATCAAAATCTCAATCAAGTATTTTAAGAGTTTATAAAAGGCGCAGACGAAGCTAGCGAAATTTTTCATAATTTTTTTCAGCTAACTTGTTTACTCACTTTCCATTTTTCAGCCATTTCCCATTTTTTTATTTATTTCCCGTTTTTCAGTAATTTCCCATTTTTCATTCATTTCATTTCCCATTTTTAGTCATTTCCCACTTTGAAGCGATTTCCCATTTCTTAGTCATTTCCCATCTTGAAGCGATTTCCCATTTTTTGGTCATTTCCCATCCTGAAGCGATTTCCCATTTTTTAGTCTTTTCCTACTTTGAAGCGAGTTCACATTTTTTAGTCATTTCCCACTTTGAAGCGATTTCCCATTTTTAGAAATTTCCCACTTTGAAGCGATTTCCCATTTCTTAGTCATTTCCCATCTTGAAGCGATTTCCCACAACGTAGACCGTTCGAACTTTGCTCGAGCATATTTCCCGAAATGTGAACCGCTCGAGCTTCGCTTGAGCATATTTCCCGAAACGTGAACCGCTCGAGCTCGAGCACATTTCCCGAACAAGAAGATTTCCCGGTATCCGGCTTTTTGGCCCACAAACTGCCCGGTATCCTAGATACCAAGGATACTCTCTATTTCCAGCTGCGACAAACAGCATAACAAAATTTTGACCAGTACTTCCGAATGTTACCATAACAACGGATCTACTAAAGGATGACACGGATTAAATTGCACCGATTTCAAGTCAAAAATTAAAACATTATGCAACAATTTTAAGAGTTCAACTTTATATTTTCGTATTAGCATGATTATCAAAATTCAAGTAAAAATAATAATAATTGTCCATCTCTCCTGTTCTTATAAATCGGCGGACTTTTCCGTTAATTGAGCCCATCATTTTTTGCACAGTCTCTTGGTTGATCTTCGCAACACTTCTTTGCCAGTGATTCAACATTTGTCTGTCGTTTTTGATAGTTGCTTGGGTCTTCTTGAAGTTTCTTTTGCCCATTGCCCAAAATTTCTCAATGGGTCTGAGTTCTGGACAGTTCGGTGGATTGACATCTGTCAGCACTATTCTAACCTTATTCGTTTTTAACCACTCCAAAGTTACCTTAGAGTAGTGACAACTTGCCAAATCGGGCCAAAAGATAGCTGGTGAGTTGTGACTTTTGATAAATGGTATAAGTCGGCGTTTAAGACATTCTTCTATATACACAGATGAGTTTAAACTTGACGAAGTAACAAAAGGTCGACTCTTTTTACCACATGAGCAAATCGCTTGCCAAATGAGTAGCTTCTTGCCGAATTTATCCACTTTAACGAACTTGTATTTGTCCTGCACATTTAGACGCTTATTTGCAACGTAATACTTTTGACCAGGAATCTGTTTTTGGTCCACTTTTACGTATGTTTCGTCATCGATAATCAAGCAGCCAAAATTTTTGGTCAGAATATTGTTATACAATTTTCTTGCTCGCTTTCGTGCCAATTTATTCTGTTTATCGTTGCGGTTAGGTGTCTTAATTGCTTTGTATGTTTTTAGATGAGCATTTAATAATACTCGTCGAACGGTTTCTCGTGACATCCCGCATCTTTGAGCTCGATCTCTTTGTGAAAGTCCTGGATTTTGTTTAGCCGATCTTATAACTTTCAGTGTCACTTTCTTGTCACGTGTGCGTGTCTTAGATCCTGTTCTTTGAGCTCTAGCAGCAGTTTGAGTCTTCTTGAAGCGATTTATAACTCGAGTCACTGTTGATTTTGTCGTTTTTGTTTCTTTCGCGATGACTGAATGTGAAGTATAAGGATTTTCAGCAAAAAAGTGCAAAATTTTCATTCTGTTTTTAAGTTCCATTGAAAATATTTTTATATGTTTCGTTGTTGTCAGTTATCTTTTTATATTAAATAATAAGCTTGACGTTCAGGGTTTACAAAGCGACAAAGTTCATTTGCTATCGCGTGTATTTAAGGTTATGCGGGAAATTTGAAATCGGTGCAATTTAATCCGTGTCATCCTTTAATCGAACAAATGAGGTGTATTTAAAGGCCGCATATTTGAGATGATTACTCACTCAATATGTGACCACGCTGATATGCACATGGTCTTGTGACAAAGGTGCACTGAAGAGGCGTAAACGTCCCAATCATCCAAACTTTTTGTCGTGGATTGTTAAAATATAGAATGGATAGAAACATGTCTGCTATAAAAGCGACGAATCTATGCCACATTAAAAAATAACGCTAAATTTTGATCTTTTTCTGAGAAAATCGCCCGAAATATTTAAAAACATTGGTTTGAAGTCCTAAACTTGGGTCATTTTTGTGCTAAAAATGATGAAAAGAAGTGATAAAAATAAGGAATGATTTTTAAACATTGTAACATTTTGTTTCTCTGTTGACACATGATGACGTAAGCAGACAAAGTGGTTAGACGCTAAGATTCAACCAGCTCATGAACTTTCGAATTTCAAGTTGAAAAAACATTAGGCGCCAGTTCCAGTTCGGCCCAAAAAATTTTAGCACCCTCCCTATAGACTGCCTTTACTATCTCTCGTTCTAGAGCGCGAAATATCAGGCTGGCTCTAAAATCAAATTACTAATCACACTTCAGTTTTGGCACGCTCCGATAATCGGCACCGTGAATATCCGCCAGTAAAATATATCCATGGGAAAATACTTGGGATCGTACGGGTCTTTGCTTAATATGTTGTTTTTTCTATCTTTATTATATTTTCATAACAAAAACTCATCGCTAGAGCACTGTAATTTTGTATACAATTTTAATACAATAATCAATTTAAATCAGTGTAATACTCCAAATATGTAATTATTATCTAGAATGCGATAAAGATAAACAGAGAAAGGTGTGAATTATGTGAACGAATTTAAAATTTCAAATTCAAAAATGCAATAACCGTTTAGAGAAAATAGATTAAGATGATTAAATCGATCACGAGGTCAATATATTCAATCGACCTAATTGTTATTCCACTTTGTTTATGAAATTCTTGAAACTTTTTTCAGTTAAATTTGCTAAGAATTATTTTATGCTTGGCTTAGCCTGAAGAAAAATGGTAATGTGCGACGATCATTTTTCAAATTCGATGAAAGTAGTACGGTTCAAGGAATATGATTAACATTAATGTGGAAGTCTTGTCGAAAGCTCAATTCGTGTTTTAATTCTTTTTGAAGGTTACATTTAAAGGAAATGCTAATTCCAAAGGTAATTCGGTTAAATGTTCACAAGTTATGCTCAAACAGAAGGTAACGTTAGCATAAGGGTCCGTTACAAAGCCCCATTTTTCCATCGAGCTATAGAATAACTTATTGCTGAAATGCTTCGATGACACCATGTGCTGGAACTTACAGTAAGACCTATGTTGATTGACTAATGGACACCTTTTACAGCAAAAATGCAATATGACTTTGTGCACCTGTTTACAGTCATACTTGAAAATGTAGTACTTTATGTATCTCTATCGGTGATGTAAAATAGATACGAGGGGGATGTAAGGAAGAAATTGAAAAGGATGTAAGGAAGAAATTGAAAAGGATGTAAGGGGCCCAGTCCTTCTCATTTCAGATTGAGTTCTTTATTTAGGCTTGTGGAGTAGTTTTTCTGGTAGATAATCGAGCCTAGATCAACGTTTAGGAAAATCATTTTGCGAAAGAATGGTGTCTAGGCAGCCGCGAATGACTTTTGTTCTTCTATTTCAAAGCGTTGGTTAGAAAAAGACCAACTATATCTGTCTCTTTTTAGCCAACGCTTTTAAATAGAAGAACAAAAGTCATCCGCGGCTGCCTCAACACCATTTATTCAAATAGTGCGCACGTACTTTTTCGACAATTTTGGACCCCTCTGCACGCTTTCGCACGATTTTTGATACTCCTAAAAGTATGTACGTTTTTGAAAAGAAGATTATCACAAATTATTCAGGTTTTTGGTAGCAGATCGTCGAAAAGTTAGTTGTTGTTCGTACAAGATAAAATAGCTGTGTTTTAGCTATGTCGTGTCGGATTGTATAATAGTAAATTTAATTTTAATCGTTTAAATACCAACTAACAGGACCCAATAAGAAGTCAGTCTTGTTTACATATAATTACAAGTTTCAGTAAATACACGCAAAGAAAAGTTATGATTGCGGCATTTATAACGACACTATAATATAATTTGTAATCGTATGAAATGTAAAATTAAAAATTATATTCGCTGTCAATATAGAATTGTAACGTCTGGCATATTGACTGAAATTATAATCTATATTGGGTGGAATTATAATTGTGATCACCGTCAACATAGTTCTCTTTCCTCATGTTAGTGGTGAATAAGTGAGGAATATGCTTGTTTCTTACCAATACAATTTTCACTCCTATATTCCCTACCAGTATAAAATTCTGCGTAATAATGAGCCGTTTGCATGGAAAACATTTTTTGTAGGAAATATTGTTCTACGCTATGGCAAAATTATGACGTTTTGTATTTTTAATTAATTATATTCTGATTTCAAAGATTTGTCACACACGAAAATTACTATACTTGACTATATCTATCTCTTTTCTTCGCATGTAATTTTTAGTGATTCTCTCACGAAAAAGACTATTTTTGCTGGTCAAGTGCTGCTTAATAAAAAACTCAAAATTGGAAAATGTACTGAAAGCGCACTTTTAAATCTAAAATATAAAATCAGCATAGAATTTTCGATGCATGTCGTAGAACATTTTGTTGTTCTTATTGTATTTTTGCATCGTTTAAAAATAAATTTCGAAAATGCAAACGTTCCATTGCTGCGAGTATAACCTAATCACTGTGAATATAATAATGAAGTCAGATTTACTGCAATTGTAATTATAATTGATAACCCTTACTTACGATTTTGCATTCCCAGCAAAGATAAGTACGTTACGCTCAAGTATAAATAAAAACATTAAAAATGCCGCAATTGTATCTTTTCTTTGCGTGTAGGCAAAAATATAAGGAAAAAAAGAAGAAAAATAAAATTCAGTTTTGCGCAAATAATAAGTAACATTTAGCCGGCGGGAATCAGTTTTCACAATTGAAAAAAGAATTCCTCACGATCTTTTTGAATTGAAGCTCACATTTCTTTTTTTCACGTCCAACTCTCGGAAGTTGTTGATAGTTCGTGACCATTCGGGGAAGGTAGAAGTCGGAAATTTGCCTTGTCACTCGCAATGGTTGGTGAAACGAAATCCGCCGGCAAAGAGTAGTATCGACATGGTTATGTATCAGTTTGAATCTCGTCATTTTCTAGGCGTCGTGATTCTAGTGAATGAAGTTTTAGCGTCTTAGGAATTTAAAGTACATTATCCTGGTGAATTTTATTTGTAGTTTTACAATTTGATCACTGGCGCATACATAGTAAGGATTCCACACCGTTGAGCAATACTCGACCCGGTTCCTTACGAGCGATGTGTACAACAGTCTCAGGCTCAGTTGATTTATGAAGTACTTACCACACCGAAAGATGAAGCCTAGTAATCTATAAGCTCTTCGCGTATAGTATCTTCTGACGACTGTGAGTAATTGATATCACGGCGCACTTTGTGGCATTGAGTGACATATTGTTTTGTCTACACCACTGCACAACAATTGTGAGATCGTTCTGAAGCAGTTCACAGTCATACGAATTACCAAGGAGGTCGTTAATGAAAATGATAAGCAGCAGGGGGCCGAGTATTGAACCTTGTGGAACCCCCGAGGTTGACGTGAAAGCGTCTGATTTAGAACCTCCAATGGCGACTATTTGGGTTCGATTTCGCAGATAAGTTGAAAACCACCGGATCGGTTCGATATTTAAATCAAAAGTCCAAAGCTTCATTAATAACATGCTGTGATCAACCTTATAAAAAGTTTTCGTGAAGTTCGTGTATATCGTGTCCACTTGACCACCCGACACAATGGCATCTGCGACTTCCGAAACGTACTCCATGAGATTCGTCTCTGTTTCGAAAAAGCCGTGCTGAGAATGGTGAATATTAGACTTTACGGCATCAAACAATTTTACAAAGACTAATCCTTCAAAAACTTTCGATAAGGCACATAGTACACAGATAGGCCTATAATTTGAAACATTACTCTTGTCACCCTTTTTGAATATCGGTGAAACAAATCCGGTTTTCCATCTAGTAGGGAATTTACACTCTTTCAGAGACCTATTGAAAAGGATCGACAGTGGTAAACTCAGTGATAGTGATAAATTCATGAAAAACATCATCGGAATATGGTCAGGGCTGGAAACTTTGTGTTGAGTTACATCATCAAACCTACTTGAAATGTAGTGCTGCATGTAAAAACTGTAGAATAAAGGTAAAATCAACGCGAAAAAGTTCATGGCCAAAGAATTAAAGAGAAGTTGGTCATACTCTATATCAGAAGTGTATCACAAAATAATAAAGGGCAAAGTACTAAATTTGATAAATATTCAATGTATTTTTGATATATTTGTGATCTATTTTCGATGAAGAGTGTTGTAAAGTTTGTATTAGTTGTTGTTGTTGTCTTGGTGATTGTACTGGTGATGTATTAGTGTTGTACAAGTGACGTGTATTTGGTGGTATACAATTTTTTACATCACACATGCAATTCATGAATACACCAAACATACGACACACAGTAGGCTAATCCGTTATATTCATGTTCAAAAATCTATATCTCGTGATATATTCATAATTTAATATAATATAATATATATAATATAATATAATATATATAATATATATATATAATATATAATATATATATATAATATATATAATATATATATATATATATATATATATATAATATAATATAATATAATATTATATAATATATAATAATATATATAATATAACATGAATATAACTGACTAGCCTACTGTGCGACACCAAAACAACAAGAACACATCATACATACAACTTTTACAACACGCTTACATCAAAAATACATGAAAACTACATCGAGAATACAGCGAATATACATCAAATTTACACCAAAGTTTTCATTTTGACAATTTATTATAATTTTGGTCATGACTTGATTTGAAAACTTTGATGTATTTTCGATGTATTCTCGATGTACTTTTAATGTATTTTTTGTGCGTAAATGTTTTAAAGATCGTATTGTTGTGTTGTTGTTGTTTCGGTGGCGCATATTGGATGTGTTCATGATGTATGAATTGCATGTGTGACGTAAAAAATTCTGCCGCAATATAAACATCACTTGTACAACACTACTGCATCACCAGTACAACGCCAGTACATCACTAATACATCACGAGTATACTACATGGGGTTAAAAGTCCGCGACCTCATATAGAGATGTCGTCATTACTTCAAATTTTTTTTTAACATTCAGTAGTACCGCCCTTTACTAGACTCCAGGCAAAATTTCATGACATTTGGTGTCATAGTTTTCGAATTACTGTCAATAGAGTGACGCAGGTTTTTGTTGTTCGTAAAAAATGGAAAATAATGAATTCCGTGTGTTGATTAAACATTATTTCTTAATGGGAAAAACTACGGTGCAAAGCAAAGAATGGCTGGATAAGTGTTACGGCACATCTTCTCCGTCGTATACAACGGTCAAGAAGTGATATGCTGAATTTAAACGAGGTAGTACAAGCACCGATGATGACCCAGGTCGTCCAAGTGAAGCAGTTATTGAAGAAAACATCAAAAGAATACATCGTAATGTCTTGGCTGACCGGAAAGTAAAAGTTAGTGAAATAGCTGACATCCTCAAAATATCAAAAGAGCGGATGCGACATATTTTATATGAGTATTTGGACATGAAAAAGCTTTCTGCGCGATGGGTGCCGATCAAAAGCAACACCGTCTTGACCATTCAGATCGTAATTTAGCTTTGTTCAAGCGTAATCCAACGGAGTTTTTGCATAGATTTGTCACGATTGATGAAACGTTGACGAAATTAATTACTATACACCAGAGTCCAATAGACAGTCTGCAGAGTGGCTAGAATTTGGTCAAAGCCGACCGAAGCGCCCAAAGGCACAGCGTTCTGCAGGCGAGGTTATGGCCACGATTTTGTGGGATGCGCATGACATAATATTTAACGACTTTTTGGAGAAAGGAAAAACAATAACTGGCGAGTACTATGTCACATTATTGGAACATCTCGACAACGAGATCAAGAGAAAACGACCGCATATGCAGAAGAAAAAGGTCCTGTTTCATCATGACAATGCACCAGCGCATTCATCCATAAAAGCAACTGTGAAACTGGACTCTTTGGGCGATGAATTACTCCCCCTTACTCTCAAGATCTGGCCCCCAGCGACTACTATTTGTTCTCAACCTTAAAAAGATGGCTAGAGAGAGAAACATTTATATACATAAAAGGTGCTGCTTACATAACATAAGTTGCTTTACATACACAGCATATCAATCAATCCAAAGGACATCGTTAATACAAATACGTTCATTGCTTTAATTTTGTTAGGACTTTAAAATGTGGGTAATGTATATATGTGAGAATTCATTATGTGAATCGCCTTCGTCAGCACTTCGTCGGATAACTGCGGAAAAAGATTTTACACTAATGATGAGGTGATATCCGAAACAGAGGCCAATTTGGCAGGGTTGGAGAAATCCTATTATACCAAAGGTATCTAAATGTTGCAGGACCGTTGGACTAAGTGCATTTCCCTTCAGGGAAACTACGTTGAAGAATAAAATTAATTTCATATGTAAATGTTAGTTCTTTCATTGCTAGGCCGCGGACTTTTCACCCCATGTAGTACAAATTTATCATGTATCGAGGTACTGATGGTGTATTAGTGATGTACTGGTGATGTATTAGTGTTGTACAAGTTATGTGGATGTATACGACACCAAAACAACAAAAACAAACCACTAATACAACCTTTACAGAAATCATACATCAAGAATACATCCCAAATATATAAAAAATACAACAAATATACATCTTAGTGTTTTGCCCTTTATTATTGCGTCATACACTGCCATAGTCGGTGAAGTGCGTCGGACTTATACTTTTGTGTAAATTGTTCTCGCTAGAAAACATATTTTACCAAAACATTTTTCCGGAGAAAAAAGCAAAATCCTCGACAAAATCTAAAGACTCGTAAATTGCACGTCTGTGTGCCGGCAGACTTACAAAAATTCATTTTAAATAATAAAAATATTGAAATATTTTTGAACATTTTTTTAGTTGTACAGATTCTAGAAAATACCTTTGGTCATTTTGAAAAATGTTCTTAAAATGAGTGCGTACGCTTTTGGCTTACCCGCCCACCGTTTTTTGAACGCTCGCTTTTGCACGTCCCCCCCCCCCCTCAGCTGCGTGCACACTATTTGAATGGCCCCTAAGTGTATGTTTAGGTGATGCAGAGAGGATCAACGTCGAATGCAAAGGAGTATGTAAAGCCGATGTAATGAGTATGTAATGGGAATGTTGAATGTATGTGATGGGGATGTTAAAGGGATGTGATGGGAATGTAACAGGGATGTAATAAAGGTGTAAATGTGATGTAAAAGAGATGGTGATATTAAGCTGTTTTAAAAGAAAATGTAAAGAGGGATGTAAAGGATGTGTGAGACGAATGTGAAGGGGATGTAGCGAGCTGTACTCGTATCAAAGATGCAATGAGTTACACCATGTTTAAAAAAGTTCCACCTTCTGTCTGAAATGCATTTTTTAATGGCATCTTGACTTTACACTTGTTTTAGTTTCAAGTTAATGAAAAAAAGGTTCTTCCATGTCATGAAATAAAATCCATCGAACGTTAAACAGCCTTTTCTTAGTCTTACGACATGAAGTTCGTCACAGGACAATTCCTACACATTTACTTTCATAGCTGCTGATCCAATAGAATTTAAACCAGTAACTTGGTACAAATAACCAGCTGCTTCTGGCTGATCATCGCCTCGTGCTGCAGTTGTTACAAACAGTATATCGAAATTTGGACCGCCGAAAGCGACCGACGTGACTTGTTTAGCCGGAAATTCGATTTCTTGCAACAGTTTACCTTCACTTTGAAGAAAAGGTTAGCAGCAAATAAATATTCTAACCAAAGTATCAAGAAACCATGTAACTTACACCGGATCAACTTTGAATACTTTCGATCCGCCGAAAGTGGTAATATATAAATTACCATCGTTGTCATTGGTAAGGCCATCGAGTACAATATCTGGCGAAGTCGAATAAGCGATGCGTTCGTTAGCTACAACACATTATCAAAAATTGAAGTTGCTGCACGAACACTGCTTAAATCATACATACACAGACTTCCAGTTGCTATGTCGTAATCAAACTCACTAACTTTCGGTACGCATGAGTCAATGTAATACAATTTGTTGGTCTTTTCACTCCATGTCAATCCATTCGAAATGAACAAATTGCTGCGAATGGTTGTTAAACCTTTGATGGGGTTGTAGTGATACAGGTATGCAGTGGTTGAATGATTCAAACAGTCATTTGCATACTGGGTCCCACCAACAAAATTCCCAATTGGATCGGCTTTGGCACCATTGAATCGATTCGGTTTGAATGAAAAATCTGTCGGTATTTCGAAAACACTTCGCAAAAGTTGACCTTTCGTCGATTTTCCATCCCATTGAATTAATATCGCACGGTTTTGCGTTCCAACCAGAAATTCATCGGTTGTGTTGACAACGGGTAAAATGAAAGTAAGAATTGGTTCGTCGTCCATGGTGGCGGAATAAGTTTTTTGTTCGGCGAAATCATACCGCAGGAGAGTTGCATCGGGACCTTCGATGTCAACGTAATAAAGACTTTGGGTATTTTCATCCCAGTGACCCCGCGTAGCACAGTACGATCTAGGAGAGCGTAAAACTGCCACTTCGACCTCGACTTCCTTTTTAGAACGCACAGTGAAAAAAACTATACAAAAAACTACTACTGCTATGACCACAACGAGAATAAAATAAAATAAATACTTTAGGCGGAACATTGCGAATAACAGAACAGACCTGAATCCCCGGAATTATCTAAATCAACTGTCTTCAAGTCTTCCGATTCGCTTTATCAATAATCGCTTTGTCATAAAGACAATTTTTAAAAAAATCTTTGATAACGAGAAATATAAATTAATTTCGTTTGTACACCAACCAATGATTATGACCTTGACAATATTGCCACCGATGTCTACGGCTAACTAAATGAAATCTTTTGAGTTATAATTGAGCAATGAAACAATCTTCTTAATTAGTTCAAACTTTTTATTCTTCTCTGTCTTATCGATGATGCTTTATTGTCGATAAAATTTCTTTGTTTTCTTTTAATTGAAGTTGTAAAGTTATAGACTTTATGACATAAGTAGAGTTAGATTGCACTTTACTGGTTCACCAAAACCGAGGGACGTTACACATACATCGATCGTTGTGTGTATACTGCAAGGTTGTTTCTCGAAAACATTTAGGAAAATTTCGTGAAAATCGATGAAGTATTTTCTCAGAAATAGTTAAAACATATTGTGCGAGTTGTAAAAGTGTTGTTTTCGTGTCGTGCAACATACCACATCAGTATGCTACACTAATATAGCAAATACACAGTTTACAGCTTACAGCGACTCGCAAAACGCATTTTCCGAGCATCAACAGGTAATAGTATATTTCAACATACCCCTATACACACGAGATGTGTACGTATGCGCGAGCGAAAAGTATCAAGTGTGTATTGGGGTGTTTTGAAAGATATTTCTCTGTAATAGTGAGAGTGTGTTAGTGCACATACCGCGGAAAGCAACTTTTCGTCCCAAGTGATGGGAAAGCATTTTTCGTCACAACCAATACACTCTCACGTATACAGAAAATTACTGTACGCCTTCGCCTTATACAGCAAACTTCCTACGAGTCGAAACAACCAATTTGGAGGAGCATACGTAATGTACTATTACATCATTGCGTATATTTCAAAATTATGTTCGATAAAATTATATTTTTGATGCAAAAATAATGTAAGAAACATACACAATTTCGTGGAAAAATGATAGAAAGTTCATAGATAATCATGTAAAATGTATGTAGATAATGTAAAAAAGATGTACGAAAGATGGAATTAATGTAACAACGATGGATTTTGCTACATTATTTTCCCATAATTTTTAATTCCAAATTCGGAAATCATCTACATCGTTTTAACATGATTTACATCATTTTTTCATTATTTACATAAATTTTACATCATTTTTACATTAGTAGAAAATTTATGTATAAATAATGTTAAATTTATGTAAATCATCCAAAACTAATGAACAAAAGATGAAAAAATTGTGTAATTAATGTAATCAATTACGCATTATAACCCTCATGATTCATAATGACTTATAATGTGTAATTGATTACGTACAATCAGAAGATCTGAGATTTTACAGGTTGGAATGACGGCTTAGCCTGACCACCTTTTCTCAGCTTGTTCAATTTTCATACAGCATAGAAAATTTTCAAATAATTCAATAAAAATGAGATTCGGTACACTATTTTTCCATCTTTTATACATCATTTTTACATGATTTTTTTTAAATTTTACACTAATAACATAAATTTTCCGTTAATGTAAAGTTTATGTAAATAATGAAAAAATTATGTAAATCATGTTAAAATGATGTAGATATATACTTTTCCAATTTGGAATGTAAAAATGATGGAAAAATAATGTACCAAATTCATCTTTGTTACATTAATTCCATCTTTTTTACATGATCTACATAAATTTTACCCAATTATCCATGAACTTTCTATCATTTTTCCATGACACATACACATCATCATCATCTTTTATAGACAGGTATCACCTTTCGGTGGAGGTCTTTAAGCCGCAATCCTAGGACGATGGATGAACCACCCTCCTCTATGCCCTCCTATCCCCTACCAAGGAGATGGTTTGTCCGTCCAGTGAAAGTCCCCTAACTCCTAAATCTGACTTGTTCAAATCTATAAACCTTCTCCTTGGTCTACCCCTTGGCCGAACTCCCGGAACCTGTGCATCCAAGATCCTCCTTGGTAGCCTGTTATCGACCATCGTTTGAACGTGCCCAAACCAGCGCAGACGGCTAACCCTTCCCGCTTTTGTACTGATGAAACCTCAGCTTTTCCCTGATGTCTTCGTTCCTAATATGATTCTCCCACTGTTCCCTCCTTTTAACCTTTTCTATGCTCCTAGATATCCGCAGTCTTCTTCTTACTTAATTCCTTCTTGTTGAACACGTGCGCCCTCAACTGACTAGCAACCGCATTACCCATCTTTCTCCTTTCCTCAAATTCCCTGACTAACTTTCGATCTTCTGAAAAAATGGTACCTAAATATTTAAACTCAGAAGCCTGTTCCAGCTGCTCCTCATTCAGACTGCAAGCTACTTCCTACCGAGATTTGCCGACATGCATAACCTTAGTCTTCCCTACACTAATCTTCATCCCGTTTTGAGAGTTTTGAGAGTTTTTGCCTAGGTACCCGATGGAATCCCTTCTCCAAGTCGATGAAGCATAAGTACAAATCCCTATTCTTCTTATAAAGCTTCTCGATTGCCTTAGACATAATATCTGATCCTGACGTCCACTTAAAGGTCTGAAGCCACCTTGAACCTCGTCCAGAACCTCTTCCACTATATCTCACCCGATCCACAAGAACACTTGCATATACACTTGCACCTGCACATACATACACATACACATTTCCATTATTTTTACATAAAAAACATAACTAAAGACTCGTACGTATCAGAATGTATGTGGTAAAGAGACTCAAACGTATCTAAACAAACAAATAAGCAAACTAACGTTTTCTGTTCTTTTATAACTGTAAGAATTTCAAAGATACATAGAAATTACCCAAGGTAATGTCAAAGGCCCTACCGAAGTACGTCTCAGACCATTCAAATCTAGAAAAGCTTATATCCAGGGACTGAGCCATTTTCCCCTAAAACCCTGAAACACGTGTTCTCTAAAATTTTATTCTCTACAACTTTGCCTTTGGAAGCAACTTTCTACCTCTCATAGTTGTGGAGATTCGGGTCATCTTGCCCAATTATGGAATGGGCGATATTTCCCCAAAAACCCTGAAAGACGTGTTGGCCTAAATTTAATTCTCTACAGCCTGGCAAAGGCCTTTGCCTTTGACAAAAAATCTTCATATTGCATAGTTAACGAAAGATTAGGGAATTCAACCGGTAAATTTCTTACCGGTAATTATCGGTAAAGTTAATTACCGTTTACCGGTAAATGGAAATTTTTTACCGGTTGATGCAACGATAAAAGATTTTAAATTTACAGCACATAAAAATGAGAAAAATGACATCAAGACCATCTACCTTTCTCTTTTCTTCGATAATGATTATTGCCCTGAGACAGATAAACCTCATTATGTGTCATATAATAAAAATTCTTGAAAATCCGACTCGAAATGTGACGTTTCTTCGTATTTTTTACTATCGATGGCTAATGTACCTGGTTCCTGGATGAATAACTTTTAGTGAAATTTTGTGGCTGAGGATAATAATGTGTATCAAAATAAAATGTTTGTTGAAGTACTCTTTTACTCTAAAAGAATATGAGAAAACATGAGAATTCTGAAGACATTTCATTTCTTCAAACAGTAGAGTAGAGCGATACCGAATTAATTTTCTTTGACATGTTTCGATTTTTTGGTAAGACATAAGCTTGCGGTAACTCGAAGTCAGAAATGGTGCGAATTTTCGTAATATTTGCAAAATTTAAGGCAGTTAAGGCGGCAAGTTCAAATTCTTCAAACAAAACCAATAAAGATTTACATTTTCTGAAGTAACATTAACATTCAGAAAAATGCAACCTATCAATGAAATTTCTTGCAGTTTCAAGTTATTTTGTATAATGAAGGACTCAGTGGAGTAATTGAGGTAGTCTTTATGTCATTTTCTTAAAGGAGTCATTCGGTTGAGTAGTAAAGGGCTATGTGTCATTTGTAAAAAATGGGTGTTCAGTCTGTGAACGGTAAGGTTAACGAGACAAACAAACCAAATTTGTCTACACCGACTGCTTCTGAAGGGAAACCGAACGAGGCCAGTTCAAAAGCGAAAGCCAGAACTGGAATCGGAAAGTCCACCAAGAAGAACAGTAAGGTTGATACACCGAAAGGAGAGAATAAGGCTGCGCCGATGTCTACCCCTTCGGGAAAAATTGTTCATTAGAACTTTAAATGCTCTATCAGTCAAATGGCTGCACAAGACATAAAAATAAAACAAATCAACATGCACCATTGCAAAGCGGCCACTGCCAATCTTTGCAGAGGCCTAGCAATGGGGCACACAGATTTAATTTTCATCCAAGAACCTTGGACAAATAAAAACAAGATTCTTGGTTTTGGTCCTTACAGAAATAGGATTTTCAGCGCCGGTACAGGCGGAAGAATTAGAGCAGCTATCTACGTGACACCAAATCTGCAAGCGATGCTACTACGACAGTTTTCAGATGAAGACACAACCGTTGTTAGGATCAATAGGTCAAAGGCAGAAGGAGGCGATCTGCTGTTGATATCATGCTATATGCCGGACACAACAGCAACGCCATTCACAGAACTGCTCGAGAAGGCGGTAAGTTTCTCTAAAGAAAATGATGTACCTATAATTCTAGGCTGTGATGCAAATTCGCATCATACAATCTGGGGTAGTACAAACATCAACCCGAGAGGAAGCTTGCTGCTACAATCCATAGCTATTTCTGAGCTTCGTATTGTGAATAAGGGCTCGATCCCAACGTTCGTTACGAGGAACAGAAGAGAAGTTCTGGATATTACGCTCGCGTCAGAGTGTATCGCGGATCAGATTGGATCGTGGAAAGTCTCACTGGAACCTAGCTTTTCGGACCATAGAACTATACAGTTCAGTCTGAAAGGATACATTCCAAAAGTGGTAAGATTTAGAAATCCCGGGCGAACGAACTGGGAGCAATACAGAAACTTTCTCAAACAACACGTCAAAGACAAACTAGGCACAATTCTGCCGAGATCACCAACAGAGCTGAGTGAAGCTGTGGATAAAATCACGGCTCTACTCACATCTGCATATGAGCACTCGTGCCCAGAAACCAAGTCCATCAAGAAGAAAGATGGGAAAATTTGTTGTGCCAAAGTAGAGAAACTCAGGCTCGCCGCAAGGAAAGCCTGGAATAAAGCTTTAAGGACCTCGAATGAGGCAGACTGGGAAGCCTATAAGGCAGCTCAGAAGGCCTTCAGGAAAGAAGTCAAAGGAAAGACAAGAGAGGCGTGGAGAAGGTTCTGTGAGGAAATGGAACATATTCCAGATTATGCAAGGATCCATAAAATCCTGTCGAAAGACCCAAAGCTACTGCCAAGCTCCCTCTTAAAACCCAATGGTGAATTTACAAGTTGTGGCCAAGAGACGGCTAGGCACTTGCTTGAGGTACACTTTCCAGGTTGTAGGGAAGACAAAGATGACGGGCCGGAACCAGATCTTACTCCCCCATCGGAAGAAGACTGGGTGCTCGCCAAAAAAATTATCACAATGGGCCAAAAGCTAAAATGGGCCATAGGAAAGTTCAAACCTTTCAAGTCAGCTGGAAACGACGGCATCTTTCCTGCGCTATTAAAAGAAAGCGGAGAGATTCTGTTGGAACCACTGCGAGAGGTGATGATCAGTTCTTTGGCTCTAGGCCACATTCCAAAGAAATGGGAAAAGGTGAAAGTCTCTTTCATACCGAAGCCAGGTAAACCGTCACATAATAAGGCGAAGGAGTACAGACCAATAAGCCTGACTTCATTCATACTGAAGACACTAGAAAGGCTCATTGATCTGCACATAAGGGAAGAAATTCTTGCCGAATCTCCACTGCACGTAAAACAACATGCCTATCAGGCAGGCAAGTCTACAGACTCCGCTCTACATGGTCTTGTAGCTGAGATAGAAGACTCCTTTCGCGTCGAAGAAATATCTCTTGGATGTTTTATGGACATACAAGGGGCCTTCGACAACACGGGATTCGAAGTGATCGCCAGGACGCTAGTAGAGAGGGGAGTAGCGCCAGTTGTAGTCAGATGGATAGATAGGATGCTCAGAGATAGGACCGTTGAGGCCGACGTCTGCGGCGCCAAGGCTGATCTCTGGGTTGCCAAGGGATGTCCCCAAGGCGGCATTCTTTCACCCCTGCTTGGTTGATTCCCTTCTAAGGGAGCTAAACGAAAGCGGGTTCCTTACCCAGGGATACTCGGACGATCTGACCATCCTGATCAAAGGCAAGTTCGAGAGCACTCTGGGAGACTGCTTGAGAATGGCTCTGAGAATAGTGGAGCGATGGTGCCGGGAAAGGGGTCTGCAAGTAAACCCAGATAAGACGGACATAGTGCTGTTCAGCCGAAGACTCACAGGCTCAGATCTTGTTGGGAAAGTGAGGATCTTCGTGAAGGACGTTGAAATTAGCCCCCAGGTGAAATATTTGGGAGTTACGCTTGACCGCAAGCTAAACTGGATCGCCCATGTAGAGGACAAAGCTCAAAAAGCTCTGACGGCCTTTTGGATTTGCAGAAGTGCTATTGGGAAGAGCTGGGGCTTATCCTCAAAAGCAATGCTGTGGATGTACGAAGCGGTAGTAAGGCCCGCGATAAGTCATGGCTGCGTAGTATGGTGGCCAAGGCTCAACGTGCAGACGGCGAGGGAAAGGTTGAAAGAAGTTCAGAGGTTAGCGTGTGTGTGTGTCACGGGTGCCATGAAGACGACGGCAACGGCGGCCCTGGAAGTGCTACTGGCAGTGCCACCTATCGATATAGTAGTGAAGGCGAAAGCTTTCGCAACAGCAGACAGGTTGTCACAAAATGGCTGGTGGTCTCCAGGTTTCAAGACCGGGCATGGGAAGATCAAAAATATGATCTCTGATCATATCTTTGACATGCCGCGGGACTCTATGACACAGAAACTGAGTTTCGGAAGAAACTTTGAAGTGCTATTCCCAAACAGGGATGAGTGGGTGAACGGGTGGCCACTTACGCTACCCGAAAGTGAATGGGTCAGATTTACAGACGGGTCGAAGACAGGTGAAGGGACCGGAGCCGGGGTATATAACCCGAGGACGGATACCGGCACCTGGATTCACCTGGGAAGTCTATCCAGCATCTTCCAGGCGGAAACTTCAGCAGCTCTTTTGGGAGCTCGAGAAATTCTGCCAGAAGGACTGAATGGCGAAGACGTGATCGTGTGCACTGATAGTGAATCAGCAATAAAGGCGCTGATATCACCCATTGTGACTTCTAAATTGGTGGAAGAATGTAAGGGCTACTTGAACCAGATAGGGCTGAGCAATCGAGTCAAACTGGTTTGGGTGCCTGGGCACTCCGGAGTGAACGGTAATGAGAAGGCTGATAGGCTGGCAAAAACCGGCTCAACGGCAATCTCATACGGACCTGAACCTCACATCCCCATCCCGAATTCGCGTTGTGCGAAAGCGGTGAAGGACTGGGTGAGGGCGGAGCATAGAAAAAGCTGGACAGCGTACGAAGGAGGAGTGCATACCAAGCATTTCTTCCCCACTCCGAACGAGAAATGGACTAAGGAGCTCCTGACGATGGGCCGGGATCGCATAAGAAGGGTAGTTAGTGCGATGACCGGACATTGCGGACTCAACAAGCACCTCACGAAGATGAGAATTTCAGGTGACCCAGACTGTTCCTGTGGCTTGGAAGAGGAAACGGGCTTTCACGTTATATGTGAATGCCCTAAATTCCATCAACTAAGACTCAGGACACTAGGTGACTACGTCGTGCACCCTTCGAAAGTGGCCGAGCTAGGGCCTATCATATTAGACAGGTTCCTGGTCGGCACGCAAAGGTTTTCATGATTTTTTAAATGATGAGCGGGAAAAAGGAACAAAGGGTCACAAGATCTGTGTTCCAGACCACGAAAGTGATCGTCCCAAACTGATAAAAAAAAAAAAAAAAAAAATCTAAAAACATAGAACATGTATAAACAATCCATTCATAATTTCGTTCGTGCTTAGCGAGTAATGCCGCCTTGCCGAAACCACCTACAAAAATCCCACTGAGCAGTGCCCAGACCCCAGACCCCTGACCCGATTCTCACATAAAATTTTTCCCAGTTTTGTGACATCAAATGCTTTCATTTGACACCAAAATGAGGAATTTCCGTGCTATACTTGCTGAGATATTTGCGAAAAAGCTTCACCGACCCTCGAAAATTGCATGCCCGACCTCCACTTCTTCGACCATATTTCCGGAAATGCTTGGCCGATTTTGCTCATCTTCGAACTTGAATCATGGGAGGTATGTACCTTTCAGGGAAAAAAAAGTTTAGGCTCATCGGTTGAGCCGTTTGGAAAAAAAAGTGGAGGCGGACAGACAGACGGACATTTTTTTCATTGCTGATTCGTCATCTCTAGACGATAATAGATGCATCCCTCCTCCCACCTCGATCTACCCCATGTTACAATAAAATTGTTTGTAGTAAACGTATAGGACCTTTGTACTTCGTACGGGTCCAAATCTAATGTTGTAGAATATAATTTTGAAATGTACCTACATCATTTTATTACAACCACAAAACGGAAAATACACCATACCCATGGCTAAAGTGTTGCATTAGTGTTTTGTAAGTTTTTGATGAATGTTTACTTTAGCACAGTAGAAAAGATATGAGACCATGTTGTTCAATTAACAAAAGTATAGTCGGTATGCGTTACATTACTTTGGTACGGGCATTGTCATAGTAAATTAAGTTTGCTTTTCCAACAGTCGTGTTGTGTATTAATTTTGCATCTACAATACGACAGATCACTTTTACTCATCGCCAACAGTTTTACAACATTCATAACACAAAAATACAATAAACAAACTACTAACAACCCAACACTGAAACGACTATTCTTTACACATTTTGTGCCTTTCGGTTATGCAAATGTCTTCCGTTACACATCACATCTCTGTGCTCTTGAAAAACTTTCCCAATCATAAGGGAAGTATTTCAAAAATCTTAAGAAAACTCGGTTTCAATACCGTCAACACTGGACGTCAAAATTAGAGAACTAGGGAATATTGACTATGTGACAAACAAAGAACAATCTTATTTCTTCGTCCTCGCTATAACTTCCAGCGCAAATGTTTGAAGAACAGAATACAAGATAAAAACGAATCCGTATAAATGTTTCCTTAATTTTCATTTTACCTTACTATCCTTTTTTCATAATTTATGGTATGAGAATGGCAATAAAGATGAATTCTCTCTATCTGTTGTTATGTCTGAAACTTTGAACGTAAATAAACAGAAGTAGTTCACATTCCTACAAAAAGGTGGATCATAACATAAATTACCAACTTCATAAAGGTGGATATTCGATATATACACGCGGCGTTATATGCCCCTTAAAGAAAGATAAAATAGTCTTCTAGATTTCACAGTACACACTCGTAACAACGAGATTTTGATTCTTTTTTTCGGATTCTCTTTTTGTCATGGTTTTGTCATAATAAATTTATTTAATCTGTTCAACTAATCTTAATGATTTGCACGTGACGCCAGGATATCTTGACAATTATGTCACCTCTCAGTCAATTTAAGTCAATTATTGTTTCAACAAAGCAATTTATACGAATGACAAGATTAGTGTGTTAAGTCAATTATCATAAATATTTACAAAAATAGTAAAAGTAAACATTTTGATAACGATTGAACATTTCGGATATGTCAATATTTGACTTAAATGATTTCTTTGAATCTATAAGAACGGCTCAGTTTTTTTGTAATTTAAAAGCAAGTGGCCGTTAAAAAATGTGCTGTAATTTAGAACTAATTCGAAATCGAGCAATGCTTCGTGTTATGGAAGATAAAGGACATACTCGAAAACAACTGTCTCGTAATAATGTTCAATAAGGAAGAATTAGGTTTATTTGTAGCAAGGCTGGCTACAATCATTGTATATTACAGAGGAACACTGTTATGAGCAGGGTTGGGTTAGCGTCGCTACTAGCGACGCTAGTAGCGATGCTAATTTTCAATTTTGATCGCTAATAATGACTTTAGCGGACCCTCTTTCGCTAGTCGCTAAATTACTGTTTTTTCACAAACTTTGTTATATCACAGAATAAAAACATCATTTTCTGTTAGTTAAATCGCTATAGAATATTGAACCCCTCAGACAATCAACGTCCCTGCGTCAAGTTTTTCAACACGAATGCAATATTCTATCAACCTGTTCTATTGTCTTTCTTGCTATTATTCTGATTTACCTAATTTAGTAGGACTCGCTGTTGAACAAAATTTCGATTTTCGTGCACTTAGTGCTATTAACATTTAGAAAGGCACACTGGCGTTTTAAAACAAAAGAAAATACAATGAAATGTAACGTTACTATCCAATTTTAAATGTTAAAAACTGTAGTCAAAAAAGCATGAATTTTGGACCATGAATAAATGTTGATGAGTAGATTCCAAAACGATTTGGATACCTTTAGAAAAGCCCCCCAACCCCTCAAAGTTTTCAGTGCAGACCTAACTTTCATGAATTATTGTGAAGCGACCTTTGTAGGGATTATGGTGATATTAGGCTTGAACGAAACATTAAAGTCCAAAGTTCTTTTTTCGAAGTTTTCGAGTTTTCCATTTTCCCAACAGTTTTTCCTGCTTTTCCGAAAAAGTTATTTATTTGACCTCCCTTCAGAATCAATTAACTTTTCAAATTTATTTTTTACGAGGAAACTTTGTATGGAGAGTTTGTCCTTCATTTCATTTTCTATAAAATTGCTGAAGACACGGATTTATTTTATTAGGCAAAAATTGTTTGGAAGTACCAAATAGATCTTAACAGCACCCTATAAACAGCGTAGTGCTGGTTGATGATTCTTTTAATTATTTTTATGATAACCATAATCCTCAGATTGCCTTCAGAGTCCTTGGAATGGGAGCCAGAAGGACCTTCAGGAAGCAGCTTGCTTCAAGAACTTACCCGTAAAACATCCGAATACAAAACAAGTCCAGCATTAACATAAGAAAAATTGATGAAAGTTCCCAATTTTTCATAGTCTATAGATGGGAACAAGATGAAGAAGGAGAGAGAAGCTAGTTCTTTAGGAACTGGATCGAAAATATCCCAATTAGTCTAAGTCCAGGACAGAACCTACAAAATCTTAAGAAGAGTGTTCAAATATCGGAGTTCTGAGTGGTGGACCCTTTGGATGAGGAGCTTCGAACATTTTATGCATCACCTGAGAACTCTAAGTATTTCGAAAAAATTCCCTCGCAGGAACTGCACCTCAATGCGATTTCCAAATAAAGTTTTTCCGCAAGATTTTGCAATTTTTAAATAAAAATTTTGTTTTTCTTTCTTTTTTGAAAATAGCGAGTTTTAGCGAGCACTACTAGCGACCGCTAATCTCGCTACTTTCAAAAGTGGTTCGCTAGTATCGACTAGCGTCGCTATTATTTTTCAATTTTAGCGTTAGCGTTAGCGTCGCTAAAAATTTCCGTTAGCGAACCCAACCTTGGTTATGAGTAATATTACAGGTATGCGATGTTTACGGTAACGAGCCCCGGAGGAGCACACTCATAAACAGCGTTCCTCTGTACTATGTTTTAACGTGTAACAAGGTAAGTTGAAATCTACACAACATCTTATTTCATATAAATCAATTCAAGTATCAAATTTTGTTATGTTCACTCTACGAACGAATCAAAGTTGCCGCGTGCCAATTCATTCATGTTTCTATGAAATTACTTTTGTTGTCGGTTAAATTTTTGTTTAGTATCGAAATTTAATTCGAGTTTTTCATCTTTATTGAGAACTTATAGGCGGCTTTAGGGAACATATGTTTTGCCGAGAATTGATTAATGTCATAGGCAGAACATACGTTTCCGTAAAATACCACAAATTTAATACAGAGAATTTGTTGTTGAGTAAACCCAACTATGAAAAGTCACTCGACACTTTTTCAAATCTCTATGGATTAAAGCCCGCAAACTTGGCATCAATCATAGGATACCACTCATTACGTATTACTTTTACTATGAACGTGTAAGCTCTTATTTAAATTGTTTTGTCATTGACATCACGCTCAGACATTAACACATCTAGAACAGTTGCGTTATTGACATAATTAGAAGAGATCAACATTTCGGCATCTAGTGCCAATCTTCAGTCAAGTCATGCACCTTGATATGCTGATGTACGTGATGGACAAAGTGCTGACGTATCTATTTGTCTCGGTTAGAGGTATTTTTGGACTAGCGAAGTGTAACGGAATTGGTTACAGCTGCCATCTGTTGAAGTTTTGTATGAAACATTTCTTGCTCTAACCCTAAGTGTATTGTCTTCAAAGTTAACTCAAGAGTTTATTACGTTCATGAAAGCCTATGCGATCTTATAGTGGCAGATGCCAACATATTGTAACTATGTAATGTGAGGGTTTAGTTCGATTTAAACTGTTGCACACATATCGATTTACCGTTCTATCTAAAGATAGCAAATCGGTTAAATCATAGGCGGTTGTTACGGAGAAGAGAAATTTAAGAAATTTGACAATCACAAACTTTTATTATATCAAAACAAACACGTCGCATAAGATTTACCGACTACTCTGACTACACGTACGTTATGAGCCATTTACCTATCGCATCGCACACCGGTTATATCAACTTACCGAGTGGGTACACGTTCAGGCCGTAACCTTCCCACTCGTATCGTTTTTTACGTGTTGAAGCAATGAAGCAATGGGGGGAGCACCGATCATGGTCCTTAGATGACGAATCAACAATAAAAAAAATGGCCGTCCGTCCGTTCGTCTGTCAACACGATAACTCGAGTAAAACTCAACCGATTTTCAAAAACTTTTTTCCCTAAAAGGTAATCAAAAAATCTTTTATGGGATTGAATCTGGGTACTGTCGGCCCCAGGGCCACCGAGCTAGGGCCATTTAGGTGATTTTTGGTCTTTTGTACATAACTCGAGTAAATCTTTTCTGATTTTCAAAATTTTTTTTGTTTGAAAGACCTGAGCATAGCCGACAATTTATAGAAGAAACTTTTTTGAATTTGAGTCCTTGGACTTAGCTGGGGCACTAAAACGAGTCTCTGCCAGGGCTCTATGTGTTTTTTGTACACAACTCGAGTAAATTTTTTCCGATTTTCAAATTTTGAAAGATCTAAGCACGACCGACAGCGAGGGGTAACCGACTATTTTTTTCTAAGAGATTTTTGGGATTTTTTGAGATTTGTTGGGATTTTCTTGATTTTTAGAGATTTGTTGGGATTTTCTTGATTTTTAGAGATTTTTGGAATTTTTTGTGATTTTTTTAGATTTTTTGGGATTTTTTGAGATTATTACGGATTTTTTGAGATTTTTTTAAGATTTTTTTGGATTCATTGGGAATTGAAAGGAATGTGATTTTGGATATTTATGTAACAAAAAGTGTCTTTCATTTGATAAAAATATTTCAGTCACTGCTTGATCGACTAAACCATCTGCAATAGGCAATAACTCTGGCAAGAGAGTTGTTCCTTTTGTGGAATGCGAATGCGATATCTTCTGGGGTTAAATTTTTAATGCTCACAGCGTTTCCGAACCCACGCATTTGTAACCAATTTTGAAGCTATTTTGGGGACGCAGCAGTACATTTTCGTTTCTATAAACTCCCAGAATTTAGATTCGTCACCCATGATGATCTGAACAACAAAATAAGCCTTATTCATCATAAGCGCGCGATAGCGATGCGCCCGTGACGCAAGTCCCCATACGAACAAAAAATTCAGAATACAGCTAAGTTTTGACTCTTTTCCCTTGCGTCGTACATCCCTGAGACCTAGTTTTTCGGATTTTACGAATCGAATTACGATCGACATTTTACTCATTAAAATCGGTCCAGTGGTTCCGGATATATGACCTTTTTAAAATTGCAATTTCCGGTACAAAATGTTCCTTCCATAGAAGCCAAAGTAAATGAAAATATCCTACGTTAGTTAGTTAGTTCGTTCTTTCGTTAGTTAGATAGTTCGTTAGTTAGTTCCAGGGCCATTTGTATGAAAAACCGTGAAAAACCACTTTTTCGGCTGCAGCTCGAAAACGGTCCGATAACTTTCCTTGAAAATTAAAAAAGGGGGGGTACCGGCCTCGTTTGGGCGCCAGCGCTCATGGAAGCTTCCATACAAATCCCATATAAAAGCATATTTTGTATGTGTTTGCGTGTGTATTCAAGGTATGGGTCAAACATGAGCAAAATTTTTAGAATGGCTATGGCAGCCGCGCGAAGTGCCGTGGCGCCAAAAAAATTGTATGAATGAGGGTTGAAGATGAAGTGACTGTGATCATTTTCGTAGATATAAGTGATGGCCGCCACCGCCAGCTATGGCAGCCGCGCGAGGTGCCGTGGCACCAAAAGTTTTTATGAATGAGGGCTGTAGAGGAAGTGTCCGTGATCATTTTCATAGATGTTAGTGGTGGCCGCCACAGCCAGCTATGGCAGCCGCGCGAGGTGCCATGTCGCCAAAAGTTTTTATGAATGAGGGCTGTAGAGGAAGTGACTGTGATCATTTTCGTAGATGTAAGTGGTGGCCGCCACCGTCAGCTATGGCAGCCTCGCGAGTGGTATTCCACACGAATTAGGAAACAAAAATTAGGAAAAAAAATTAGGAAACCGAAAATTAGGAAAAAAAATTTATGGCAAATAATTAGGAAAAACAAAAATCAGGAAAAACTAAAATCAGGAATATAATTTTTGAGAGATTGCGCCGCAGGCCGTGATGAATTCTGAAAAATAAAAAAGCGGTGTCGAGGGGTGGCAGCTCCCGCGTAGGGGGCTCAAGGGGGGGGGATATCACCCCTTGCGGGGTCTAAGAGGCAGAGCCCCTAGCGGGGTTTCGGGGAGGGCGTTAGTAGCCGCAGGCGCGGGAGTTTAGGGGGCAGATCACCCTACATACCAAAAATAAGATTGCGACCTCCTTAGGAATTAAAAACTTTGATGTTTTTCCTGATTTATTTCCTTCCTGATTTTCGTATTTTCTAATTTTGGTTTTTTCTAAATTTGGTATTTCCTGATTTTTGTATTTCCTGATTTTTGTTTCTCCTTATTTTAGGTTCCTGATTTTCGTTTCCTGATTTTCATTTCCTGATTTTTGGTTCCTGATTTCTTGATTCCTGATTTTAGCTTTCCTAATTCAGGTGGACATTCCGCGCGAGGTGCCGTGGCGCCAAAAAATTTTTAGGAATGAGGGTTGTAGAGGAAGTGACTCTACTTCCAAAACTACTGATATCACAACAAAAACCCTTTTTAATGGGAAACGTAACGCAAGCCTCTTTGTTTCTTCTTCCAGAACGACTGATATCAATTGGGGTGACGCTTAAAGATTCGATACGCAAAAAATCTTCTGAAAAACTTTTACATTTGATTAAAAGCGTCACGAATGCTGGACCCCAATGTCATATTTTTTCTTTTCTTTCAGATTTAACTCCCAAAAATTTGGCTTTACTGTATGTATGTCATAATTTAACACCTGAAGCCAAATTTTTTAGTATGAAATCTGAAAGCGTAGAAAAGCTATTACGTTTTTCCAATCAAATGTAAAAGTTTTTCAAAAGATTTTTTGCGTATCGAATCTTTAATCGTCACCCCAATTGATATCAGTCGGTTTGGAAGAAGAAACAGAGAGACTTGCGTCACGTTTCTCTTTTAAAAAGGGTTTTTGTTGTGATTATTATTTTAACAGAGAAATGACAATAGGTGGCGCTACGTGGGATCAGCGAAGCGCCATCTATTATCATTTCTCTGTATTTTAACTGAACAGATATTTCATATTATCAACTTTTAATAATCTACTCACTTGAATCCACTAAATGACCTTTTCGAAAATATTAGTTTTGC
Organism: Pseudolycoriella hygida; assembly: GCA_029228625.1. Taxonomy (NCBI): domain Eukaryota; kingdom Metazoa; phylum Arthropoda; class Insecta; order Diptera; family Sciaridae; genus Pseudolycoriella; species Pseudolycoriella hygida. Next base: position 131,573,843 of record CM055403.1, on the reverse strand, counting down.
TTCCTTTGTCATTAAACGTTTACTTATTGAGAACACAATATTGTATGTTTACTTGCCACGTAATTGTAAATAACATATATTTAGAATACAATGCTTTAAAGCTTCAACGCAGAACCATTATCTAATCCGTTAATTGCCGTCGTAATACAAATACAATTTTTGCGCAAACTTTTTAAATTGCTTGTAAAATTACAAGAACAATTTTTATACTCAAAAGAATCGACCACTTTTTTGAATTTTTTGATTTTTGTTTTATTTGTGTGGTTTTGTTCGGTTTCTGAGATTTTTGGGATTTTTTGTGATTTTTTTAGATTTTTTGGGGTTTTTTAGGGATTTTTTTTGAAGTCGGTTACCCCTCGACCGACAGTTTATAAAAGAAACTTCTGCCTGTGCTTAGGGTTCAAGTGGCCCATGTCTGTCATAAGGTCGGCCTTGGCCAAAAAAATTTGTTTTTGCTATGTTGCAGAGGAAATTGAGGGAAACATTTTTGGCTATGGAATTGTGTGTCCGAGGACTGTACTTAGGGCCCTAGGTCGGTACTAAGGTCGACCTAGCCCAAAAAATGGTTTTTTCTATGTTGTAGAGAAAATTGAGTAGAACATTTTTCTATATTTGGGGGTCAATTTTGTGCTTTCAGAAAGGTTTTTTTCACCGTTTCGGACGGGTTTTGCAATATTGCTCTATCGGCAATTTCCAATACAAATTAATTAAGACGTAATTTCAAACACTTAAGAGTTAAGGCAATATTTACTTAAATACGATCGAGTCTGTTCGTAACATCAACTCTGTTTGCCGCATCTATTCTGATACGTACGGGTCCCTTCATATGTTTGTTCACCTATTTCAACTTTTTTCTTGTTATCGCGTTTTTCAAAATTGAATCGGGTCGGGTTCGGGGCGGGTCGGGTTTTTGTTTAAACGAATTACCGGGTTTTTGAAAACTGAATCGGGTCGGGTTCAGGTCGGGTCGGTTTTCAGTTTTTTCTGGTTATCGGGTTTTTGAAAATAGAATAGGGACGGGTTCAGGTCCGGTCGGGTTTCTAAAAAAGGCCGACCGCTCACCTCTACTTGGAATACTGATCTCCACTCAATCGGAAATTATCATCTGGCGTAGTTTGTGAGCGGTTCGTTTTCACTGATAATGAGAAAAAATTTTATACGTTTCTTTGGTAGATGTATTTTTGTTTTGACAATTTTTTTTGAAATAAAATTAAAACTGAAATTACTTACTTCATTTCCACAATTTCATATAACTCTCGTAATCTAAATCATCCCCTGGGATATACCATTTCGGTGATCTCGGTAGAGATACGTTGACCGATCGATCTATCTTTTCTGCCAATGTATTAAAATTACAGTTTCCAGTCAGTTTGATTTCGCATTTCTGCAGGTTCTTGGCGATATTCTGCAAAATCACAATATTTTCCACAGCAAAGTCTTGATGTCTCTCTGAGGTGAAATTCAAATTGATTTCCTTCAATTGAGAGGGAACAGCTGATTGAAGGTTTTGCAAGAAAACTTTGTCTAGTGAAAAATTGGTTTTCTCGATATGCAACGATTCCAGGTTCGACATCGATTTCAGCATCTCAATAAGCAAATGTTTCTCGATTTCGCTAATCTTTACGTGTTTGATGTGTTCGTGCGTTAAAATGGGTTCACCTTCGAATGTCGAAGTTGTTGCTAGCCGTAGTGTCTCCAAATGGGGAAAGCGCATCAAAATTTCGCGCACATTGATGGAAACGTTCGGCTTCATTTCAATTTTGAGATATTTCAACAATGGGAAACTAGATGCCATCGTTGCTACGATGTTCACTTTAGCCAAGTTTGAATATTCTTTTTGCCTTGCGTGATTCATCATTTCTTCGTCTTCGCTCGAAAGGAAATCTTCATCGTCCATTTCGCTGTTATTTGACGACCAGGTAAACGATTCCAACTTCGGTAGCGGCATAGCAATCAACTTTTGAAAACATTTTTGAAATTGGACATCACTCCGCATTTTGCTGACATCATAATCATAGTCGTTGTCATAGTCGTTGTCATAGTCAACGTCTTCGGCAATTGCGATTAGCACAAGTTCTTTGAGTTTTGTTAAACTTGCTATTTTTTCGATCGTATTCGGTTGCACTTGGTACAAAGCAATTTTCAGTGATTCCAGCTCAGTCAATCGGCAGACAGCGGTGAAAGTTTCATCGTTGACAGTTACTTTGGTATCATCGCCATCAAAATAGTACTCTTCGTAGGGAACGTCATTTTGATCAGACAATAAATTGAGATATTTTAACATTGGTTGACGAGCGATGACATCGTGAGGCATTGGAAATTTTCCCCGGAAGTTTCCATCAAAGTAAAATTGTAGACCTGACAATTGCAGATGCTCAAACGCTGGGGGATTCGGTAACGTACCGGCTATGTACATCGCAATATTCTTTATTGTTTTGTGTCTCTGGAAAAATTCTGCAAAGTCTAACTCCTCGTAGTTACCTTGAACATTAAACACTTCTAGCAAAGGAGCCTCCAAAACACACAGTATAATATCAGCCGGGTCTTCATCACAATCGATTAAAATTATTTTCCTCAACGCAGGCATTCGGATAACTGTCGTAAAGGCCTGGCTCGGATTTGCGTCAATCAGCAACCCGTCGAATGTTACTTCCTCGACGTTAACCATAGAACGCAAAATGAACTCGAGATCAGCTAGTGTAATGCTAAGCTGCTGATTTTCTCTTTCGAATCGCAACTTCTGAACGTGTACTGCAAAATGTTTCACAATTTCCTTCAAAATTGAATTTTCGGAAGAAATTCCGAGGTTAGTTATGACGAAATTAGTAGTACGTCGCAATGAGTGCTTCATGGAGTTAATAGCATCAAGCCCAATCTGTGCGGAAAAATGGAATCAAAACATCGCTTTGGTAGCTTCAGCTGGAATGGAATATTTCGATGTGTACCTTAGTGGAATCGAATGTAAGACCACATGGTGCGTATGCACAGTAAGCTTTGTAGAAGTGCTTGCAGACCAACCGAATGTCGTGATTCATCGTCGAAAAGCAACCTGCTAGTTTCATTACCTTGAACAAAACTTCTTTCGGTAAACTACAAATGCTCACTGACTCATATTCTGGCTCCATTATGAATTAAAGGATTTGCCAAAATTGTATCCAGAGTATTCCCAAAATTTCTTAACTGTTACGAGTAGGTAGGCTAAAATGTCGGCGACCGAGACAGTTTCAGATTTTGACAGCAGTTTTGAAACATATGGACGTGGACGTATTTTTAACATTAAAAGTTCAATGGACCCAAAAGGAGCGAAAATTTAAACGTTCCGCCTAAATTCGCGAATGAAATACCAATGGCAATGAGCGTTCAACTTTTTTACCGCTTCGAACGTAAGGGGTCATTCATAAATTATGTTCAGCAAGGTAGGCTGAAAAAAGACCCAAAAAGGACAAATCTCCTTAGATAGATTTTTCGTTGAGTTTTTTTACGTTTGACTCAAAGGATGATTATTAGGAGAACTTTGAGAATATATTTATGTAAACCAAAAAATATTTGAGATCGAAAAATGTCAAACAGTTTCATTTTAGAAATAAGACTTAATGTTTCGATCTATTTTTGGACGAAAGGATGTGGAAATAGTACTTTATTGGTGGGCGAGAGAAAATCGAGGATTTCTTCTAATGTAAATATTGTACATAACGAGTGAGCGTAGCGAACAAGTGAGAGTACAATTACTAATTATAAAAGTAAAAAGTTTGTCTGTTTGTCTGTTTGTTTGTCTGTCTGTAAATTGTCGGTCACAAATTTTCAGCGTGAACCAACATACGTCCGACCTGCTTGACGAGTCCAAAGGGGCTGAATTAAAATGCGGTTTTGCATTATCTTTTATAGCAAAAAACCATTATGCTACCTAGATTTCAATTGAAATTTTTTCATGATGTAATTTTAAAATTTTTTTTGGTTCTTTTGGACAGTTGGTTTCTTCGAGAAAGTTGTTGGCATTGATGAGTAGAACCTTTATGAATCCTAAGAAAATGGCTGCCAGCTGTCAAAGTGACGCCATCTTGAATTTTTTGCTATCTTCTGAATTAGAATATCTAGACAGTTGGTTTCTTCGGGAAATTTTTTGATATTGATGAGTAGAATCTTAATGAATCCTAAGAAAATGGCTACCAGCTGTCAAAGTGACGCCATCTTGGATTTTTTGCTTTTAAAAGTATTTGGAAAGGTATGAGAGCCAGACCATTGGTTTCTTTGGCAAAGTCTTAGAGTTTTGTGAGTAGAAGTCAGCAGTATTGGTGAAAATGTCGGGCAGTTGGACATTGAGTCAATTTTTATGCTTTTAAAATTATTTTCGAATGTATGGGAGTTGGGCGATAGGTTTCTTTGGCAAAGCCTCAGAGTTTTGTGAGTAGAAGTCACCAGTATTGGTGAAACTGTCGGGCAGTTGGCCATTGGGTCAATTTTTACGCTTTTAAAAATATCTTGGAATGTATGGGAGTTGGGCGATAGGTTTGATTTCTTTGGCAAAGTCTTGAAATGGTATTACGGGAGGAACGGTTGTACGCGAAACAGTAGTGTGAGAGAAACGGTTGTGCGGGGAAAATGGTAGAACGGTGAAATGGTAGTACGGTGAAAACAATAGTTAGGAGGAAATTGTAGGACGAGAGAAACGGTTGTACGGAGAAAAAGTAGCACGGTGATAACGTTTGTACGGGGAAATTGTAGTACGGGGAAATGGTAGAACGGTGAAATGGTGGTACGGGGAAATTGTAGAACGGGAGAAACTGTTGTACGGAGAAAAAGTAGCACGGTGGTAACGTTTGTACGGGAAAACGGTAGTACGGAGAAAATTTCACACCCTTGCATACATTTTAGTATTAAAAACGCACATCTCCGACCTAGCGGACAAGAATGCTTAATGTCCGCGTAGCCCTTAGGGCGGGGGTATTTACTAGTATTTACATAAGAAGATATCCGAGATTTTTAGAACCGTAAATGGTAGCTTCAACAGTTCTGCCGCTGAGCATCTTCACAATCCACTTATCGGCTGTATCATTGACCTCTCTCTCCGCCTCTGCTTTAGTAATAACCTCAAAGTCTGTATTGTCAAAAGCACCCTCTATATCCATGAAACAACCAAGCGCTACATTTTTATTTTTGAGCATGTGCTCAATCTTTTGGGTCATGTGGTGTAGCGCTGTGTCTATTGATTTTCCAACTTGATAAGCATGTTGGTTAGCATGTAGGGGGAATTTCTTCAACACTTCGCCTCGGATATAGAAGTCGAGGAGTCTTTCTAATGTCTTGAGCAAGAATGACGTAAGGCTTATAGGACGGAAGTCTTTTGTTTTGCAATGGGATGTTTTGCCCGGCTTGGGAATGAAAGCGACTCTGACCTTTTCCCAAAACCTTGGGATATAGCCTAAGGCTATTGAGCTTTTAAAGATGCATCTGAGTCTGTCAATGAGCAAATCTATTCCTTCCTTAAGAAGAGCAGGGAAAACCTCGTCAAGTCCAGCAGATTTGAACGAGTAAAAATTGAAAATGGCCCATTTTGTTTTTCCTCTTTTGGTAAGTTTCTCAGCAAACAACCAATCCTGAAGGTGAGAGGTGTAGGTTCATTGTTACATGTTTCAAGCTTCATAATATGGGTGGTTGTGAATTTGGTGCCGCAATGAATCGTAAATAGAAAATGACAAATATGACGTCACACATATTTGATGAATTCTGTGTGTAAATATCTAAGTCTGACTTCAGGCGGATATATAATAAACAGATGAAAAAATCCTAATGGTAAAATGCAAGTTACCGTTAGGCGTTAAGCGTGTGGTCCAAAAAATTCTTGCCGGTAAAACACATTGATGGGGCGTACCGGCACTCTAAGCCCTACTAGTTTCCGCACCTAGTTCATCATAGATGGCACCAGGTTTGTATGCAATTTACTACTAACATTGTAAAAACGTCGGTAACGAAAGTATCTGTAAGAAGAATCCATCTGAACATAAAAAAATTGCGGGACTAGTAAATAAAAAATGATCTAGCCTCTGATCGGCGGATTATTATTATAATAGGATTTCAAAGCATTTCATTTAACTCGTTGTTGCACCGAAAACGGAAATTATTCATTACATGCTATTCATTGCATGCTATTCACTACATTAGGACCACCACCGGAAACTTCTTATTCCATGTAACGCTGAGTAAATGAGTAAAACACAAGGTTCGGTTCGCTAACAGAAATTTTTAGCGGCGCTAACGCTAACGCTAAAATTGAAAAATAATAGCGACGCTACTCGATACTAGCGAACCACTTTTGAAAGTAGCGAGATTAGTGGTCGCTAGTAGCGCTCGCTAAAACTCGCTATTTTCAAAAAAGAAAGAAAAACAAAATTTTTATTTAAAAATTGCAAAATCTTGCGGAAAAACTTTATTTCGAAATCGCATTGAGGTGCAGTTCGTGCGAGGGAATTTTTTCGAAATACTTAGAGTTCTCAGGTGATGCATAAAATGTTCGAAGCTCCTCATCCAAAGGGTCCACCACTCAGAACTCCGATATTTGAACACTCTTCTTAAGATTTTGTAGGTTCTGTTCTGGACTTAGACTAATTGGGATATTTTCGATCCAGTTCCTAAAGAACTAGCTTCTCTCTCCTTCTTCATCTTGTTCCCATCTATAGACTATGAAAAATTGGGAACTTTCATCAATTTTTCTTATGTTAATGCTGGACTTGTTTTGTATTCGGATGTTTTACGGGTAAGTTCTTGAAGCAAGCTGCTTCCTGAAGGTCCTTCTGGCTCCCATTCCAAGGACTCTGAAGGCAATCTGAGGATTATGGTTATCATAAAAATAATTAAAAGAATCATCAACCAGCACTACGCTGTTTATAGGGTGCTGTTAAGATCTATTTGGTACTTCCAAACAATTTTTGCCTAATAAAATAAATCCGTGTCTTCAGCAATTTTATAGAAAATGAAATGAAGGACAAACTCTCCATACAAAGTTTCCTCGTAAAAAATAAATTTGAAAAGTTAATTGATTCTGAAGGGAGGTCACATAAATAACTTTTTCGGAAAAGCAGGAAAAACTGTTGGGAAAATGGAAAACTCGAAAACTTCGAAAAAAGAACTTTGGACTTTAATGTTTCGTTCGAGCCTAATATCACCATAATCCCTACAAAGGTCGCTTCACAATAATTCATGAAAGTTAGGTCTGCACTGAAAACTTTGAGGGGGGTTGGGGGGCTTTTCTAAAGGTATCCAAATCGTTTTGGAATCTATTCATCAACATTTATTCATGGTCCAAAATTCATGCTTTTTTGACTACAGTTTTTAACATTTAAAATTGGATAGTAACGTTACATTTCATTGTATTTTCTTTTGTTTTAAAACGCCAGTGTGCCTTTCTAAATGTTAATAGCACTAAGTGCACGAAAATCGAAATTTTGTTCAACAGCGAGTCCTACTAAATTAGGTAAATCAGAATAATAGCAAGAAAGACAATAGAACAGGTTGATAGAATATTGCATTCGTGTTGAAAAACTTGACGCAGGGACGTTGATTGTCTGAGGGGTTCAATATTCTATAGCGATTTAACTAACAGAAAATGATGTTTTTATTCTGTGATATAACAAAGTTTGTGAAAAAACAGTAATTTAGCGACTAGCGAAAGAGGGTCCGCTAAAGTCATTATTAGCGATCGCTAGTCGCTGCTAGCGATCAAAATTGAAAATTAGCGTCGCTACTAGCGAAGCTACTAGCTTCGCTAGTAGCGACGCTAACGATTAGCGACGCTAACCCAACCCTGGTAAAACAGTATACAGTGGGGGTTGCTTCATAAGTCATTCCAGCAGTCAAGTCCATTCTGGATCATTTCGTGTATTTTTAAGCAACTTGCTTTAAAAAATGTTTTTTTGACTCCACTAGTTGTATACCTATCCTTCGGCTCGAGATATAAAATCTACACTCGTCAAAACCCGCTTTTTGCTTAAAAACACCCTATTGAGTTTGGCTCATTTAACAAAATTGTCACATTGTAATGACTTACTTCCGCACCCCCACTGTAATCTACTATTCCTATTACAAAATGTCGGTTTTATTTTTGTCAGGATATCAAAGTAGCTTTTCAGGTTATCAAAATTATTTATTCAGTATACCTATATCCAGAAACTCTTTTAGGATAATACTTTAATTACATAATACATAATTACATAATTACTTTAATAAATGCACTAGCGTAGATATACATGTATGTATAATAAGATTGTGAATTTGACGTTAAAACTGGACTAGTAGTTATAACTAGTGTATGTCACAAGGACTATATGTAGTGATGATGCATACCATTCAAAACACTCGAAACACCGCCATACAGATACTCTGTACGTGGAACATTTTGAATATTAAATTAAAACTGAAAGAATAATTCTGAAATCAAATCTGAAAGGAAAAATTTGCCATGACTCGGACCCGAACCCAGAACCCTCATCTTGCCGGGGTGGTGCTCTTACCAATGGAGCTACCGTGAACATTTCCGCTTCAGATCTAAGTTTGAACTGTTGTTTTAGATTAATCAGTTTGGGACGGTCGCCTAGACGATCTTGAAACACAGATCCTACCAAAAATCTGTCAAGTGTGGCAGGTCTCCGATTAGCGATTTGGGATGGTCTCTCGAAAAATTCCCCGACGATCTTGCGCCTCAGCTGAAGGTACTTGAGGCATTCACAAATTAAGTTCCCTCCGTTTCCTCCCCCAATCCACAAGAGCATTCGGTGGTTCCCGAAAGCCTCAACTTGTACGTGTACCGATTTAACCCGCAATGTCCAGTGATCGCTCCCACAACCCCCCTAATGCGACACCGGTCCATCACTAGCAAATCATTAGCCCATTTCTCGTCAGGCCTCAGGAAGAAGCGCTTCGTGTGAGCACCTCCGTCATATTATTCCCATCGCTCCACGTGTCCTCGCCGCACCCAGTTATTTAGCGCTTGCGCACACAACGACTTGTGGGTATTGGCAGGTAGGGTTCGGCTCTCATTGATATAGTCGTGGGTCCCATTCTTGCAAGTTCATCCGCCCTTTCGTTCCCCTTCACACCAGAGTTCCCAGGTACCCAAACCAGCGGGATCCAATTGCTTGAACCCACATTGTTCAGATACTCCTTGCACTCTTTGATCAGCCTAGAGGTCACCACGGGCGATACAAGTGCCCTGATCACTTCCTTACTATCCGAAAGGGTGAGGACGTCCTTCCGTGCGTCCTCGAGCAACCATTAGTAGCGCGAAAGCTTCTGCCTGGAGAACACTAGTGGTTCCACCTAAGTGGAACCAGTTACCCTGCACCGCATTCGGATCGTATGTTCCAGCCCCTCCCCTTCGACTGCCTTGGATCCGTCTGTAAATCTAACTTTTGCCCTTCCACTCAGATAGGCCGGCCATCCGTCCAGCCACTCCTCTCTGCTTGGAAATACCGTTTCGAACCGCCTTGTGAAGTCAATCACCGGCGTCATTTGGTCCCCCTAGCCATGCTGAAGACTGGGTCCGGAATCACCTCACCGATTTTGTCATGTTCAACCCCGAAACGGGCAGCCCACATATTACCTGTCCGCAGTAGAAAAAGCTCTAGCCTTGATAACCAAGTCCAGAGGTGGTACAGCCAACAGTGCTTCCATGGCAGCGGTCGCCGTGGTCTTCATAGCTCCAGTGATGCAAAGGCATACCAGCCTCTGAATCTCACTCAATTCCTTTCTCGCACACTCAACACTCAACGTTCAGCCTTGGCCACCATACCACAGAGCCATGGCTCATCATTGGCCTGATCACAGCCTCGTACAACCATAGAATAGCCTAAGACGGTAGACCCCAGTTTCTCCCGAAGGAGTTCCTGCAGATCCAAAAAGCCGTCAAAGCCATCCTCGCTTTGTCCGTGACATGGTCAATCCAGTTCAGCTTACTATCAGTTACCGTTGTTTCAGTTGAACATTTTGAAGTCATTTACAAATACGGATTTCACTACTCACGTAGAATACATACTTTGCTGTACGGTTTTCATGAAATCAAACACCAAACCGAAAGATTAATTTCCATTTTTTTAGGAACAATAAAACTTAGCATGAGTCACATTATGAAAAGTTGCGTTTAGATTAGCAGCACATAGTGTTCTCTTTGATTTCTGAAAGGCTATGCGACTCCATATGGTTCCCATGCCTAATTTGCCTATACCAGAAGCAACGCATTAAATAAAATTGCGCAGTCATTGTAACAGACGTGTTACCATTCAGTTTTTATGTTTTATTATATAAAGGATTATAATTTCAATATCAGAATCTTTCGATACAAAATTAGAGCGAGCAATTTCTTTGTTATTGTTACCTGGAAGGGTGGATTCAATCAAATATTATAATGAAGATGTTGCGAACCGAAGGAGTGACTTTCAATTATGTTTTTTTTTCTCAACGATTTAGATGGAAAGGATATTTTAATTTCCTCTCCTGTGACTTCCGTTTATTGATAGGATATCGTCAACAACAAGCGTTGAATATATCTAAAGTCTAGACAAACAAAAACTTTTTGTAAATACCTTGAAGTTTGTATAGAATGTCATACCAAATATGGATCCGAATCGGCAAAAATATTAATTATAAATTCAATATCGGACAAAATGGCATACCGCAGTGTATTAATGAGCTTTAATTATTAAAAATTTCATTTGTGTCCTGTAACAAAGTTGAATTTTTTTCTCTCATATTTTTGCCGAACATTTCAACTACTTGAAATCAGTTAACAAAGGAATAAGAAAAATATTTTGTTGATTTTGCATTGAAATGTTGGAGCAAAACAAATATTTATGAAATCATAACCGAACAAAAAATTGCATAGTTTATTGATGGAATCTTTAGTTAGTTTTATATGTACGACAATTTGATGTTAGAACGTGAACGAATATGTTTGCAGAAGGAAATGATATCTGTTGACTAAAGTCGGACTTGATTTTTGTGATAAAAAATACGAAAGAATTTATGTAATAGATTTGTTAATAATTTTATCTGACACAATCTTCGTAAAAGATTCATACGAATTTCAGTTTTTCTTTTTCTTCTTCCGTTGTTCGTTGTATTGATTAACTTTAAGAATTTTAAAAATTGAAAGGGAGCATGCGATGTTACACACAACATGCAATTGTTTCTTACTGTAATCAACAAGAACGAAAAATTGAACATTTCAACATATGTAAATAGAATACTATATGCATACACAAGTCATTGCATATTCGTGTGCGTACCTGAGTATTCTCTCTACCGCACGACCCCCATGGGTGAGGAATTGAGGTACGTCCAATTAAAGTGAGTCCCCGAAATGACTCTCCCTATTACGGCAGGCCGGTGCAACCTCCGCGACCTAGGTAAGGTTCGGAATACTATCATCTTCCTACTGAATTCTCGCCAACCTGGTTGCCCACGAAGGACTAGGGGTTCAGTCACCCATTTCAAAACGCAAGCTGTTCTGACGCAGCTCACTATGTCCCACAGCCCCCGCGTTGCAGCGCCACTAGGCACCTCAACCAAGTGCTGGGGCCGGATGCGGCATCTCGATGACCGAATTTACTCTCGGTGGGGGCTTTCGCGGTAAGGCTCTTAACCAGACCACTTCGGTAGGGATGTGCACCGCATCCCAGGCACCGCTGAGCCAGCTCAGGAAACAATGGTGTCGCTACCCACCAGTGGACCAACGGCTCGAAGCCGTTGGCGACCCACCCCTGTGGTCACTATATGCATACAATGGGGTAGTCCAAAAAATTGTAGCTGAGGGGCGTCAGTGCTCAAACGATTCTAAATGAGTTCCTGACTAAAAGTTTCTATGGAGCCGACTTGTTCAGCCTTCAATTCCACGCTTCAGGATGAACCTTTTTTTCTGAAAATCACAAACATAACTTTTCCAGTACTGTGAGAGCTCTCAAATGGAGTCAATTTTTATTTCAAATACATGCAATTCATTACATGCTTCTTTGGTGCAATGTATAAAGCGTTGACTTCGCAGATTGTCCCTGAATTGCTTCAGATTAAGTCGGTCACGTGGCTGTAGAATTTTTTGTCAGGGACTCATTTAGAACCGTTCTAGCGTCACTGCCCCACACCTTCAATTTTTTTTGAGCACCCTATATATTGTACACTTTCAGAGAGACCAAACGCAAATTGTCGTATTGGAAGATTCAATAATAGTTTTTGCAATTAAGCGACAAAAAACTCGCTTTTTTGTGCGTCATTTCAGTGTTGCACGAGGTCATTTTTCGCACTAGTGCGAAAGCGATTTTACGCAAGAAGTGTGATAAATCTTTATCGCACCAGTTCGTAATTGAAATTTCGGCAATATTTCGCAAGTGGAAACACGCAGCGAAAAGCTTTTTATTTGTCGGTAAATTGTAAAAATCGTTGTTTGATACACGTTAGAGATGAGCGGGTCGACCATTTTTCGCAACCCAACCCGGACCGAACCCGACCCGATAAAATTTTTCGAAACCCGAAACTCGAACTGTTTCAAAACCCGACCCGGACTGAACTCGACTCGATAAAATTTTTCGAAACCCGAAACTCGAACTGTTTCAAAACCCGACCCGGACCGAACCAGACACTCAAGTTTTTCGAAACTCACAACCCAAATTACTTCCAAACAAAAATTATTTCAAGGCCCGACGTTTGCATTCTTCACGGACCTTAGACTAAAACCAAGTTCGTGTAATGTAAGATGATAAAATTTAGACGAGTTTTGTAAAATATAAGAAGTCAATAAAGGATCGGGACTCGAATAAAATGATACAACAACCAGACCCGGACCGAACCCGACCCGATGAAATTTTTTTAAACCCGAAACCCGAACTGTTTCCAAACCCGGCCCGTACCGAACCCGACTCGATTAAAATTTTCGAAACCCGAAACCCATGAACCCGACAAAAACAATTCGGGTTCGGGTTCGGGTCGGGTTTTTCGAAGTTTCGGGCAACCCACTCATCTCTAATACACGTAACGTATGCTGGTAGTTTAACGCACACGATGTGTTGCTGAACTCGCCTTCAGCTCGTGTCGGCAATCTCACATCTAGTGCGTTAAACCCTTCATACGTAACTTGAATCGAAAACTACTATTTCGATACTAGTGTCGCGTCGTATGAAGGTATTTTATCGCATGAGATGTCAGATGTCGATCAAGAGCAAAGCCAGTGTTGACAGACATCGTGTGCGATAAAACACCATCATATGACACGTGTATCGAAACGATTTCGTCATTTACTTTCTCGCACTAGTGAAAATCCTTTCTCTGTTTCACACAGACTGATAGGATAAGTGTGCGAGAGTGTGTGAACCTATCAAGTAATAGAAGCAATAACTCAGTGTATTTAAATGTCGCCGAAATTCGTAAAAATTTGATTTATTCTTCTGAGAAAGATGATACTTTTGCGAAGTCAGTCACTTCAAAATCCGGAGGCCCCAAAATCCGGGAGATCCGGACGAAATCTGGAGATGAAATATGAACGAAGTTGTATTTTTCTAATCAGCGACAGTTTTCTTATACAAATCACATTTTTATCTGTACTGCTGCGCCGCAGGCCGTGTACATATTGGAAAAATAAAACAGCGGGATCGAGGAAAAGCAACCCTTGCAAAGGGGTCAGGGGTAAATATCCCCCTTGCGGGGTCTAAGGGGCAGTTAATACCGCTGTCACAGTGTTACAATCCTTTATGTATTATGAGATATTTCAATTAACTCTATGAGCAATTCGAAATACTGTATCCTAAAAGAAGTCACAAAACAAATGCCGAACAAGAATTATCATGATGCGCCATAGAAGTGAAGTTCAATTGAATTTCGAAACAAGGCCAATGTAATACTTACGTGGCCACATGTGATATGTTCGCCGTATGTATCACTACACTTCTACAGTTAGTATCACTAAAAATACGGAGGATCCAAATTCCGGCGCTACAAAATCCGGACGCTACAAAATCCAGACGCTACAAAATCCAGACGCTACAAAATCCAGATGCTACAAAATCCGCACGCTGCTCTGTGTTTGGATACCTCTGGATTTTGACGCCTCCTGATTTTGACGCTACCGAAGTTTGACGCCTCCTGATTTTTCGTCCGTATTTTGTCGCCTCCGGATTTTGTGCCTCCGGATTATGAACGTGAGCCTAATTTTGTAGGGATTTAGAGGGCCTAATGTCAACAAAAATGAAGAAAAATGGAACGGTAAAGTTCAGTCAGTCATAAAAGCATACTTTATAACTCAAAAAGATTATATTTTCGAATATTTCGATCTTATTTTGAATCTAAACGAAATATTACCTATCAAACCGAAATTTTTGCTACAATGAAAATGTACGCACCAGGCTACTAACAAGCCGTACCTACCTCGATTTTGACATTCTATCACAAGGTAAAAAATTTCCCAAGATATCACGAACCTTTAGGAAATTATAGGAATTCTTAAAGAGTTTTGTAAAGAAATTGTCCAGGAGCTTTTTGGTTGAATAACAGTCCTGTCGGATAACGTACAACCGCAATTACCCAAAGTAGGTCAGGGAGGAGGACATGGAAGACAGAATGGAATCCAATCGCTGATCTTATAGGAAACTTCTTTCCAGTCAGTTGTTATGCCTGTGTTATGTCAATATGTCATTTTGGTTACATTTAACTTTAACTTAATTTTCATCACAAAAACAGCGCCGACAAAGAAGAGGACTGATAAAAGACACAGTTACATGTTATAAAAAATAGCAACTGTAACTTTAATTTACTGCAGTAACTTTTAATTTGTCGCCTTACTACGAAAAAGATTAACATTCACGACACATCACAAGTGTTCACCAATTGAACAAACTTTGTTTTTTCATAAAAGTTTATTTCTTGAATATATTCAACCAGTTTAGTTTGCAGCAACTTTTAACATTAATGAAGCAATGTATGAGAATGTGGAAAAAATGCAGCTTGTAAAGAATAAAATTAATTTGTCCCCTCCAATAGAATCTAAAAAGATCTCCCTTGGGGTGGCAAACATTCACGTACGTAAGGCCACATGTAGGGCGTAATTTAGCTCCAACATATTCGGGTATAAGGATCCAAGATATTTGGGGATGAGGAGTATAGATCGAGGAACGTGATGAAATTTAATTGAATTAGGGGCCACTCAAAAATTCTGTTACGCAAATTCTAGACACGCCTTTTACTCTCAAGCAAAATTTGGACACATTTTTGTTAGAACTATCCCGC
Source organism: Pseudolycoriella hygida (assembly GCA_029228625.1). Classification (NCBI taxonomy): domain Eukaryota; kingdom Metazoa; phylum Arthropoda; class Insecta; order Diptera; family Sciaridae; genus Pseudolycoriella; species Pseudolycoriella hygida. The sequence continues at coordinate 131,558,588 of CM055403.1, read as the reverse complement.
TTGTCCATCGTGTTGCGTTACATAAGTTATAAGCGAACACTTACCTACTAATTGCGTTGAAAACTGCCCCTGAACTCATCCGAAGCAACAATGACAAAACCCCTCCCAACGTTTTTGTTTTGTCGTTTAATAACACTCCATATGAGAGCGTTCATATATGACGTCTGCATTTTTTGCGGACTTTTGGATCGCCCCCTTGTCTGCAACGTTCCATACAAATGAAGATTTTCTTGTATGAAGTGTCTGTTTTCTTAGACCCCTACCCTCCTTCCCCTAACGCAGACGTCATTTATGAACGCTCATTATATTACCATATGTGCGGAATACGAATAAGCCTAATCACTCATCTAATCATTCATCAAAAATCACCTAAGAGTCAGAATTGCTCTTTGCGCAACGAGTTCGCAAGTTCGTGTTTACATAATTCGAGATGTATGTGTGGGTGTAATCCTCTCTCGAGGCACACTCGAGTTATGTAACTAACTTTACATGATAACTGTTCGAAGTGCTCAAATCATTTGAATATCTAAGACACAAAAACAAACATAACCGAAGACCCGTACGTATCAGAATAGATGTGGCAAGTTTTTGAAACTATCAGAATTCCAACGATCTACAGAAATTACAGAAGTTAATGTCGAAAACCCTCCCGAAGTTCGGCAACTGAAGAAGTGGATATATTCCGGGATGATGTCATTTTTAGTTAAAACCCTGAAACAAGTGTTCTCTAAAATTTTATTCTCTACAACTTTTTTTTGGAAGCAACTTTCCAACTGCCATAGGTCTAGAGATATGAGTCATCCCTCCTGATTTTACAAGTAACTGAACTCCATGGATTGTGACATTTTTCAGGAAAAACCTGAGATGCTGAGATATTTGCGGAAAGGTTTCACTATGTTTTTGGTCACTTTTTCGACCGTATCTCCGGAACCACTTGACTGATTCTGTTTCTCTTTGAAGGTGAATCATGGAACATATGTACCTTTCAGGGAAAAAAAGTTTAGGATGATCGGTGCAGCCGTTTAGGAAAAAACGATGAGACGAACAGACGGAAATTTTTTTTTCGCTGATTCGTCACCTCTAGACGCTACTCTTGCCTCGATCTACCCCATGTTACAATAAAATGTCTTGTAGTAAATGTATAGGAGCTTTATACTTCGTACGGGTCCAAAAATTGCAACCTTCAAGTGTTAAATTCGAAAGCAATGCATAAATGTGATTGGCTGTGTATTGTACACGACAAACACAAATCATGCGACTACATGTGCATTATTTGATTTCTGTCTCCACTATGAGTGTATACAGTGAAAAATGAAATTTGTTCACCTACGCAATCTAGAGTTCACACAATGAATTCCATTCATTTTCGATTTTATGCATTTCTCACGTTATGCACTGTTTCATCGCAAAATTACACTGAAAATTCGTACTTTGCGTGTTACTTGGAACTGTATACCATGTAAAATAATAAAAGTTAAATTGCCGAACTAATGGTCTCTTTGGATCAGAATCCTCGAGCAGACCAAGGCCTACAAGTTACAGCCGCCGAAAAAGAAGAAAGAAAGAAGAAGGTTTTCCAGACAAACCTTACACGGGTTTGTAATAATAATTATATTAGTATGTTTAGTACACTTATCGAGCTTCGAGTGGCGTAATAAGTAACAGCCAAAAAAACAGATTTTGCGATGTACATTTCACCCGTACATTATTCTAAGTTTGAGCCGTACATTCCACGGTTAATACGTAAAATGTACGTCAGAAATGTTCAATGTACATTTAAGTAAACCGTTGGTCCTCTCACCGATTTTACATTTTATCCTTAGTCGATGTTACAATGTACATTGTACATTAGAGACGTCGATTTTTTTGTGAAATGGCAGTCTATATTAGAAGAAAATTTTGCACACGACGACAAAACATTTCATGTCAATTTTATTGTCTCAAGGCAAATAATATTTTTTCGAATGGTTTCAATATTACTCCATTATTTTAATGTATTCATTCGTTTTCCCAGAGTGTGAATGTAAAGTTTTTTTTGTCGTTACCTTGATCTTGTTTAGCTTAGATGCTTAACTTAGGCGTTAATGCATCACTCGTGATTTACACAACAACACAAGTCACCATAACAACTTATCTTAGGCGACGAGATACGAATCGAACCGTAGGGTTTGAGACTCGAGAGAGAGTATTTTGATGCATGCATTTTTTGTTGCGTCCCCATCGTCATCACTTATCCTCCACGTTCGCTTTCACTGTCGATTTTAGTGAAAAATTCATCCTCACAATTAACTTTGTGCCGTTAGTGGGAGTACCTTCACGGTATTACAAAAACTACAATCTCCTCAACGTAATGTGTCATGGAAAGATAATTTTACAAAGAATTAAGTCACATGAGAGGCTTTAGAAGGAATGGAATAATGATAGAATTACAGGTCAGATGAGCAACATAAGTAAAGACCACTAATAACAGAAGTTTACTGAATTTATTTCAACAATTTCTATGCAATAACTGTACCTTGGTGCAGATTCACTTGTTGATCAAATTTTGAATTTGCTGAGCTGTACACGGTTTAGTTTCATCACAGATTACTCTTATCAGGCACATTGCAGTGATGCACCTCTCACAGAATGGTGGACGAGGAACATACTTCAGTTTTTTTGGTGTAATTACTGTTCCATCAGAGAACGTACAGCCGCAATTACCCAAACCTGGACAAGGTGGTGGACATGGAGGACAGAATGACCGCAAATACGTGGAGTTGTAGCAAAGGAGACTAGATTCTTCATTCGGTCCTGCAGAATCGCTTGTTGATACCTGTATCGTTCAAGAGTACAGAGAAAAAAATTACAAATTTAATAAATTTTACTCACAACAACAGCGCAGATGAAAAATGTGGCTATCACGAAGTACAGTTTCATTGTAGAAATAATTTTCATTTCTACTGAGATCGGCTTTTTATACGCCTACGAAAACAATAAGTAGGTAATATTTGTCGTCAGAAACGTTTTTCAATTGAACAAACAATTTTTTTCCTTATCATTGTTTGTACTCGTTAGGGTTGTCCAAAATCATGTGATAAAATTCAGAGGTTACAACGTTTTAAGGCCTATCTGAATTACACGAAAATCGATCCATAATAAAAGATCTCGTGTAGAGCGAAATTCGTAACGAGTAATCATGAGAAAAGTGCACGTGTTTCAAAAAGGTAAAAATATTAAGTTTTTGGGATTTTCGGAGGCTTTTAAAAAATGTGTCCAAATGTATTGTTCGCAGCCCATTCGGTTCTAAAAATGGCACTAATGGTACCCAACATTTTAGCCCTATAGGAACAAAGAGACTGCTGGCACGAATTGTGTAATTAAGAGTGCATCTGAAGAAAAGTCAAACCTTGTCACTCAAGGTAGCCTGGTACTGAAATTCTGACTACGCCCAACTAGAAGAACAAGTGAGGTTATTAGTTAGTAACACCATCGAAGTCGGCACCAGGCTGCCTACTTGAGACCTAAAGCTGGGAATAAATAAGGCAGCCTGGTGCTGAACATTTGTTCTTACTAAAGTGGAAGCAGGAGTGAGTTCTATACGTCACACAAGTTTCAATTCGGCACCAGGCTGCTGCTGCCCTCTGCATTCAAAGTTTCATTGATAAAGGACGCAGCCTGGTGCCGACTTGAAACTTAAATGACGTATAGATCTAACTACATTCTACCCTTTGGTAAAAACAGATGCTCAGCACTGCCTTCTTTATTCGCAGATTATGGGCTCAAGTACGCAGCCAGGTGTCAAATTATAAACTAATACGATGTAATGTAGTCGCTACTTCCTTAATTTTGGCATTTTCAAGTTTTGCAGACTTATCTTTTAGCGAAAAGTTTGTTAAAAATACTAAGCAATCTCAAAAAAGTAGCTCAACTACTAGATGAAAAAACAATGATTTTATGTACCTATTGAGGCACTTTTTAGAAATTTACAATTTTTTTTAACAAAAGTTACTCTGGAAAAATATCGCATTTATAGTACGCGCCCTTAGCCCATTTCCAACGAGTCAATTTATAGCCACCCCTAAGACTTTTTTTAAATAAAATTTGGAAACTAAGCATTTTTCCCATTTCATAAACAGTAAATGATAACAACACAACGTGAGGTTTTTATTTGTATTTACTTAGTCTAACATTCAAATGAGTAACGCTGACTGGCTTTTATTTTTTAAATTTAGGTGTGAACATGTATGTACAGCTTTGTATTTATAACTTTCAGCTTTTTGTGAGATAACAATCCAGTTGATCTAACGAGTGATACATCCAAAAGTAAAGTATCATTCATAAATGTATTTTAGTGTCTCGATTCTCATAATCTTCGCAACTTTGAGACAACATTCCATTAACAACAAAAAATTCGTAACTTGACAGTAGACATAATAGACACTTGTAATTTGTAGGAATGTTTCGTGTATTTTTCACTCTTAAACCGCGTGCGGAAATTATGCTTTTTCCCCCGGTATCCAAATTCGATTTCCCGATTTTTCCCGGTATCCGCTGAAATTGGGCTGAATTTCCCGTTTTCGAAAGTAAAACTTCCCGATTTTGGTAAAAAAAATTTCCCGATTTCGAAAATAGTGTTGCCTGGACGTAATTTCCTAGTTTCCTAGTTGCGAATTATTGTACTCAGCGCACGACAGATAACTTCACCGCTCAGTATGTGATTAAAATTACACGAGCGTAGCGTTCCTTTCAATTTTTTGCTTGATGTGTGGAAGTGCAACGCTCGTCTTACATTTTTTTAATTTCGTTAAACTTTCAACAACAGAACAATTTTTCAGAATATAAGTAATCTGAAAACGCGCTTACTTAATTGTGGACGTGGAAGATAGGGACGCAAGTGAAAATTTCACATTTATTTTCGAATATCAATGCACGAAAATCTGATTTTTATGCCGGGATGACCAGAGAAAATCCGGGCCTGGTACAACAAAAATTTACACTGAGATCAAAATAATTATTCGCGGAGCGCGCAAATTTGTTAAAAGTGTAAATCAAACGCTGAGGAATAAAGTTAAATTGAAACATTTATCTGTCTCATTCGCTGATAGATTAACACATTATATTAACAATTATTTCCCGATCTTTAGTCATATCCCGATTATCAGTTCAAAAAGAGGTACTCAGCTAAGCCGTGCAAATCATAAAAAAACTTGCGATGAAAGAGAGAAAAGATTTTGTATGGATTTTTTCATACGAAATGTTTTCTCTCTTTTATCTCAAGGTTTTTATGATTTGCACGGCAGAGCAGGAAGATCCTTGTACATCATTGGCCTTCTGTCTAGCTATCATGAAGTTGACACACTCCTTACTGATTGAACACTTGTTTTGCTGACGACGGCAACATCGGTGACAATTTCAACACTGTTTTGGATGATGTGGCTGGAGTTTTAGCCTTCTCGGACGAGTCAGGCTTAACGTTGAACTCATCAAAATGTGAGGTTTACTTCATTAACACGCCAGACGACGCGAAAGCTGAAATGATTGAATACTTGAACCATCTGTTGCCTGGCATCAAAATACTCGACAATTCCTCATTTCATCTACTTGGATCTCCAATTACGGTTGACGGCATTTCGAATGCTTTGGCAAAAGTGACAAACACAGTAAAAACATTGCGTAAGCCTGTAAAGCTGTTAGATATCCACCCCGCCAACGAATTGAATGACAGATCCTGGACCCAAGTATCGTTGCCAATAACATTAGCTGGCTTGGGCATCCGAAAGCTAACAGACCTGGCGCACCCGGCGTACTTTGCCTCTGTCAATCTCAACCATTGTCAAGACAAATTCTAGCCAAATCAAATCTGTGCATTTTGAATGATCAATTTTTCGCTATAGTCAATTAATACCCAACTGCATGGATTCCAGCGCAACCGAAACAAAAAAGCTGCCAATCAATATGGGATTATATGCGTGCAAACCAAATTTTCAACGAGCTTTTGTTAACCAGTGACTAAGTTGATCGAGCCAGACTTCTTGCATCATCAAAACATTCCTCAAAGTGGTTGCAAGAGGTACCGTCGCATCAGTTAGGCCTTAGATAACGACTCGGCGAGAATGGCTGTAGCGCTTCGACTGGGAAATAAGGTTTGGGATTCCCACATTTGTGTTTGTGGCACCCTAGTGAAATCTAACGTCCATCATGATTTATCGTGTAGCAAAATGATCGGAAAATATGCCAAACATTTCGAAATCAACAAGATCATGTCTCATGTCGATGGCCTTCGCATCTGCTGATTTCCCAAACACGCTCGAACCACCCAGTTTGTAGCGTGAAGACGGTAAACGACCCGATGACTTGACGTGCTATCCCTGGAGCCATGGAAGGTCATTTGGGGCGTAATAGTGGTTAGCACAATGGCATCATCGTACATCAATTTAACGCCCAGTAATTGTGGCGTTGCAGCTAACCTGGCCGAACGTGACAAGCACAATCACTACATTGACCTGAAGAATCGGTCATGCCAGTAGCATTTGAATCGCTAGGGTCCATCGGACCAGAAACCAAACTTTTTTGTTGTAATCTGAGTAAACAAATGAAACGGAAAACGGGCGAGCCGAGAAGTCTGGACTTTTTGCTCCAGCGAATCTGGATTGCAATTCAGAGGGGCAATGCAGCAAGCATCCTCAATACCTTCGGTGATAAAAGTGAACAAAATGTTTTCCTATGATATTACTCATTAGTGTATGTAATTTCTCTGATATTTCCAAATAAACACAAAAAAAAAATTCAGTCATTCCCCGATTTTAGTCATTTCCCGATTTTACGTTATTTCCATATCTTTAGTTATTTTCCGATTTTCACTTATTTCCAGATATTTAATCATTTTCCGATTTTCTGAAGTAATTGTTGTTTTGCTTGGTCGGTAATTTAAAATTACTAAATCTTTTGTATTGTTTCGATTCGACCAATTTTATGTTATTTCCGATTTTTAGTTGTTTTCCGATATTTAGTAATTTCCGTACCTTTTCTCTTCTAATTTCCCGGTATCCATTCTTTTGGGCTCCAAAATTTCCCCGTTTCTAGTATACTTAACAGGATACCACACTTTTTCCACCTGCGTCTTAAACTAAGAATGGTATCCAATGGCTTCTATTGTACCGTTAAGGTACGAATATTTTGTTCTTTATGATTAAAGTTTTCGTAGTGTTACGAAGATTATGAGAACACTAGCCGACAGAGGTTTTGTGATGAAGAAGAGAATGATGTAGGCTGACGTATTTTGATCTGAAAACCACAAATATGTAACCAGTTTTTTTTCAGGCACCCTCCATTTCTTCCAGCATGAGCAAAAACTTCCCAAGCAAGAGCCTCTTACTTATGCTTCGAAAGTATGAGCATATGCTTTTCATTTCATTTTTTTCACGGAGTGTGCCAGAAAAAGACTGGTTCCATATTCGTGTTTTTCAAATCAAAATACGTCAGACTACATCATTCTTTTCTTCATCACACAACCTCTGTCGACTAGTGAAATCGAACGCAAGAATCTTCATTTTGTGGAATGAATTGGAATCTCACAAATAGCTGAAACTTATAAATGTTTCAGCTGTACTAAGTTAAAGGAGGGTGTTATAAATCAGCTAATTTTATTACGATATTCCTTGGCAACTCAACTCAACTCAAGTCCTTTGATCCACAATATTTTGAACAATTCTTAATCGTTTCGAGAAATTGAGACAAAAACGAAAAACACGCATCACAATTTATGGAAAAAAGTATAGTTCCGTTAAGCTGGGTCGGTTCCAATGAGCATTACGTCAGGAAGAATAAAAATCTTATGAATTCGAATAGATTCAGTGAACTGGATGAAAGGCGGCAGCCAGGAAAGTTTTCGTGACGTAAGGTGAGGCATAAGACCCAGAGGATAACAGAAGAAAAAACGAATACGAAAAGTATTTGCTGAGGATCGCCACTGCTGGCAACTATACTGCTGTGGAGCCATGCAAACCCCCATAGGGTTAATTATGGATGTTAAGTAAAAAGTAAAAAAAGTATTAAAGTCACGATTCCTTGAGTAAGTGAAGTTAACTGACATGAGAGGATGAAAGTACGTAAAGACTACTAGGGAAGGAGGGATGGCCTCTAGAGCTATGCTACAATCCAGTTCGACTGCATCTCACTGATAGTTTCAAAAAGAACTATCGATGCATCGATGAGACTATACAAAAGGAGACCAAAGGAGTGACCTCCGAAAAATTTAATTTGTTCTAAAACTGATTGTAGATTGCATGCGAAATCTATTCGAAAATTAATAACAATTCAACAGCAAAATGAACTCTTTGATTGACTTGTTTGTTGCTATAACGGGATGTACTAATTGCGATAATATTGTCAACAATTTATCCAAAACACTAACTGAATTCGCTATTTTCAATCGATTTATAAAATTATTTGTTGAATTAATTATTCATGACAATGAACGTAAAATTAATTGCTTTTGCCTCAAAAATGTTACATTTTGTTATTAAGTTTCGAAATTTGATGGCTAACGAACGGCGGCAAGGTTAATGTGAAAATTCTCGTCGATAGTAACAAAAGATTGGGAAAACAGTAAATTAAAATTCATCACAACAATGGGATTATTATTTTCAATTAATGGAAGTTTGTTTCGGTTTCAGTGAGAAAAAATTGAATATTTCCTATTAATTACCATGAATTTGGTGACAGGATATTCTGTGGAAAAAACTATTATCTCACGTTAAAATTTTTTTTTTTTTTTTAAAATTTTTTAGTTTGAGTTTGTACACGCTGATATGCGCATGGTTGTACAACAAAGGTGCACTGATGAGTCTTATAAAGACGAAATCAGCTGTAGTTTATTGAGTGTCGAAAGTGTGTTGAAGGAAAATAGTGTAATAACTTCGGAAAGTGTTTCTAATGCGTTTTTTAAATTATCGTTTTTCTAAACTTCGGTTTTTGAAATAAAAAATTTTTAGTATGGAACTATAAGGCGTAAGAAAAATTCGTTAGTAATTATTATCTCACGACTTACATAATTGTCCCGGCCACCGGCTGTATTTTTAATACACGAGAGATGCACATATATGTGATGGAAAAAAATCCACGAAAATTTTGTCGCCTGGTATTATCGTCAGGCGAAACAGTTGTCTTTCAGGGGTGGAAGATATTATCATTCGGAGAAACAAATAATCGCACCAACGAGTTCTTTGGATTAAAAGTCCATTCTATTTCAACTGTCAAAATGGCGTTTCAAACGTCAAAGCGATCAGGTAAAAGTGTTTGCATTTATTTATCTACTAGCGCAGTCGAACTGATTTTTTAAGTACTGTTACCCTGGCTTCGATCGGGTCGTACTGAACATTTCGTGGATTATTTTGCCCAATCCTACAAGTGGAATTATCCCAGGATTGGGCCATTTCTCCAGAAAACCCTAAGACGTGTTCGCTAAAATTCAATTCTCTTCAAGTTCGCCTTGGTTAGCAACTTTCTAACTGCCGTAGTTCCAGAGATACGGGATACATTTCATGAAACCTTTCAAAACTTTACAAATGTACAAAAAATTGCCACAAAGAAAGAAAGAAAGGTTTACCATTTTTATTCCGTTTTCATACAAAATAGCAATATTGTTTAACTCATATCTCCGGATCGTGTGAACCGGTTTTAATTTAGTGAAAAACCAAATCGGAGCAGAAAGCAAATTTTTCACGTGTAAGACTTGCGTCACGGCCCCTTAATACCGTGGGGTCATGATTGTGATCGTTACTTGATTGTCTCAGATACTGACTTAAAGCATACTTGTTTGTATTTGCCGAAAGTATCTCCAATCAGGTAATGACCGTTCTACGTTGGAATAAGGAGGTAATCAGTATATCACTTCCTACGTTTTTGGGATTAGGTGAAATTTCTCTAGCACGATTTAGCCGCCATCATTTTTTAGCATCAAGGTTTTAATCAAATGAAAAACCTCAATTTTACTTTCAATAAAATTACTGCAGTAAGAAACAGCTAGGTGCAGTGAGGTGCAGATGGGTTCAGTGAGGTGTAGCTAGTGCAGTGAGGTGCAGTGATAAAGGATTTTACTGCATTGGTGCAATTGCATATTCCACTCAAAACCACTGAAAATATCAGTATAATATGCCGATTATGGTCGAGTTCTAGAGATGAGCGGGCGAAAGGAATTTCAGGGCATTTTTTTAAAATTTCAGGCAGGGCCCAGGCGGGCTCGGGCACAAATTTCACAGGCACCATTTGGGGCAGGTATTTTTTTTAAATTTTGGGCTAGGGTTGGCGCGTAACAAAAAAGTGGTGCTCACTCATCTCTAGTTGAGTTCTATGCATCAGCACATTGCCATAATACCGTTATTATGGTAGACTCGACTATTATTGTTTTGTCCAAAATCAAAAATGTTACTATCACTTTTTTTTCAATTTTAATTATTGTACAAACTGAATCCAAAAAATAAATAAATAAATAATAAATAAATAAATAATCAGCCTTATTATGTTCGTGTTGAATAAGCTATCACAACAAAAACCTCTTTTGATTAAGAAAATGCGTCAGAAATGCCGGACTCCCCAATGTTATAGTTTTTATGTTCTTTCAGATTTGACACGAAAAAAAAATTAAGTTTTGCGTGATGTGTGGAGTACGGGTAGCCAAATTTTTGGCGTTCAAAATCACAAATCGCAGAAAAATTATTACGTTGGGAGGGTCCGGCATTTGTGACGCATTTTTTTAATCAAAAGTGAAAATATTTCAAAAGAATTTTGTGCGTTTCGAAGATGCAAGCGTCACCCAAATTGATATCAGTTGTTTTGGAAGAAGGAACGAGGACTTGCGTCACATTTCCTTCTTAAAAAGGGTTTTTGTTGTGATATCAGTAGTTTTGGAAGAAAAGAGAAAACAAATTTTGGAGAAAAAATTTCCAGTGAAAAGAAATTTCCGGCGAAAAAAAAATTTTTAAGGAAAAAAAATTCGTGCGACAAAAGTTCAGTAGAAGAAAAAAAGAAAAAAATTTTCGGCGAAAAAAATTTCCGGCGAAAAAAAATTTCACCGAAAAAAATTTCCGGCGAAAAAAATTTTCGTCGAAAAAAAATTTCCTTTGACACGAAGCATCTATCTTCAACCCACCAAACATCTATCTACATCCTACACAGTCCAAAAATTTTGCTCATATTTGACCCATACTTTGAATACAGTCACACACACATACAACACTAAGAGCCCTGGCGCCCAAACGAAGCCGGTACCCCCTTTTTTTAAATCTCATATGGTGTAGAATGCCCACCCAAGGGCAAAATTTCAAGAAAAGTTATCGAGCCGTTTACGAGCACGAGCCAAAAAAGTCCGTTTCATACAAATGGTTCTGGAACTAACTAACCTACCCACTAACTAACGTAGGATGTTTCCATTAACTTTGGCTTCTATGAAATAGCACATTTTGTATGGAAAATGACGATTTTCTAAAGGTCATATCTTCGGATCCACTGGATCGACTTTAATGAATAAAATGTCGATTTCAATCAAGATTTTACGTAGAATCCGAATCAGGGGGGTTACGACGCAAGGGAACAAAGTCAAAACTTAGCTGTATGTATGGTTTCGCCGTCTACGAAAAAAAATTTCCTAATTTTTTGATTGTATGGGGACTTGCGTCACGGGCGCAGCGCACGGCCATGATAGTCAAGCTTAATAAATTTGGCTGATTTTCGTGAAGTAGACAATAAGCATCATTGCTGACTGTACGTCCAGTATTATAATATTTTAGAACAACGTCAGTTAAAGTTCATTTTGAGCGATTTGAATTCAAATTGCATGAATTTTGACGGTGTTTGATATAGAGGATCCGGTGAACAGCTGTACTTTTTCACAGTTACGTTGCATTTCGTATAAAAACTGGTTGTGGATATTGTTGTGTTGAAATGCAAGGATAGAGCTGCAACGCATAACACTTTTTATCTATTTTCTTTGGTAATTTCAGTGTAACCTACGTCATCACTAAAGAACCGGGTTATAATATCGTCGTTACAACCCTACTTTTAACAAGAAATTCGACTATAATAGGCCGATTATAGCCCCATTATTAGTGCAATAATTGGCTTATTATAGGTTCAAATGTGATAAAATCTTTTAGCCTTTTCACAAAACATTTACGAATTTTGTCGACGATCTGACCCATCGTGACTTCTTAGTGAACCTATTGTACCCTCTTCACTTCGTACGGGTCTAAAAACTGCATGTATGTGAACAAGAATTCCTAATTGTGCTGAGGAAATGTCACATCATTTACTAGTTTCGGTCATTGATAACGTACGGCCAGAAGTAATTCTAAGTTATTTAATCGTAACACGCAAGCAGATGCAATGCAAATGCAAAACCCCGTCTCATAAATTGAAAAAAAAGAAACTCCTTACGCGTGCCGCTAATTATTTATATTTTCTTCCTGCAAAACACACCCATCAAACAACGGTCATGGTTGCTGATTAACTAAACTACAAACCGTAAACAAAACAATAAGCGCAGCATATGGTAAGGCACAGAAAAACATTTAAAAAACATCAACGAAACATAACGTACAAGGCATTGACAAACATAATTTGCACTATGAGTTGGAACAAAAAATGCGGGCAGGTAATGCTGCTTAGGATAAACCCTGTAATTTGCAACAAACATAATCGCCCATTTTTAACAGGATTGGTTTATTATTGTTTCAATCCATCACAAAAAAATAAGAATTTGTATTTTTCATTATTATTGATTGATTTGATGTACTTCTTGGATATTTCATAAATTGCTCTATGTGATTTATTAAATAGTTTCAGATCAAATCACTATGATTATGATATTTTGAGAATTCGTTTTGTGGTTAAAAAAAGTTACCTGCTTCTTAATAGAAATCTTATAGAAAAATGATGGATAAGTTTGTTACAACGCGCAGCTCTGATTCTCAGCGATGGTTGTCATTATCACAGATATACAAAAATTGTTTTATTGAAACGCAAAGCAAAATGGTTTTGTTTTTCATTTTATAAAATGACCATATGGAGTCCACATCTACTTTGTTCTTACATTTCGATTTTAGCATATGGACATTTACACAAAAGTTATTGTCGAAAGAGCAATATTTTACAGTCTTTCGATTGGACTTTCTCGTTTTCGTTTTGTGAAAATTTGTTTGTGGGTCAAGGAAACATTTTTCCACATTTATTAGACGACATGGCTTTTGTAACATATGGCTTCGGTTTGTCCCGCCCATCGTTATGTAATATGAATTTCACAGAACATTATTCTGCAGAAAGTCATTTAGTGGCAGGCAACTAAACTCTCTAATTTACTTTACAGACAGGTATGTTACGTAGTACTTATGGTTCCACCAAAGATTTTGTAACATTAGTTAAATCTAAACAGTATTCGGTGGTTTATAAAGTATGTGCCGCTCCAAATGTGTTGCGTGACACAGTGCGACAGGGGGTGGTGGTTGTAATGCACACGTGTTCCGCAACGCAAAATTTTTGAAAAGGTTTCACTGTAATTTACATTTTTTAAATTTTCAACGATTTTTGAATAACTAGCAACTCAGGGTCAGGGAGTTGCACCTCATGTGAAAAGAGACCCATTTTTGTGTCTCATACTTTAAGAACAGCTATTGATCGAAGAGATGCCAAAAAGAAAGAGAATTGCTTCTATTTGATTATATATTCTTATGTCAACCGCTCGAGCCAGAGCTGACTACATTACAAAGACTCTTCAAATCACAATAAAACATATAAAGGGACCCGTACGTATCAGAATAGATGCGACAAATAGACTTGATGTTACGAAAAGACTCGATCGTATTTAAGTAAATACTGCCTTACGTCCACATTAAATTATATTGGAAATTACATTGAAAAACCCGTCCGACGAAACCGTGTAAAAAAAAAACCTCTCCGAAAGCACAACGACGACCCCCAATTGGAGAAAAATTTTCTCCTCAATTTTCTGTACAACATAGCAAAAAACCATTTTTTTTAGTACAGACCTAGGACCCTAAGACAAATATTTCCATAGACAAAAATGTTTCTCTCAATTTGCTCTGCAATATTGCAATATAGCAAAAAACAATTAGGTTAGGGCCGACCTTGAGACCGACATGAGGCCCACTTGAGCCCTTAGCACAAACAAAAGTTTCTTCTGTAAATTGTCGGTCATGCCTAGATCTTTACAAAAAATATTTTTGAAAATCGAGAAACATTCACTCGAGTTATGTACAAAAAACACGTAGGGCCTTAACAGAGACTCGTTTGTAGTGCCCTACCTAACTCCAAGGACTCAAATCGAAAACGTTTCTTCTACAAATTGTCGGTCATCTTTCAAACAAAAAAAAATTATGAAAATCGGAACAGACTTACTCGAGTTATGTACAAAAGGCCAAAAACGACTTAAATGACTCTGGCTCGGCGGTCCTTGGACCGACAGTGCCCAGATTCAATCCCATAAAACATTTTTCAATTATTATTCATGAAAAGTTTTTGAAATTCGGTTAAGTTTTAATCGAGTTATCATGTTGACGGGCGGACGGACGGACATTTTTTTATTGCTGATTCGTCATCTAAGGACCATGATCGATGCTCCCTCCCTACTCCCGGGTCGAAATTCGACTGGTTACAAACGTCGTGGTAAACGCAATAGACCCTTTTTCGAAGCACTACGTTCTTCGTACAGGTCTAAAAAGTCAACTCGATAAGAAAATCAAAATCATAGATCGGAAACATTTGATGTTACGCTACCGGGCAACTGATTCAAGAGAAAATATCGGACGAGATCAGACAAATTCCTGAAAAACACAGCCTATTGCCATTCAGATAACTAGAACACCGTCCATCTGAATTAGAAGTACCATCAAAGACTGAAGAAAGTCCCAGTTGACCGAGGAGTGAAGCAGTAAGAACCGCAGATCTAACCCTGCACCGAAATCGGATCCTCGTGAGATCGTCACGGTAAAACTGAATTCTGAAAATTCTGAGCGTTCTATCAAGTGGCCCATGTTGGAAATAGTCATCTCGATGAAAAGGAATCACGAAGAATTCTCTACTCCTAGGGACCTTCAATTGAATCCTTGAGCTCAAATCAGGGGCATAAAGACAACAGCGCAATAAATTGAACACAAACAACAAGGACAAAGTGACCCTCCTACGCTAAAGTGTCTCAATCCCAATCGACTTACGGCGCTCCAAGTAAAGAGGAAGACGAAACGCACTGTCCCGACGTACGGTCCTCCTCAGAGCATACATTAGAAAACTTTTTCTGTATCGATTCAATTTTGTTCACATACGATATCTCATGGGAATCCCAAACAGAAGCGTATTCCAAGTGAGATCGCACATGAGCATACATACAAGAAACAACACAAATATATTCTGACTTCGACAGCAAAGAACCAACAAAAACAAAATACACACTTTTCAGAGCTCGAATGCCCGTTAACTGTCTGCATACTCGTTTCACAAATCCCAGAATGAAGTATGCCATGGACGCAATAAGGTCAATGTGTCGATTAAATGTCAACTTCTCATCCAACTATACCCCGAGGTCCTGGATTTCAGTAACACGAGACAAAGACACACCATCGACCTCATATTGAAAACAAATAGGGTCACGGATCCTATAAAAAGACATTACTTTGCATTTACCCACGTTAAGGACCAACTGAGTCCGCCTACACCAAAACCAAACGGACGGGTTGGCACAGTGGTTAGCGTACTGGCCTAACACCAAAACGATCGGGGTTCAAATCCCGTGTCGGAAAAATTCTACATGGAATTAATAACGTCCTAAAGTTCACTCAAGCTTCAAAAGTAGTTGTGGTGTGTTTGGTGCCCATAACGACGTACACACTGAATGAATCCCGATGAGGAGGTGTGGAAAGTAGCATATAATGCAGTTGCGAAAATAATGGGGAAGCTGCAAAGTGCATGGAAAGACGATCAAAGAAGACTGCCAGTTGATCTGAGAGAGTAGGTGCGAAAGCACAGCCCCTCCCCGAAGTAATTTGTGAGGCGGTTCCGGGGAGAAGAGAGCATGAAGACTAAGGAAGGAGGTTTTAGTTGGTAGGTCATTGAATAATGGAATCCAACACTACCTTGGTCCGGGAGGACCGGGTGTCTATGAAGATTTCCCCACCCTTATAAAAAAAACACTGAATGAATCGTATGACGTAACCCATATACGATGAAATTGTGTACGAAGTATCTAAGCCTACATTTAGGCGAGATAATAATCATGCGCCTCACAATTCTTGGATTAATTGAATAAGACGCTACATTCGCATTACTCTGAGACGTGGTTCGGAAGTCACGCTCAGCCGGTGGTCCAGACAACACTTGTTATTGGCTACAAAAAGCTGTTAGTGGAGTCTCTAAAATACAAATTAAATTAAATTAAATTGAGCACTAGAGCATCAATATCAGATTGAAGACCGATCCAACTCTGCAAAACAGTTCAAGGTCGTCTGCATACAAAATTTTTATCGATTCAAAGATCTTAGTAACATCATCCATAAAAAAAAACAAAGAACAGTGGACCCAAGTGACTGCCCTGAGGCACACCAGATTTGACTTCATAGGTCGGAGACACAAGACCCATGACCTTCACAATTGAAATCGCCCACTAAGGTCAGCCAACTCAAAAGAGCATGGTCTACTCCGACAATTCCTATTTTGTGCAATTGTGCTTCCTAGGGCGAAGTGGAATCATGGGAGTTCCCTCAGATCCTCAGATCAACCAAAAAATTTCTTTTAGGTATGTTGTAGAGAGACTATTGGTGATGGCAGTGCCCTAAAAAATACTTCGCGAGAGGTCGATATGAGAGATAAAAACAAAAATATCAAGAATTACTTTGATAAAGGCAAGTATTTGGGAACGTGGAGTTTTCACGTCATTTAATTAATTTTCCCGTTAACAACTAGAATATAAAAATCACAGAAACCGTACTGCTGAAAATTGATTAGTTCCTTAAGTCAATAGTTTTATCTCAATACAGCGAAATGTCATATAGTTTGCTGAAAGTACAGAAATTTACTTCAGTTATAAAAGATTTGTGTTTTTTTTTTTTTGTTTCAATTTATTATTTATGATGTTCAGGTGATGTTCAAACTAACGTTCTCAAGTCTTTACGTTTAGGAGTTCTGAAATCATAGACACGATGAATCGGAAATCGTTTTACGTTTGTATCTATCTAATAAAATCCTTTTCACCGTTTCATTGCATGATAACAGAAAATCTTTAATTAATTACATTTCAGTTTTTCTATCCATCTTATAAAGAAGAAGAAACCTCATCGCATATTTATTCCATTCCAAACCTAATCTCTTATTGAAATAAATGTTTTTGAACATTGAATTTTATCCCGTTTTTATTTTCTATGCTTCTCGTAAAAGCAGACGATTGTTTGGCTCATTGCAATAAATTGCTGAAGCGATTTAAAGTTTTTATTTATGAAACTTCTGTTCACATGCTAGCTGATAAATCACTTAGAGCGCAACTGTGTAGATTAGGAGGAACGGGTGCGACACAAGTAGGAATTCGGCTAATCTTAGTGAATAAGTGACAGGATAAATGAGAAAGGAACTTCCAACTTATGCAACTCATGCTCTTAATGTGGTACAGTGTCGGTTTATGTGAAAGAATACAAAATTCATAATCTGTTAAGCGACGAAGCACTTTTAGTTTGACACAAGCCGATGTCGCACTAAACGCGTCAAGGGGAAGTTTTATTGGGCTGGAAATCCACACACAGCACCGTCATTTGTTGTATTATTATGAACCTTCTAGTCCATGTAAGACTTTGAACGATTCTGTATTTTAATATAAATTTACGGAGAAGTCCTTTAAGGAAACTCAATCAAATTCTAGAAGATCAAAGAGAATTATTAAGTCTGTAAAAGTCCTACACATTGGGGGACACCCATAGAGTGTTTCAAAGAATATCAAAAGTCAAAATGATAAATTTAGATGGAAAATTGATGTCACAGTAATGTTAAATTGTTGTGGAAGTGTGTGGTGATTGTAAAGTTGCTGTTTTTTCGTTGTGCACCTGATGTAAAATTTATGTCTAGGCGTGTAAGTGTTTGATTTGTCATGGTTTTCTCGAACACATTTAAAATCATTCTGAAATTTTTCTAAAAAGCGAAAATGTAGGAAACTCTAGTCATAAATCTTGCTGACAAAAAAAATGTCATTATGAGGTTGATAGAATAGGCATCATCACCATCAAATATTGTATAATAGAACATACAACGCCAACAATTCATGTGTTGGAAGTTAGGTGAGATACGCCTGCCGAAGGTTTGAATTTCCATAAGTACGTACTCTTCCTAATTACAACACACCCTAACTCTTACTAAATACTCCGAATTTTTTCACCCCCTACCTCCTAAGTAAGTACGTACTTCATGGATGGCACCCAAAAGAAAATTCGCGTTCGAAAGAAGCATCGAAGCTTTACATTTTTGAAGGGGGAAACTCGTTCGTTACCGGGAATAGAACCCAGCAAGCGCGCCACCGCTGAGCCTCCACACGACCACGACCTCAATTTCGGGAAATTCTTGAACGTTTAAGGGTGATTTTGCGAAAACTTCGACCAATTTTGATGTTGTCCCGTTGTCCTGTTTTTTCTTCCATTCGATTTAATTCGAAGTAATTTCTCATTTTGGGAAAATTTGATATCTCAAGAGAGTTATGATGTCTAATGTCTAAGTAAGTGCATGTAGGGTGGTGGTAAAAGTGATTTTTGGCTACAACTCGTGTAAAACCAAATGAAACTGTATGCCGTGGTAGTCCAAAATCTTACAAAGATTTTTCAGTACTGGACCCCTCGGAGCCTTCCCCCTCCTTAGTTATTAGTCATTTTAGGTGAAAACCTTGACGTCGCTTGAAGCAGCGATGAACTGAAGAAGTAGGCGTGGAGGGTTTTACTGTAGCCCCTACTTGAAAACCATGGAAAAACTTCCCCGGTTTAAGGCTGTTGCACCGGTCTAGAACATACTTTTGTAAGAAAGGTCGATTTTCGACAACTTTTCTTGACTGTTTTCAACCAAAAAAGTCGGTATAACTGCCATGGAACATGGTCTGCAACTAGATATACGAAAATGAGCTGTTCACAGATGATGACACAGAGGAAGGAGAGGGGGGTGGTTACCATAGAAAGCGTGTAGAGCAGTTTTGGTTGAAAACAGTCAAGAAAAAGGGTCAAAAATCGACTTTTCCTACAAAAGTTCTTCCAGACCGGTGCAACAGCCTTAAAAAGGGGAAGCTTCTCCATGGTTTTACAGTAGGGTCGTACACTAAAACCACCCACGCCTACTTCAAGCAGCTCAGCGACCTCAAAGTTTTCACCTAAAATGACTTATAACTAAGGAGGGGTGAGGGGGGATTCATGGCATCCAAATGCAAATCAACTCACTTGAATGAATCAAAGCTAAGTAGAGAAACACTGAATCTGATAGCAAGCCGGGCGGAGTTTGTCAAGAACGAAAAAAGAGATTCAGTAGAATACCGAGATCTAACCAAACTTATCAACAAGGCGATGCGGTCAGATCTCATGAAATACAACGTTCAACTATACCAACGCACGATCGACATGAAGCTGCAACATGAAGATTTTAAGATCCAAGCTAACGGATTCCAAGAAGGAAATCTTCAAATTGCGAGACAAAAATGGAACAATTCAATCGGACCGAAATGCAATACTGAATGTTGCAAAGGAATTTTATGAAGATTTGCCAACGACCACGTCAGACGGAGCTTTGATAGACCTGTAATTAATTAAGTCAGCAGTAATGGAAATGAAAAATGGAAAGTCTCCTGGTGAGAATGGGTTGCCGGTCCGAAGCCATTAAATTAGGTGGTTGGACGCGATGTGTGCCCTGTTCAATAAATGCCTTGAATTGGGAAAAACACCGATTAAATGGGAACATGCAGTGACCATATTGCTACATAAAAAAGGAGACATTACGAAGTTAGAAAACTACCACCCAATCAGTCTTCTATCACTTCTCTACAAGTTATTCATGAAAGTCATCGCAAAAAAGATCACAAAAGTCTCGATTTTTACTAACCAGTTGAAAAGGCGGGATTTAGATCCGGATTCAGCACAAATGATCATTTACAGGTGATGAGGACTTTGATAGAGAAATGTAATGAATGCAAGATTGGCATAGTATTGATATTCATAGACTTCGAGAAGACTTTCGACTCAATTGAGACATGGTGTATATTGGAATCATTGGACGAATGCAGGATAGACTCGAGGTATTCCAATTTGATCCGATATGTATATAAAAATGCTACGTCATGCATAAGATTTCACGACAATTCGGCAAAGTTCAAGGTCGGACGAGGAGTGAGACAGGGTGATACAATCCCGCCAAAATTATTTACATGAACTCTGGAAAGTATTTTCAAGAAGTTAGATTGGAGAAAGATGGGAATCAACATAAACGGAAAGTACCTATATCACCTACGATTTGTAGACGACATTATGTTGATGGCGTTAGATCTGTACCAAGCCCAGGTTATGTTGCAACAGCTAAATGAAGAATCGAGCAAAGTCGGTCTTAAAATGAACCTCTCGAAGACGAAGATCATGACTTATATTGATGGGCGGCATTCGGAAAACTTAGGCTTATATTCAAAAGCAACATGAACAACAGCCTAAAACGGAAAGTGTTCGATTCGTGTGTCCTCCCAGTGCTGACGTTGACATTAACGAAAGCTTCCGAGAATAAACTTAGAGTAGCCCAGCGAGTAATGGAACGAAGTTTGGAAGGAATTTCGCTCAGAGATAAAAAGACAAATCAGTGGATTCGTCAACAAATGAAAGTCGACGTTATGGAAAGAATAGCGTCTCTGAAGTGGAATTGGGCAGGACACATTCGTATGACGAACTTTGGACCAATACCATTATGAACTGGAGACCGCCTGCAACACGATCTATGGGCAGACCGCCAGAACGATGGACAAACAGTATAATGCGGTATAACACGAACTGGCAACAAATGGCAATGGATCGATTGAGATGTAAGGAGTTAGGGAAGGCCTACATCCAGCAGTGGATAACATAAAGGCTGTAAAAGAAGAAGAAGAAAGGGAAGGCTCCAAGGGGTCCAGTACTGAAAAATCTTTGTATGATTGGGTACTACCACGTCATGCAGTTTCTTTCGTTTTCATTTGGTTTTACACGAGTTATAGTCAACAAACCGTTTTTACCACCCCCGACACGCACTTACTAAGACAGATGTCGAATTTTCCCAAAATGAGAAATTACTTTTTTTTACCATAGAACAACGAATCGAATGGCTGACTAATTAAGAACAAATAGGACATGTTGTCCCAAAACTGTATGAATAAGCGCTTAGCTACTGTATTTCGCTATTTCAACGCATAATATTGTTGGATTTTAAATAGTGAAATCACCTATCAATTTATCGTGTGCAACGACACGTTTAAACTCCCAAAATCTGAACGTACCTCCCAGAGCTTCCACAAAGCATTGACAAGAGTAATACATTGTTGATAATTGTTTGCGCTGCAAGTAAAAAGAACCCGAACGGTGATCAATCATCATATACAAATAACATCTTCTTTCGGAAATGATATCTTATTTAATGCGTTGTTTACGCTATTCAGAAATTGACCGATAATCGTTTTATTTCAAATTAATTGAGTTATAATGACTTAGAAAAGTGTTATGCTTGTTGCTGTTGCTTTAAGAATTTTTTCGATTCATAAAGATAACTTACAATGTTGCGTATTCATTACGGACGAAGAAGATATTTCGCCGATTGAATGGTTAAACTGGCATGGCATGGTTTCTCACCTCAAATTATATTTCATTTTTTTTAATAAAACTGTTGGATTTTGGATGTTTAAGTACAATCAATTGTAAACACGAGTTTCAAATTGTGCGGTGTTTTCATTAATTCTTGTTTATACTTTTTGTTATTTAACATTTTGAATTTTCACACGAGTCGTTGAACTGGTTCTGACTAAGACTAATTTTGTGAGTATTTTTTTTTCTCCTAAGCTTCATAATAATTAACATGAATTGGTAAATTTAATTTTAATTAAAGTCTCAAAATGCTGAGTTTTCAAGCCACTAAACTTAATCAACTGATTGGTGAGAGATTCCGCAAAATCGATGGGTGTCATGGAGGAATAATTTATTGAATAATAAATTGATTTTGTAATAAGAAAAGGATTTTCAGCTAAAGATGAACTTCGATATCTTATATTTTATGGTCTTTGGAAATAGATTCTTGCAAGTGAAGCTCAAGTAAAATCAGAACACTTTCCCCTCAGTAACACTCAACGAACAGGTCCGTTTTCTCATTTTCAATGCTAACGTACAATACAATCTGAATGTTGCAAGTAAAAATAAAAATCGAAGTGCAACGTCAGCTAGAAAAAAAAAACTTGAAAAATTGATTTATTTTCAGATTTTTAGAATTTTTTTTAAAGTTTGGGCAATCGAACTTCCCTAAGGCCTGAGGGAATGAGTGTCACCTAGGGCTATACGTTTTTTTGTATATAATTCTGGGTAGGGACTGTCCATAAATGACGTCTGCTTTTAGGGGGGAGGGGGGAGTTTCGAGAAAGCAGATAGAATATGACAGGGAGGAGGGGGGTCCGAGGAAACAGACGTGTGTTTTCAAAAAAAAAAAATAGAAGATGAAGTGAAGAGTCCCTTGTGTTGCGACATTAGGTTTTTAATCACTGCAATCGCAATCGTTTACATATACAGTCACGGGATGTGATTTTTACCCAGAAAACAATTAATTTTGCTCAGTAAGTGACTATATCTAGTAGTCCAGGTATAAAATTTTGGATTAATGGTTGGCGATTGGCGATGGTACATATTTTTGCATTTGTTGCGGCAGTGAATGTCGTAGTCTGTAATTGTAAGGAGTTGAAATGACCGTTCGTTGGTTCGGCTTGCTCGGATCTCTCTTGAAATGTTAGTGCAACACTATGAATGATCCACAAACACTTATATAATCCACAAGGTCACACGGAAAGAAGATGTCGTGATGCCATTAAAAACGTTACATTCTTTGGCCGATTTTGTTGTGTAAATGCACCAGTTATCGGCCATGTAGTAGTAGCACCAGTAATCGGCCATGTGTCAATGCAAAATGTGGCCGATCACTAGTGAAATTATGGTTTGGCCGGAGAGACTACTATACTACATGGCATGGTGCATTTACCCTATTAAATTTTTCTTTTTTTTTGAAGTTTTTGTTATGAAAAATTTTATTTTTAGAATTTTTTTAATGTACTTGCATTATTGGACGGGTTTTTCATTATTGACTTTTGGGAAATAAGGGAGTTTCAGAGAGCAGATCAGTTTTATTTTAACATGTCCCCGAAAATATTTTTGAATGCGAATAGTTGAGAGTTTGAATTTCTAATCGGCATATGTTTAAGTGATCACCAGAAAATTCAATTTCACTCTTTCTTAGGGCAAGAGACGTGTCCGACCGTTTCGTAAAAGGAGTAATGTATCTTTAAAGCGGCTAACTCTGCGTAGGTGTAACTAATTTTAATTAATTTTAATTTTTATTTTGTATTGGTGATCAAAATTGTATTTTCCGGTGATCAAAAATTATTTTTGGGTGATCGATTATAATACTACCCTTTCTATTCTCTCATTTTGGAATGAAATTTTCATTTCTCTTTTCTTTCTCTCATTTTGACAGCGGTTCCCGAGTCAAATTTAGTTAAACTGGTCCGATATCGACTCATTTGTTTCCAATGTAATTTAATAAAGACGCAATCATCAATTTCTGTCAAAATGAAAGAAAGAAAAGAGAAATGAGAGAAGAGAAATTCAAATTATTCCGTCCTCTTTCAATTATTTTGATTCATATATGTTTGAAAGCAGTCCCTGAGACAAGTTAACTTAAAACTGATCTGCTCTCTGAAAATCCCATAAACTCGTTTCAACATTTTTATGAACTTTTTATTTCTGCGCTGGTTATTAACAGCGCAGATACCTGCGCAAAAGTTAAAAATTCATAAAAATATTGAAACGAGTTTAGACTAAAGATGATAAAATAAACTAAATAATGCTGAAGAAAAACTAGACTTTTTTTAACGTTCAATTTGCATGGCATTCATAGATTTTTGCATGGTTCGGCATGGTGAAAAGGATAGAATCATAGCAAACTGGTCGTGAGTGCGAAGAGCGTGGCATTACAATGTAATTTTGAAATGAAAATAGCAAAATTTATTCATCTTATGTGTGGTCAACTTACCCACGTAACACTAAAGTTAACTTGATAGTCTTAACTTGAAAAGTCGAATTACACAATGCGAACGTCGACGTACACGATGCTAAAGTCAGTTAGTGTACTTTGATCGCTTATTGTTGTTTTTAAGCCCATACGAAGAACGAAGTTCTCCGAAAAGGGGTCCTATGCTTTTGCCATTTGCCAAGACGTTTGTCACCACCCCAATTTCGATCCGGAAGAAGGGAGAGCATCGGTCATGGTACTTAGATGACGAATCAGCAAGGGACCCATACGTATCAGAATAGCTGTGGCAAAAAGACTCGAACGTTTCTAAGTAAAAAAATGTTGCCTTAACTCTTAAGAGTGATTTTGCGAAAACTTCGAACGATTTTGGGACAACATGTCCTACTTTTTCACGATGAATGTGCAATTCGATTCCTTGTTCTATTGTAAGAAAAGTAATATATATTTGATATTTTGGGGGAGTTATTATGTGCTAAGTAAGTGCATGTCAGGGGGTGGTAAAAATAGTTTTTTGGTTATAACTCGTGTAAAACGAAATGAAATCAAATGAACTTTTATGGGATGGTAAGCCCCAATGATACAAAGGTTTTTCATCGTTGGCTTCCTTGGAGCCTTCCCCCACTCCTGAGTTATTAGTAATTTTAGGTGAAAACTTCGGGAACTCTTTACTGCTGTGATGAACCGAAAAAGTGAGAACGGGGTGTTCTAGTATACTACCTCTACTATAAGACCATGCAAACACTTCCCCTAGAACAACTTTTGTAAGAAAGGTCAATTTTGGACACTTTTTTTTGACTATTTTCAGCTGAAGAAGTCTGTATAACTGCCCTGAAACATGATCTGCAACTGGGTATGTGAAAAGAAGCTGTTCACAAGTGACGGTGTACTCTACGGAAGGGGGGGGAGTGTGGTAGTTACCAAAGAAAGCGTGAAGATGTTGAGTTTTATGTGGAAATTTAGAACGTTTTGAACACTTTTTCTATGTGAAAGTGGTGGGGGGGGGGGGTAAGAAATTCTATAACACAATGTGTGACGTCATTTGTGAAGGAACCCCCACAAATATTTGATTTTGGCCTAAATCTTAATTTTTAACTTAATTTTCGTGATTTACTGATGTCCACATCTTTCATACAAAACCTTGGAAGAGCGATTTCCGTTCTAATTTCGCAGAGATATAAGTGAAAAAGTTCCACAAACCTTCGAAAAACCACGTTTTTTACCGCTTTTTCGACCGTAACTTCAAAAGTTTTCTACCGATTTTGTCCAAATTCAGTCCCGTTATAGATTTTGTGTTTGTCTTTCATGAAAAGAAAGTTTTTGAAAATCGGAAAAGATTTACTCGAGTTATGTACAAATGTATGACGAATCAGCAATAAAAACGTTGTCCGTCCGTCTGTCGCCGCGATAACTTGAGCAAAACTAAACATATTTTCAAAAACCCTTTTCTCCTTGAAAGGTAAAAAAATCTTTTTTGGGATCGAATCAAGGCACTGTCGGCCCAAGGACCAATGAGATGGAGCCGTTTAAGTGGTTTTTGGTCTTTTGTATATAATTCGAGCGAATCATTTCCGATTTTCATAAATATTTTTTTGTTTGAAAAGCCTGGCAATTTATGAAATTTTTTTTTGAGCTTTGAGCCATTTGACTCAGCCAGTGCCCTAAGACTGAATCTTCACCAGAGCCCAACGTTTTTTCTACATAAATCGGGTAAAAACTTTTTTTCCTGAAAGATAAACTTGCATCAAAATATTTACGAAATTTTTCGAATTTTGAAAGAATGTTGATTCGACAAGTTTCACAAAGGTATAGTATCTATTCAGAGCTAACACTTCTACGCGCACGCGTTAAAGTGAGACAACCGGATAAAAACACAAAGCTACTCTTAACGTGTGGGACAAAATTTTGTTAAATACGTTGAAATGCTCGTAATTATTTTGATGCGAATTTAACCAAAAAATTGATTAAAAGATTGAATTTGAGGAAAATCGGTCGAAAACTTTCGAAATTCTGATGCGTACGGGTCCCCTGCATATATGTTTCTGTATTGACTTCGGAAAATTACAATTTTCGTTGTTCTCCTAATGAAAAGTTATGTGAATTACAAGGGATGACGTATAAAAATGCCAAGGCTGGCAGCACTCGTGAAAAATATGAGCGGCGCTCGCGATCGCCCTCAAGGTCGAAAATATGAGCGCCGCTCTTTACGCTCGCGCTCAAATCTTTCTGACTGAAGAACCCCAAATCAGCTTAAAAAAAACTGCACAGAATGTTCTTCATGTTTATGTCATATACGTAGAAATTGGTTAATTCTGTGGGCACTTGGACCCACGGAATGGACAAAATTCAATTCAGTTCCTCGACCATATACGATAGGAATGGATAGGAAATGGATTCTCGTCAATATTTTGTTAAGTATAAAGTCTAGATTACTTCGACGTGTTTTAGGGTCTTGTGTATGAATGACCTGACGACACTTTTTGGTTTGAACTGCTCTAGAATTATAATATTACAAACTTGCTTCCAAGGGCAAAGTTGTAGAGAATTAAATTTGAGAGAGCACGTGTTTTAGGGTTTTGGAGGTAAATGACCTAATCTTCGGGATAAAGAGAATATGTGCTTCGGGAGGTTTTCGGTAATTTCTGTGGTCGATCGAATAGTAATAGTTATAAAAAATGGAAACATTGAGTTTTCAGCTCATTTTAAAAACCTTTCTGATACACACACATGCACTCTTTTTCTTACGAGTCTTTGCTGAGCCATTCCAAATGTATGTAATGTAAGGAACGAAAATTTCTCCGGAGTCAACCACAAGTCCAATTTTTGTGTTCTATGAAAAAATTGTTCATAACTCATGTTTTTTTATCCATTTTAGCTTTCGTAAAATTTCGTCTGATTAAATCTTCGTAAATTCTTGACAGAAATGGGTAAAAAAATATACGAATTGAAAAAAAAATGTCTTTATGAATGACATGAACAATGCGAATAACCAATGTCAAAGGGGTCGTTCATACATTACGTAACGCAACAGGGGTAAGGGGTATGAGGTAAGAGTGACAGGGCAACAACTTTGGGTCAAATTTTACCCTTTTTGCGTGACTGGGGGAGGGGGTCTGCAAGTCTTTTTTTTGCGTTACTCAATTTATGAATGGCTTTGAACCTAAAATCAAATTCTAGAAGATAATATCGCCTACGAAATACATAGTAGTTTTTTATGTAAAAGAGTGTAGCTTTAATAGTGAGCCTAACAAAGTAACACCGAATCGCACGGAGAGATTTAAAGTTCGACGATTCTACTCGTCATTATGCTTTGTTGCATCTGTGTTCAATCTGCTTTATGTCTGTGTGTATTTGTATACATCTATATATTACAAAGATATTGTCTACAAAATGTGTTTGAGCGCGAGCGCGAGCGCCAAATTTGAGCGGCGCTCGCGTCAGCGCTTTCATTTTGAAAAAATTAACGGCGCTCAGAGCGCCGCTCATGCCAGCCTTGAAAAATGCAATATGTGCTACACACAGGGTTGAATTTTATACTTTCATCACTTGTAATCCAAATAACTAATTTTGCATGGTAAGTATGGATTTACCGTGAATTATTTTTCCCTATGTAGACTTGCGTAACGTTTTTATTTCTTTCTTTCTTTTATTCTTTTATTTTCTTCATGTAAAAGTCAGTTTTTTGGTACAATTTCATAAATTGGCGGATTGTATCTAAAATTTTATTGCGCAAAATAGTGCGCCATACACTGCCGCGATGGAACGAAGTTGTGCGCATTAACGATATAAGATGTAGATAAAAAAGTCTCAGAACAAATCTGAAAATCCATGAAAATTGTTTACAAGGACCTTTTCCTTCAACATATAACTTGACAAAAAAGTTTCTATGTCCACGACATATAAGACATCATTAACAGAACTTCAGAATACTGTATTTCAATGTCAAATTTAATATACTAAATGGGGAGACAAATACAAGAGACATATTCGTCAATGGATGCCTCAAATGAAAACCGAGAATCCATTAGTCCGAAAGAATTTCTAAAGCCGGGTTGTGGAACATTTATAAATTTAAGAGAATGAAGCCAATCAATTGTTGAAAAAGGAATGGACACATTACACACAAGAGGGGGAAACCAAGAACTACATGAAAAGGAGTTAAAGGAAATCAAAGCACTCGCTTCGAACCGAACATGGCGACAATTTTTAGAAACTCCATACTCCCTCGGTGAGAAGAAAGTAACTGATGATGATGAATGGGTTAAGTTACTCACTTTGTATAAGTACAAAATCATATGAAATTCATTCTTACAAAGAAAAACTTAAAATCGAAACAGATGAAGAACGAGGAAGCATTGAAATAATGATTATTAAAAGAAATAATTATTAGTTTAATGAAAACACAAATAGCATAAATGCGAAAAATATTTAAGTTCTTTATTCACGAATCAATTTCCATTGAATTCCGCCATACACACATCTTTTGTGTGGTTTTTGTGGAAAAAAGTTTTTTACGAAAAGAAACGTTACATGGTTTAAACCGACATCTATTGTTGCCAGAAAATTGACTGTAATTACATTTAGAGACCTTTTGTGCGATAAATATTATTTATTTACGAAAAACTGAGAGAACGGTTTTTCATTTTTGTTATAAATAATATTCCTGTTATATTTCCTTATGTTACTTTAACTATATACTACTCACTCATCATGAACAACATCAAATGCAACATTGAAATGTACAAGGCATTTTTTGTGTATATTTCATTTTATCAAATGTAATTTATTTAATTGCTGTGGTATTTTAACCTAAATAAATACAAAAAATTGGTTCTTTGTCCTAAAAAAGTGGATTTGTATTTTTTATGATTTTAATACAATTTTGCTCTTTGACTTTTGTGGAAGAAAATATACCAAAAATTATATGCTTCTTCGTAATAGATGTGATTTGGAAGGCGTATCTAATTCACTTAATTCATAAAAGATTTGTTTGTTCTTAAAAAAGGAAATGCCTAAATACCTTCCTCGTTTAGAAGAATTAATTTCTTTCCTTTAACTCCACCGAATTCAATTTTTACTGTTATGTCTGACTTCTTTCAGTCCTAAATGTGATTTAAATTATTATTATTATCACCATTTTCATTTTTATTTAATGAAGGATAACATTCAATTTCTAATGAGTTTTTAAGTGACTCCTTTTAATAGGAAATGTTGCCATGGTCTGCGGTTCAAAGCAAAACATATTTGTTTTGACGTTATTGTGAGTGTGTTTCACATTAATTCTATTAAATGTTGCAATATTACACACAAAGTTTATTAACTAAATCGTCCAGTAGTACTGACTGACATTTTGAATTTTATTTAGAAGAATTCTGAGTAGCTTTTGCAAGAAAAGAAAAACGGTTTTGTTGCTGAAGACCGCAATAGTTTGCAAACCTTCTCCTAAGTTTGTTTGAAACTGAATTGAAAATTCCAATTGTCTTTTCCGCTGAAATTCTTAGCACTCAAAGCTATGACAAAACAAAAATTGAATTTGAAATGGAAGAGATGTACAGATAGCTCAAGGGATAGAGCACTCGCCCGGTAAGCGATAGGTGCTTGGTGCGGTGATTCAACTCCCCACCTGTACTGAAATTTTTCATTTCAAATTTGATTTACGGTCATAAAAGTTAAAAGTTTAAAAAAATTTCCGGCGAAAACAAAATTTTAGACAAAAAAAAATTTCGGCGAAAAAAATTTCCGGTGAGAAAAATTTCCTGCGAAACAAATTTCAATTTTGAGCCGCCGCCGCCGCCAAACCGAAGCGCGGCGCCTACTACTTCCATGGGCGAAAATGATCCCCTCAACTTTCTGTACAACATATCATATTCTGTATATCACACCAAACCTCTATCTCAAACACCCAACTTTGTCTCATACAAAATTTCCTACCGTACAGTAATATACACACACAAACACATACATATGGGCTTTATATTGCACCTTCTTAGAGCCCTGGCGCCCAAACGAGGCCGGTATTCCCCCTCTTTTAAAAGTCCCTGCGAAATTTCAAGAAAAGTTATCGAGCCGTTTTCGAGCACAAGCAAAAAAAGTCGGTTTTCATACAAATCGCTCGGGAACTAACTAACTAACGTAGGATGTTTCCATTAACTTTGGCTTCTATGAAATAGCACATTTTGTATGGAAAATGACCATTTTCTAAAGGTCATATCATCGGATCTACTGGACCGATTTTAATGAGTAAAATGTCGTTTTCAATCAAAATTTTACGTCAAATCCGAAAAACTAGGTCTGAGGAAGGAAGGTCTGAAAAAGTAATTACTTAGCTGTATATATGGTTCAAAAGACTACGAAAAAAGATTTTTTGCACATATGGGGACTTGCGTCACGAGCGCATTGTTACCACGCGCCCATGATTTTACCTTTTGACGGTTTTAAATGTAAAACATTGACATAAATCAAAGCGTAACATTTAGAATTTTAGTCTGCAAAAGAATGTAAAAAAATTTCAAAGGAAAAAGTAAAAAAAAAAACAAAAAATTGTTGGGCTAGGACCACGCTTAGAACTGATCCCAGATCCCTGAAGAGATGCCTCGGACCCATACCTCCATGGACAAAATGTTTGACTAAATTTACTCCACAACATGCAAGAAAAATTTTTGGGTTGAGTTCGACCTTAGGACCAACCTAGGGCCCTAAGAAGAGGCCTCGGACCCTTACTTGTATGGACAAAAAAGTTTACCTCTTATTTTACAAAACTGCACAAAAACCTCATCATTATAGGATTATTCATGAAAAACCACCAATTTGCAAGTAGAGTCGCACAGCGTGAGTTGACACACACTAAGCACCCTATTAGCGTCGTTAACTTTATTCACTAGTGCAATTGCATTTATAAGCAAATTAAAGCGCGCGGTAAGAATGCGCTCGTGACGATTATTTCCCAAAGGATTTAAAAATACAGATTTATTTTCCGTAGACTGCCGAATTAAATACAGATAAGTTTTAACTTTTTCCTTCTGCGTCGTTCTCTCCAGGATGCGGTTTTACATTACACCCGCACGTTCAAAAGAAAAGAAACATCCAAAGTTAGAATCGTACGAGTGAAATGTAAATGTAAAAAAAAATTAGAAAATGGCAATTTTCATTACAAAATGTTCCTTCCTATAGAAGCAAAAATGAATGAAAATTTCCTAACGTTGGTTAGTTGTTCAGTTTCAGGGCCACATATGATCAACGACATTTCCACGTATATAAAAGGGGGTCTCTGCCGCCGGTAGTGGCAGCCGCGCAATGTGTCGTTTAACCAAATTTTGTATCTACTTCCGAAACTGTCACAACAAAAACCCTTAAAAAGGAAATGCGACACAAGACATTGATTCTCCTTCCAAATCATGGGCGAGCGGTAGCATTGCACCCGTGACGCAAGTCCCCATACGATCAAAAAAATAAAAAAAATCGTATGCTGCGGAACCATATATACGGCTAAGTTTTGACTTTTTTGCCTTGCGTCGTACCCCCTAGAGGTTATGACCTTTAGAAAATTGTCATTTTCAGTACAAAATGTGCTTTTTTATAGAAGTCAAAATAAATGAAAATATCCTACGTTAGTTAGTTAGTAGTACAGCCATATACTTACCATGTTTTGATAGTTCGACACTTATTTGTTGTATCAGATCTCAAAATTGCTTGAAAATTTTTAAAAAATGAGTGGCATGAGCGGCTACCATGTACGACAAAATCTGAAACACAATGAGCATGTTGACAGAATGCTGCTCAAGGCTTATTCTGGACTACACAGACTCTATCCAATCATGAGAGCGAATAGCAGAACCTCTCAAATAGTGAAAGTTACGGCATAACTGGCTTTAAGCGTGCCTGCAAGAACCACTATGGCCTGGGGAACCATTAGTGTTTCAATGCATCATGGTATCTTCCTTCACCTTCATTATCATCGCCCTCATTCTATCACCAGCTCATCTTTTCACCCAATTAATTTAATCTAATGCTGCGACGTTTGGGTTTTGCACAGGAACATTACCCAATTTCTAACTACTGTGTTTTTTTTATTAGTTGTATTCTACTAGATCATCTATCTTTTTTCTTTTTCTTTTTTTATTTTGTAAATATTAGTAATAAGTTGTTCTTTTTGTTTTTCTTTATTATTTGCTAAGTCTTGCCCACGTATCTTTTAATCGCGCCTTGTATATGTAATTCAAAAGGTTGTCAAGGCCTTACACATATATAGTCAATAATAAATACATACATACATATAAGACCATTTTGAGGCCAGTACTTACTTTGCGCAAATGAAATGAATTCTGACATTTCCAAAAATTTGTAACAAATGAATGAAATGAATAAATAAAAGAAAAAAAAATAACTTTCTTACTTTTGCTCGAAATTAGCTGAAATTTTAAGCTTTTGAAGTCTGGTATGTTACATATGAACGCATAAAACTTTTACTCGCTGAAATATTTGCGATGGAGTGGTGAAAATAGTGCAAAAACATTCTGCACAAATTTGGGTATAATTCACTGAAGTGAAATTCAGTTAATACAAAATCAGTCAAAATACGCATATTTGTTGTCGATACAATGAATGTTTTTCTATTATATAAGGAATTTTACCGCGAAAAAGTTTGGTTCAATAAACCGAATTTGTTGACCGTCGATCTTAAATTTGCAAAAGTCTGCGATTTTCATTTTGTTTCAGGTAATCTTTCCTTTTCTCCTTGAAATTCTGTCCTCGGTCGCTACCTGGCGCGACCCTCAGGATGTCTTCCCACCTCTGGAATGACTTCCCACTAAACTTCTGGGAAGTCTCTCCAGCGAAATCTCTGATCACTACATTCTATACCAATTTCAATCGTTTATTAAGTAGCGATAGCTACTTTATGTTTTCACTCTTCCTGTCCGTCCGTCCGTCTGTGCACTACACCTCACTGCATCTACCTGCACCCCACTGCACTTCTCTGCATCTACCTGCACCTTACTGCACCAAGGGAATCAACTTCGTTGACTTCACTTTCTCGCTACCTCTTCTTGCTTCCCTTTCCTATCTTAGTCCTAGTCCTCAAGTAACTTTTATAAAAAAAAAATAAGCGAGGGTTTTTAAGTTGTATTTTCCCTCAACCCTACTGAATAATTTCCTAAATTAAAATACTAACATGACTAACAAAAATTTTAGTTGTAAAAGTGTAGATACAGCTTGATCTCTAAAGTAGATTTAAATATTATTATTATAGACGCCAATTTTGTAATCGGAAAATTTAATAAAGTCCTTCATTCATTCATTCTTTCTCGCTACTTTCATATACCCATTTTAACGGTTTATTTTTATTTATATAAACGTCAGGAAGGTCGGCTAAAATTTGCATGACGTTAACGGCGCTTAGTCTCGTCATTGATATTTTAAAACACAAATGTAAACAAATCAAATTAATAAATAAATTGCGACAACGAAATTAATAAATAAAATGCTGACAAACAAATACATTTTGCATCAAAAGAAAACTGTCACGTATTTATTTTCCGGTACAGTATTATCTGTCAAGTTATCGCTCTCCGGCGAAAATTTTCTCACTTTATCGATGCATACGCTCTCTTTGACACACAAAATAATTTGCCACTGTTGTACAATTTTCTCAGATAAAATTTTAGGACATTTTTTTTTAAAGAAAACTCATAAGTTTTGTAAATATTTATTTTGACTACAGGATATTGCTCAGCGTTACATAATATAAATATAATTCAAAAATCGTCTAACTGAATTCACAATTTTAAATTGCACTCGTTGTAACATATGAAGTTTTTAATCACAGAAGGCAGTTCCATAGAATGTAGAGCTAATAAAGCTTTGTACTGGTCACCACTTTGAAAGAGGCATTTTCTTATAACAGTTCGTGACATTTTTTTCAAAGAAGGAACTTCGCTGCTTCGTACATTTTCTTGGTGATTTTGGTATTCTTCCATCCAACTTTTTGGCTTTGGGATAAAATTACGTAAAAAATACGGACTGGAATCAGGCGATATGCGCGCTAGCTCCAGCGGCACTTCCACAAAATTGCTCAAGGGAACTAGAGCCTGAAGCACAAATTCTTCGGTATCACGATATTGGTCTCTTAATTGATAATATTTGTTGAAGACATCAATTCCAAAGCTTAAAAGCATTTTACCGAAATCGTATATTTCTTGAAGCGACGACGTTACTTTTGTTCGTTCCAAAGACATACATTTTATAAGTCTTGGCGCCACTGACGATACGTCAAAACTCGAACTCACTTCCCACGTTAATTCAACGAACGACTTAGCGAGCAAATTGTTAACCAAAAAAAGATTGAAAAGTCCTTTCATCAAACGGTCACCTCTCCCGAGTAATTTCATAATGTATTTAGTTTGCATCTCGTCATTATTAATGTGAAACTGAAAATACTTGATCATTATGTGCGAAACCAAAATTAAATCATTTCCGATGTTAGCATCCAGTATTTTGTTTACTAACTGCTTGTTCGGATAGTCGGCAATAAGACGAGTAACAAGTCCTCGGAATATCTGGTGTGCATGCGCACAATTGTTGATTTCCATGCTTTCCATACATGTCAACAAAAGAAAATAAACTTCATAATATTTCGCTAGTGGTAACGTAAATGTTAGCGACATAAATTCGAAGCAAAAATCAATCGTTTGTTTCGTCACTTCATCGGAGTATAAAACTTCGTCTACATATACACAGCACGGTATCCATCCTTCGTGATCTTTGGTAAGTGGTTCACACCTTTTCTGATATAATAAAAAACGTATCACGTCTATTCGTCGCCAAGATGCTGCTTCGTGTAAAGCACTCCTACCAGATGCATTGACATAATGCACATAGCAACCAAGTTGTACTAAAAGTTCTATCACTTCCAAGCTTTGGTGTCCAATCGCAGCTTCCAGTGCCAGACTTCCTAGTTCTCTAGTAATGAAACCATAGTTCGCTGAGAACAGCATTAGTAGCATTTTAATTGTAGGCGTCGGTGAACGAACAATGAAGTCATTACTAAGAATAAATGGTACCGTCGGTCCGGGATTCAATGCTATTACGAAAGCGCTGTGTCCCATATCATCCATCGAAAGAATGTCCAGTTCTTTAAATGTTAGCAGGTATCGAACTGCTTTGATGTTGTAGTGGAATACAGCCCATTGCAAACAATTTCTGCCCAAGGACGTATCCTTTGATGAAAGAAGTGCTTGTCGAAACCAACGTGTTTTTAACATTGCTGTCACTTCGTCAAAATGCCCGTTTACACAAGCGCGAGTAAACCGATCTACACTTTGATCGTAAGGCGAAGACATTTTATCAAACAATTTATTATACATTTTATAAGACATTTTATAAAGAAAAAATTAATTTTTTTGAGCTATTGCGATAATCAGCTACAAAAAATGAAAAAACAAATTACGATGACACTACGCAAAAAAACTGAAGTAAACGTCGCTATCTTGGCAGTTGTCTATAGGCTTTTCGCCGCTGTCAACTTCTACGACCCAGAAACGTCATTCTAATGAGAGCGAACATATTTGAGCGCGTTTCTTTTCAAATTCGCATTCAGCTTGTGGTGATCATAGTTCACACAGAAATCAATCAAATCATATTAATCTAGTTACCGGGAAACCGGGTATAAAATTTTTGTGAATAAAATCAGATTTGTTTCAACCTCGAATGAGGAAACATCTCTTTTTCATTTGTAGTTAAAACATACAATCACTACAAGCTCCCCCTATCACACTCTGTTCACTAATAATGACTTGCGTATACTTACATGATGAATTACATGGGGAAATA
>CM055403.1:131500317-131517772 GCA_029228625.1 Pseudolycoriella hygida | reverse complement strand
ATAATGAACGGGTAACGAAACAAAGGGTTGCCAGATCTGTGTTTCATGGACTCATCAAGATCCGACCCAAACTGATAAATCTAAAACATGATGAAATTTCAAATTTCAAATTGGTAAGTCAGCAACGGCATGATAAGTCGACGCCCTGATCGGTTCGTTTGTCGCTTCACTTTTTGTGGTGTCGTTCCATGTTTTCAAGTTTAGAGCGTTCTTTAGAGTGGCTTTGCTTTTGTGTTTCACATCTTATTTTTGATTAAATCACAAAATAATGAAGAGACCTTTTTCGCGTGGGCCCAGCTCACGCTACGCGACCCAACACGATATTTCGTTTTTTTTCGTGAATATTCCTTTGATAAAACCTCATGTGCTGTGTTGTAGAGAAAAAAGAGGCGTCCATGGAGGTATGGGTCAGAGGCCTCTGCTCAGTAATCGTTCTAGGTCGACTCTAATTTCTGGGCTTATTTTAAGGTCTTGGAGCGATTTTTTGCGCCCGTGCTTCAGACGGGTTTTTCCGAGGGGTAAATTACTTTTTTTCTAAGGATTATTTGGGATTATTCGGGATTATTTGGGATTATTTGGACTATTTGGGATTATTTGGGATTTTTTGGGATTATTTTGGGATTATTTCAAATTTGTAGTAGGATCAGAATGTCAGCAAAGTCAGAAAAGTCAGCTACCTGTAAAAATTTGTGTCTTTTCATACGAAAGAAGGTCTTATAAATAAAAATACATGAGTTACGATTTCAATATCAATTTAACATTATTCAACCAATTCCTTCTCAATCAACTCAATAAGACGTCTTGATACTCTCGACATATTGTTTTGATAGATAGGCACAGAAATATTTCCATTGAATGTCTAAATATTTTCAAATACGCGTTTGTCAACAGGTCGAGGAAATTATGCGCCGACACTATTCTAATAGTACATCCTTTACGGACTGCACTGAAGTAAATGACTAGGCGAAAGCTTGATCTTTGAATGTTTTTCCTCATATAAGTCAAAAACTGTGCATCAACCTTATATGCTTGTCCATTCAATTCAAAAATGCACCAGCCACCAGCCTCTGGAACTAAAACGGAATTTGTGTATGTATGTCTGTCGTCAATTTTTCTTCCGAGGTGGAAACAGCTCCGGAAAGTCGTAGACCACCACAGAAAAAATAACATTAAATCCTGAAAGTTACAAAGTCATCCAGAAAGTTAAAAAGTGAGCCGGAAAGTCAGAAAATCGCGAAAAGTCGTCCAAAATCACAAAAAGTCACAAAAAATCACAAAGAGTCATAGAGAGTCACGAAAAGTTGATAAAGTAACAGAAAATCACGAAAACTCACATAAAATTCCAGAAAATCACGACAAGTAATGTTAAATCTCGTAAAAGGCCGTTCATAAAGTATGTCACACAGAAATGTTAGATTCCGGAACCCACAAAAATGTATGACATTGCAATAATGTCGAATTTGAAACGGGGTTTTGAGTGTGACTTGTAACGACATTGGGACGAAAATTAAGACTGTGTTTTGAAAGGAATTTGGTCAAGAGGCTCGGAGGGGCGTTAAGACGGTGGTTTTTGAAGGTATTTGGAAGGATATTTGGACAAGGATTTGTAAGGGTTTTTGAGCGGGAGGTAAGACGGGGCTCTGAAGGGGATTTTAATGGAGAGGTTCGGACGGGGGCTAAGACAAGGATTGGGAAGCGTATTTGAAAGGGGATTTGGAAAGGTATGTCGACGGGAGCTAGGACGAGTTTGATTTGATTAGAGGTCTTATGCGTTTACCACGACGACGTTTGTAACCACCCCAATTTTGACCCGGGAGTAGGGGGAGAGCTTCGATTGAACAATACAAAAAATGGTCGTCCGTCCGCCTGTCTGTCAACATGATAACTCGAACTCAACCGATTTTCAACAACTTTTTTTTCCTGAAAGATAATCAAAATATTTTTTATGGAATTAAATTTGAGCACTGTCGGCCCATGGGCCGCTGAGCTAGAGCCGTTTAAGTGGTTTTTGATCTTTTGTACATAAGTCGAGTAAATCTTTTCTGATTGTCATAAATTTTTTTTGTTCGAAAGCCTGGGTATCCCTGACATTTTATGGAAGTTTTTTTAATTTTTAACTTTTGGGCTCAGCCAGGACCCTAAAACTGAATTTACACTAGGACCCAGCGTGTTTTTTCTACATAAATGTGGTAAATCTTATCAAAAACTTTATTTTCCTGAAAGATAATCAGAAAACTTTCGAATTTACGGTCGAAAAAGTGGTAAAAAACGTGGATTTTTGAAGGTTGGAGGAACTTTTTCACTTATATATCTGCGAAATTAGAGCAGAAATCGCATGTAGCTAGAAATGCTTTGTTTATAAAAGCCATTGATGTTCAAGACTCCGGGGCACTGTACTGTAAATAGATCAACAGTGAGGTGACGCTGTGGGAGCTTGCAAACATGTTTTAAACACCTTCTTTGCAATGTCTGCAGGGGTGTGAAGGGGATGTGGACGGCGAATCTGATGAAGGCGTAGAAATATCTTTAGCTCAGGGCCGTAGCCAGGGGGGCGCAGAGGGGGCTTCGCCCCCTCTAGAAAAGTTTGCGCCCCCTTTAGAAATATTGCAACCTTCTTAAGAGATTTTCTTAGTCAGCTAACTTTTCACATATATTCAAATTGAAATACAAGAGCTAGACATTAATTAATTAGAATTAAATATTAGAATAATTATTAGAATAATTAAATATAAAAAATTTTCGCTGTGCGGCTAAATATTTCTTAAATGAAACGCTTCAACAAATAAAAAGAAAAATCAATCTCGTTAATCCTTAAGCCTTGAAAGAATATAATTGGTGCTTTCAGGTAACGTATTTTGGAAGAGAATTGTAGACTCACTTTTTCGAAAACGTATGTTTGTACGAAAAAGTCACTAGAGTTAGTCCGTTGAAACACACAACAATTTAGCTAAATTTACATACATTCAAGCCAAACTGTGAAAGTCTGTAAGTCTCATGTTACGCTAGTCGGGTATTACAGGTATTTTGGGCTTAATCTGATGCCAAAATTTTGAAAATGAATTTTGAACCATGAAAGTCAAAAAATTTCGCTCGCTCCGCTCGCGACTTAAAATATTATAGAAAGCTCGGAAATCAACAATTTTAGTAAAATTTATATCAAGACGCTTCTTCACAACACCTTATAAAAGTGTTCCATTGTCATATACGATAGATACAGCTTATTTACTTTTATAACACTGGTGAACTTTGGGGGCGCGCGCCACCCCTGCAATATCAGTCTGGCTACGGCTCTGCTTTAGCTCCGTAGTCGCATAAAGCGCCGCGGGCACATAAAGCGCCGCAGGCACATAAAGCATCGCAGACTAATAAGCGGGGGTCCAGGAGGCTGCTGGTATAAAAACATAATTCTGTTAAACGCATCACAGCTTTATGCACGTTCTCGCTTATTGCTTTCGAGTGCCCTCACACTCACCCGCTCCAACGCCTGCGTATCCACAAGTGGCTGCCGGGATCTAACTCTGGGGGTTTGCTCGGAGAAAAAAATCTTATGATTTTTATGAGCAACATTTTCACAGAAGAAAATGTTTTCATTCTATTTTATCCAGAAAACTATTGAAATTTGATAGTTTGGTAAATTTTTTGGTATGAAAGTGGTGCTGTTGTGTTGAGTTGAATGCACTTTTGAATATCAATCGATAGTGCAGGTCCAGTGCAAAAAAATTGTCGAATAATGCTGTTGGGAATTGGCTTGGGACCTAACGACCGTCCAGGAGAAGAAGATGAGAAATTTGAGAGCTACCAATGGAAGTTGCAGTTGAATCAAACGATGCACTTTAGCGAAATTCAACTATTTATTCTTCTTGTAGAATTACTTCAAATTTATCTAAAATATTCAAATATTTTTCTTAATGAACTAATTTTCGATCTCATACAAAGTCTTGTTACAATTAGTATCTTCTTCTCACTGCAATATTCTGATAAGTGAAACCCGTGAAACCTTATAATCAACTGATGCGCAAACTGTAACTATCAAAACCCCAACTTAGTTATCTCATAACTATGTAATTCAAATTTTCATCTTACTCAATGTTATTCCACAGCTTACGAACAGAGTCCAGTGTCTATGGAATATTCTCCTTTCCGAAATAATCGCCTAAATAACAAATTTAACAATTGAATTCATATCCATGTGACACAAAATCCAATTCAACTATTTTACCTCCTTGGAAATATTTTCTTCAAATAAATTCTTTGCGCACCCTAACTGAAATTTCTATAAATATTTTATTAATAAATACTTTGGTCGATGATTTAACTAGATTCTTATAACAAATCGACTTCGAGTCTAAATCTGTAGTTGGAATAAAAAAAATGTCTCCAATCTTCCGTCTGTCAAATCTATCGGTCAAAGTTAGTAGATTTCTAGCAGTGTTGCCGCACAAATGCCTAGATAGGTTAGGTACGCCTAGCGTACAAAATCATTGAATCAAAGACTGCGCAGTTTCAATCTCAGAATTCGTACTTTGCAAGACAAATTGGTTATTTTTAGAGCGTTTTTTGAAGTTAATTTGATTTTGGGATTATTTAGGATTATTTATGATTATTTGGGATTATTGGGATTATTTGGGATTATTTTGGGATTATTTGGGATTATTATGAAGTAATTTCCCCTTGGGTTTTTCAATATTGGCCTTTCGGCAGTTTCCAATCCAATGAATACGTAATTCCACATACTTTAGAGTTAAGGCAATATTTGCTTAGATTTTTTCGAGCCTTTCAAGGGTTTTCCAATTTCAATTTCCAACGTTTCCAGCGGACATTCTCTTTTTTCTTTGGACACCCCTAACGGGTGGTGTCAAAATGTTTTCAAAGGTCGCCGTTAATAAAATTTAAAGTTTTGTATTAAATTTTATTGAGTAACGCTTTTGATTTATTTTAAATAAATGAAAATTTGGGTCAATAAAAATTAATGCAGTCATAAATTTTCCGCTCACATAGTATGCAAAATATGCATATCACAATAAACATCGCAACCACATATTGCACATCAGCATCAATTACTGGAAAATTATTATGCTAAAATAATAATGTAGTAGCAACTGCAAATAAGCGAACATAACAATATGATAAAACGAGAACTTTAGAGGAGAAACAATCTAAACAAAACATTTCGTTGTATCTTCTTCGTGTTAAGTTCTTGTAAACATCCAGCTATATACCGAATATACATGATGTATATAAGTGGCTGTAGCAGGTAGATCGAGATGATATCGCTATAAGTCAACGGAGAGATACATGATCTCTTCTTTTCGGGAGAAGAAATGTTTCGTATAATAAATGTAGTCGCACAACGAAGGCGGGGCCAAAAATTATTTTTCGAAATTTTTAAAGTAAATGACAACAACAACAACAGCCGCTAAGAAATCGTCTTCATGTAATACGTGAACCGTATGGCAATGAACAGAAAAGAAGAGATTTTCGAAATTGTGTAATAAGAAGATATGAAGAAGAGAGAATCGTTTCGATATATCGCACATGATCAAAGTGAGGATTTAATTCTTTGCTGATCTTCAGGTGTTAAATCAGTTTGACTTAAGATAGCAAAAGAATAGCACGTGTTTCTTTAACAGCAGCTACCGCACATTTTACTACACCGTTCCGATCAAGTGTTTTTGTACGGAAAAGTGATCATCAAAAAGTAGTTAAGAGAATTGGAATCAATTGGATATATTGTTGAGCTAATGTACTGTACGAGCACCGAATTTTTTGATTAATTGCAATCGAATTGTGTGAGAATTTAAATCTTCTTTGCTGGGTGAATAACAAATAATAGAACTTTGATGAAGTGAAATTCTTAGCGTAAATTTGTTTTAAACGAGTAAAAAAAAAATTGTAAAAAAATGAGTTCCACGTATATGCATTACCACACACCGTATTACAATACCACACACAGCTACTACGACTACAATCAGTACAATTTGCCGGGTCATTCATCGTATTCAAGTAGCAGCGATCGTTCATCTGAAGGATTACTAAGTCCAACACCGTCAACCACTCCCGATTCGCAACTGACTCTGAGTCCGAACTTCTACCAAGAATTCCATCATCATCAAACACCCGAATTTACACAAATTAAGTTAGAGAATTATCAGCCAAAAATAGGAACAAATATATCAACCGGCGCTCCACAACCGGCTCAACAAATTTCTCGATTTCCCTCGTCAAAATCTCGACTGTACCAGTCAAATAGTCCCGCACCCGAAATACTGAAACGTCGAAGATTAGCTGCGAATGCAAGGGAACGTAGACGAATGAACAGTTTGAACGATGCGTTCGATAAATTACGTGATGTTGTACCGTCATTGGGGAATGATCGCAAATTGTCGAAATTTGAAACACTGCAAATGGCACAGACGTACATAGCGGCATTAAATGAATTACTAAAAAGAGACTGACATTTGATTCATTGAATGATGAACGACAAATTAGCTCTAATTTTAACTAAATTATTAAAGTGGAAAAAAGAAACCGTTCTGAGAAGAAAAAAGTTCCTGTGCATTGAGAAAATACTTTTGTAACACGTGCGTTATGAGTCGTGGTGTTGTACAAATGTTTATTTATTTCACTTTTGTTTGTGCAATTAATTTAGGAAAATATATTTTTTTAAGCTTCGACTGCAGTGCTTTTATTTCGTGCTACATTGAGTCAACTCTTGTGAACAGCTCTAGTTCGCTTCTTCAAATGATTTGTCCTCTTTGCAGAAAAAATTAATGGCAACTGTCACTTTTTGTCGACCTCATAGTAAGATTTACAACTAAATTTTCTCCTTAAATTCTTAAAGTTTTTGAGAAACAGATCACGACAATCGCAAAGGGTAAGAATAATATTAACTAAAATGTAAACAGAATTCATGGAAAATGTTTCCTCGATCGTCCTCGATACGAAAAATACAAATCTTTTCTTTAAAACAAGAGATTTGTAGATACATTTCGCATGAAAATCATTTTGGGCGAACTGTTTTTAAAATATTCTTCTTAACGTATTATGCATGTCGTCATGAAATGCTGCATACCTTGATGAAAGCCCAGTGCCGGCCTGGCCCTATGGACGCTCGGGCGGCGCCCGAAGTGCTTTTTGCCCGGCCGGGCCTTTTGGATTCTTTCGTGTATGCAAAGATTACATATTTTAAAAACATAGCTAAGGGGATCCGCACGTATTTGCAAAGACACCTGTGAGTGTCAGAACAACTGTTACAAACTCTTACTGCATATTAAAACAAACGTTAAACTTCCATAGAGTATCGAGGAATGCTTTGCAATTTTATTGAATTGAAGTCTTAGGTTACATTGGAAATCGCCAAAATGACAAATTGGAAAACCCAAAACCCTAGTCTAGTAACGCACCGTTCAGGGCACTAAGGAGTGGATGAAAATGTTCCCCGCATCTTTCTCTGAAACATAGCGAAAAAATTTTTTTTGAACTTTGGCCGACCTTAGGACCGACCGAGGGCCTAAGCCAAAAAGTTTCACCGGCCTTCAAAAAGTCACATTTTCGACTACTTTTTCGATCTTTACTTCGAAAGTTCTTGACTGATTTTACTTATTTTAATCACAACACTCCTTTTAGGACTACCTTTCGGGGAAAACGTACTTTTGGAAATCGGTCAAGATTGACTCGAGTTATCGTGTCGACAGACAGACGGACGGACAAATTTTTTCGGAAAAGGATAAATCCATTGGGCCCGGGCTGTCATTTCGGGGACCTAAACTATAGCTGAAAATAAGAAAAACGAATCCAAAATTACCTCGATTTAGTTTAAGAACTGCCAAAGTGCCCACAAATTGTCGCCTGCCGCGTTATGCAAAATCACTCAATTATTAAAATTCTTACATAAAGGATCCCTAAGGTCAAAAAATTGCCTCTGCTGCAATTAAGCGTTCCTCGATTTACCTAACGGACAAGTTAAGGCAGTCCAAAATTTTCCCCTGCGGCGCCTTGCATGATAGCCTTACCTGAACACCACAATTAAAAAACATTCGCCTGCGGCGCTAAACTCAAACGAAAGCTGTTTTTGACTTCATTGAATTCCGTTTGTTTACGAAAACAGTGCCGAAGATATGGGCTTTTTCAGATTTCGCCCGCAGGACCTTTTGGTAGCCAGGCCGGCACTGTGAAAGCCGACATCGTCACTTACTAAAAGCGTGGGCTAGTACGAAAACGGCTTCTGTCAAAGTATATCGAATTTCATCATGAAATCCATTTCTCTAGAAGTTCGTCGAAAAAGATCTCCAAAATTCTTTAAGTAAGAGGACTCTATAAATGAATTTTCTGTTTTAAATTCATTGGAGCAAAATGTGAAATTTTTTTTGGAAATAAACCACATTCGTCGACCTGTAAATGTATTCCATTTTGAGGAAGAAGTTTAGGAGTTCTGGGTTCAATTTATGCTCCACAA
Source organism: Pseudolycoriella hygida (assembly GCA_029228625.1). Lineage (NCBI taxonomy): Eukaryota > Metazoa > Arthropoda > Insecta > Diptera > Sciaridae > Pseudolycoriella > Pseudolycoriella hygida. Next base: position 131,509,317 of record CM055403.1, on the reverse strand, counting down.
ACAGTTTCTGACAAACGCAACAGTTTTATCCCCGCTAAACGCACTAAAAAATTATATTGTTTTCTCGTTGTTCTGACGAGTTGTTGATTATGGAAATGGTACATCTTTTTTATACAAAATTTTGATGGAAAAGGTAATGTATCGACAAATGAGATGGTCATTCATGGTGTCGGAACGTAGCAAGTTCATATTGTTATTCATATGATAAGCTTTGCCAAGGAGTCCGGCATTGAGTCACCAGGTCGGTAATATGTAGGGTTTCACAAGTCTCTTTCTTGCCCTCTTTTTTCCCTTTTTAGGCGAATGCGTTAGAAAAGAGATGTTTGGCTTGTTTGTCGTCTTTAGTCTTCTTCTCGAGTGTTAATGTTGGAATACCTAATTTTAATTGAGATAATACCAAAAAAAATTTTCACTACGCGGTACAAATTTAAATTTTTTGTTCTATGCAATTAAACATTGTACTTTTTCAACGTTCGCTTAAATAATTCGGAGAAATGATAAGCGGCTGCTCGTGCCTCACTGAGGAAAATATCTACAAGCGACGTAGGAATTGTGTTTATAATATACGCCGCCGGCGTTTTTTATCCACCGTGTACGTATTACGAACGCCGTGGACGTATTATGTGAGCTCATAACACGTTCGTTACGTATGGCATACTATGCATTTCTTAAATAGGGTTGATAATACATTCACCACGTATGTAATACGTCGGCGGCGTATATTATAAACACAATTTCTACGTCGCGTCGCTTTCCTCAGCGCTCTTCCTTATCATTTCTCTGAAACAATTGTATTCTTCAATTCAGAGAAATGATAAGCTGTTTCGCTTGCGGCCAGATAGAAGGAACATGTCAATGACAGCTGATTTCTATGGGAGAGTATTCTCTAAAAAATGCGAGGAATTTGGTTCAAATCTCTACCATAAAAATCAGCTGTCATTATTCATGTTCCTTATTAAGATAAGTAGACATAGAAGATAATGCAAAACGTCACCGGATCACAGAAAATAAGAATCCCAAGTTTGAAGTGAGTTCGAGTTGTGATGTTGTATTGGCTGCTTATGTTGTCGGACCTGCTTCATTTGTATGGAACCGATTCAAACTCATCACCAATTGCAACTTGACGACATCGAATTTTACTAATTCACCCGAATTAGTCCGATTTTGTCAGCGTTGACCTTACAGCAAGTATCTTTCTATTATGCAGAAATTTTAACCCTTTCGTGCACTTAATGCTGTTTGTATTTCTTCCTAAACTTTGTCCGTGATGAAGTCCTTGAATTCCGTAAATCGAAACTGGGCGAGAACTTTTGTGCACACACCTCATAAATAACCTAAATCCAGTACAGAACCAAAAAGATGTGAAAAAATTAGTTTCGATCACATTTGTCACAAATGGTGGACCCTCTGGATGAGGAGCTTAGTTCATTGTGAATGTATAGATCGATGTTCCGATCAATTACAAACAAAGTTTCGCTTGAAAGTGCAATTTAAAATGTAGTAATTTTGCCATAAAAAATAATTTTTTGCTTCTAATGACCTTAATTCACCGTTTTTCGTTACGGTAACTAAGATCGAAAACTTAAAGTTGTTGTTAGTTTTGTTTGAGTCCAGAAAAGTAACTTTTTCGGCCGCTATATGAGCCCGAAAAAGAAATTTCATATATATCTACTACTTTTACATTATGATCATAACGGAGCAAAAAACGTTGTTTGAGCCCGTTCACAAATGACGTCACGCTTGCTATAAAAAATTAGTATCCATAAAAAGGCCATAACTCATGCGGCACAGCACATTTTGTTTATAGGACTCTGGCTACCCCCCCCCCCCACAAACAGGGGTTGTGTTTAGGGCCGGAGTACTATAAACAAAATGTCTGATCAGTTTGAAGTTATGAACTTTGTGGATTTTATAGCAAGCGTGACATTGATGAACAGCCCCTTTGTAACTCGTGATAAAAGTGGAATTTTTTGGGACATGTTCGTAAGCTTAGGACTAGTCCCAAAAATTCAACTTTTCATCACTCGTTACAAAATATATTTTTCTAAAAAATCCATCTTAAAAGTTATTTGGATTTGAACTCGGAAAAAAGTAGCTTCTTCAAATAAAAACTGTACGGAAATGGAAAATTTGAGGGTCCAAAAAATGTGAACTTTCTTCTTTCATTTGATCTCAATACCATCGAAATCGGTTCTGCGGTTTTCTCTCAATTAATCGTAAAAAAAAATCTCTGCACTGAAAACTTTAAAGAGGTGTGGGGCGAAGGGGTGGGGTTTTGAAAGCTCTCAAACCTCCTCATCAACATTTATTCATGATCCAAAATTCCAACTTTTCTAACAAAAACATCTCTTTTTTCCTCTGTTTGGTTTTGAGAAAATTCTCTTTTTTTCTCTTTTTAGAAACAACAAGGCCTCATTTTGATTCTTTCAACATTCTTTTTAACAATGTCCGAACGACATCTTGTGGAAGAATTTGGTTAATTGATATCAATTAACTAAATTATTCCGATTTCAAAATCAGACATCCTTCGGAAAAGCTTTAAGAAAGCTTCTTTTGTTCTTTTGCCTTTTCGAATCGGAAGAATTTGGTTAATTGGGGCGCGTGCGGAAAGGGAACCCTAGTAGTAAGAGTAGTAAGAATCGGAAAAGTTTATGCTTAAAAGAAGAAAAGTTAAGCAAGTGGTTTTCTCAAGAAAAGAACTATCGAACCTAAGAGTTCTTTATTTTATTAAAGACACGCCAAAGCGTATTGCATATTTCATAATAAATGCTCAATAAATTCTCATAATTACACGAATTGAAACTTCACTTTCAGCGAATTAATGTTTTTAGAAGTATGGGATAGCTGAAGCAGGAAATTACCTCCAATGAAAAACGAAACAAAGACAATGTTCTTAATTAAATCTGTGAATTATGAATAGGTAAGAACTAAAGTAGTAACTCCATCTTTATTTTACTCACCACTTTGAAGTTACCATTTTAATACAAAGAATTGTATTACAATATTTTCAATACATTTTATGTGAACTTTTTATTGGAAATAGGGGGAAGTAGGGGGGTGGGGGCAGAAATTTTAAATTTTTGCATAAAACAAACTGTAAATAGCTTTATACTTGCTACTACTACTCCACTTCCAAAATTAACCAAAAAAGAGTTTTTTCGTGATTGCTGTAAGAAAGTCGTATGTTGTCCTACAAACTGCGGTTCAAAGAATAAGACAATATTGACCCTTCCCTAGAAAACAAGAAAAACTTTGTAATTTTTACCTAGCTTAGGATACCTACTACTTCCTCTGTGCTTATTAGAAAAACTAAACTCTAAAACGGTCATCAAGTGAATATAAATAAATAAGAACTTTGAAAACCCGTTGCATTTTTACATTAACAATCGATAACACTTCATTTGTATCTGCAATTACTCGTTGATTTTCAGTGAAAATATTAGAATGGCTTTTCTGCAATGTTCAAAATATTTTAATTGAATAAATATTTTGTTGTATAGAAATCGTCGATAAATCGTTTTCGTTTTCTTTTCTATATATCAATCTTTACTGTGTTTATGATAACTCTATAGAAACAGCGAAGGTGTTTCCGCTTAATTTAAATTATCAGAAAAGACTGTGAGGCCTGGTGTCAGTTGGATGAATTCATTTTTATAAAGTTGTCAGCGCTTTTCTTCGAAAAGGGGTCTTATGGGTTTACCACGACGTTTGTAACCACCCCAATTTCGACCCGGGAGTAGGGGGGAGCATCGATCATGGTCCTTAGATGACGAATCAACAATAAAAAAAATCCGTCCGTCTGAAAGATCTGGGCATGGTCGACAATTTATAGAAGAAACTTCTTTAGATTTGAGTGCTTGGACTTGGCTAGGGCGCTAAGAACAGGTCTATGCTAGGGCCATACGTGTTTTTTGTATATAACTCGAGTAAATCTTTTTCGATTGTCATAATTGTTTTTTTAATCGACAGGTCTATGAAAGCCCAACAATTTGTCGAAGAAGTTTTTTTGAGATTGGGCTCTAGGATATAGCTGGGGCGATAAAAACGAGCTTCTGCTAGCGCTCTACATGTTTTTTGTACATAACTCGAGTAAATCTCTTCCGATTTTCAAATTTTTTCTTGATCGAAAGATCTAGGATTGTGTCCCGTTTTATGGATGAAATTTTTTCGATTAGAAACCCTTGGATTCAGTCAGGACCCTAAGGTCGGCCCTACCTAAAAGCATTTTTTTTTACTATGTTGCAGAGCAAATTGAGGGAAACATCTTTGTCTATGGAAGTATGTGTCCGAGGCATTTCCTTATGGCCCTAGGTCGGTCCTAAGGTCTGCCCTAGACAAAAAAATAGTTTTCCACTATGTTGTAGAGAAAATGGAGGGAAATATGTTTGTCTATGTAAGTATTTGTCCGAGGCCTCTAAAGAGGACCCTAGGTCGATGCTAAGGTCGGCCCTAGACAAAAAAATGGTTTTTTGCTATGTTGTAGAAAAAATTGAGATGAACATTTGCGATATACGATACGATACGATAATTTCCATACATTTCTATAGAAGTAAGCCAAGTAAGCTGACAGCATACCAGACAACATTCCACATTCCTAGTATATGTAGTATATGTTATCAGTACATATGGCATACAGGTTCATATAAAAATACAAGAAAAAATTGCAAGCACGAGGTCTATTCTAATGCATTATAATTGAGTCCAAACGAAAATGAAAGAGACTTGGAACACATATAGTACAGTTTTCTTTCATACCGTCATCTCGAATTACATAATGCCTACGAAGTTGTCTCGAGGTTATTCCGACATTCAAATATTGTAACAGAACTTCGAACGAACTAAAAAATTCGAAATTAATTCTGCCCTTCCTGTGTCGTGTTCCATTTTTTAGGAGAAGAAGAAAGAACGAAATATCAAATTATTGTATAAACCAACAAGTTTTTTATTACATAATAGAGCATTTTAGTGGCATAAGGAACTAGCTGTAGTGTAATTTCCTTAACAAATTAATTTTTCCGTTTTTCTTATCAATTTGCATGGAAAGAAATTTGTAGACCCGTACGAAGAACGAAGTTCTTCGAAAAAGGGTCTTATGCGTTTACAACGATGTTTGTAGCCACCCCAATTTCGACCCGGGAGTAGGGGGGGGGGCATCGATCATGGTCCATAGATGACGAACCAGCGTCTGTCTGTCAACACGATAAGTTGAGTAAACCGATTTTCAAAAACTTTTTTGGAATTGCATCTGGACACTGTCGGCCCAAGGACCAATAAGCTAGGGCCGTTTAAGTGGTTTTTCGTCTTTTGTACATACTTCGAGTAAATCTTTTCCGATTTTTATAAATTTTTTTTATTTGAAGGATTTGGGCATGGCCGACAATTCGTGGAAGAAAGTTTTTTGGATTTGAGTCCTTGGACTTAGCTAGGGCACTAGGAACGAATGTCTGCTAGGGCCCTACGTGTTTTTTGTACATAACTTAAGCAAATCTTTTCTGATTTTCATAATTTTTTCTGTTAGAAAGATCTGAGCCTGCCTGACAATTTGTGGAAGAATTTTTTTTTTACTCAGCCAGGGCCATAAAACTGAATCTCTACTATTGTCCAACGTGTTTTTCTGCATAAATCGCATTAATCTCATCCAATTTTCAAAAACTTTTTTTTCTGGAAGATAATCAAAAAATTGATTATGGGGTTGAATTTGGGCAAAATCGGTAGAAAACTTTTTGAAGTTACGGTCGAAAAAGTGGTCAAAAAACTGGTTTTTTGAAGGTTCGTGCAGCTTTTTCACTTATATCTCTGCGAAATTAGAACAGAAATCACTATGAAAGGTTTTAAATAAAAGGTATTGACATCAGACAATCACCAAAATTAAATTATAGAGAATCTGTTGAGTTGTTCGGGCATTAGTGTATTTAGTGTGTGCCAAAATCACGTCACGCGACCCAACACGATATTTGGTCGTTTTTCATGAATATTTCTTTAATAATGAGGGTTTTTGTTCAATGTTTTCGAGTAAAAGGAGGCGAACGTTTTTGTGTGGAAGTATGGGTCAGAGGCCTTTCCGTAGTGCTCTAGGTTAGTTCTTAAATCGGATTTTTTTGTGTGAAAAAATTTGTTTTTAATATTTTCTTCAAACTTTTGTTTGGAAATTTCTTTTTAAATTTTAGGCTTTTTTAGGGATTTGGAGAGGTTTTTTGCCCCGTTGCTTCGGATGGGTGTTTCAATATTGCCCTTTCGGCAATCTGTAATCCAATTTAATACACTTAAGAGTAACATCTTTTCTGTTTGCCACATCTATTCTGATGCGTACGGTTCCCTTGCATATGTTTTAAATTCCCTTTGCAACATACCCTTATCACTCATATAAAATGGTTCAGTAGTAGTCAGTAGTAGTTATGAATTTTTCCAATTTCCATGTTAGAATTTATCTGGAGGATTTCGCATTCCTGATTCCGTCATGAAGAATTGTGAACACAGATAAATACAAAAGAGCATCTCTGCACCGCATACTTGAGAGTGACTTTGAAATTCAACTCAGTTGCAATAGGTTTTCCTTTCATTTATTGAGTCACTCCCAGGTATACTATTTGCATAAAACGATGTGTTTCTCTCTCTCTCTCTCTCTCTTGACAAAAATGTTTCCTTTTCCCAACTTGTTGCATAAATTAGTATTGCATAATGTAGCTACAGCTACCTGCACATGCAAACACAAACACACATAGAACAAACGAACTTTAAGCAGTAAAACCAAATAAAAATCAAAGCATACATTTTTATGTTGGCAGAGCTGCACGCGCTAGTGATTTTTTCTAGCGGCGCTAGCGCTACCGCTACTGCCATCTGAACACTAGCGACGCTAGCGCTAGTAGCGATGTTTTTCGGGCCGAAACTAGCGATTCGCGCCAGAGCGCTAGCGCTAGTTATTACTTCAGAAATTCCAACTAAAGCAGTAATATTGTAGTATCATATCGAGTCGGTTTATTGCACATAGAATGTAAATAATGCAAGTGCAAAAATAGTCATATTTCCACGTGAACGTACTTCGATGATGTCTGCGCCTAGCTCATTTGAAATAAAATTCAATGTAAATACTGCACCAATTGTGTGCTATGATCGATTTTAGATGGTTTTCTGATGAATACTTCGATTTAATGTTTTGCGTTGATTCACGGCATAGAATTGCACAAAATGTTGAATGTACTTTGTTAGGCTCAAGAAGTGTCACGGGGCGAATACGAAGTATATACTCGTATACTGTGGCTAACAAATGAAAACCAGCCACTCCAAATGTCAACAGAGACTTCAAGTCCACTTTCGTTCCATCGATATTTCTCTTTCTCTCCTTTGTCACATTTCATATGCATACATGTGTGTACACATTTTGTTGACGGAAATAAAGAGAAATATAGATGGAACGAAAATAGAATTTAAATCTCTGTTGACATTTAGAGTGGCTGGTTGTTATACGTTACGTCACAGAAAATAAAAGGAAGTAAAACTTTTATGTATCTTTCGCCCAAAATGTGCCATTTTTCGCACTGAAAACTAGTTTTAATTTGACGTTTTTTGGTCAAAATTCGAAGTCGACTAATAAAACCATATTAGTCTAGTGAAACGTTCGAACTGGACTAATATGATTTTATTAGTCGAGTTTTGAAGAGCATAATTTTCGTGTTTTGTGCTCAAAATGAGTTTTTGTGCGAAAGATACAAAAAATTACATATCCAACATGTAATACATGTCTATACAACAAAAGCATCGAGACTGTATGAAACAAAATTGCAGAGAATAAAATAATTTGAATAACGAAATGTATGTGATCAAAGTTCAATTGTAAATTGTGTTACTAGTTGCAGGGCCTTTTATAACATACAAGCTCGGAGGAAAAATCCACCCCAGTCCCACCCCAATCCACCCCATTTTATAAAAATCCACCACAGTGCACCGCACTCATTTTCAACTTGCAAAAAATGTTCCACTCATTTTTTGCTTAAAAAATTTCGCCTGCGGCGCTTTACAACGATTCTTAATATTCAGTAGTTGGCCAATTTTTAAATTTATTTTTAATTCGGGATGCCTGACGCGACGCCTACAGCGATCCGGAATAGTCCCACGGTTTTTTTATTGAAGACTCTTTATTAAAATACAATCTTCTATTGTCATAAACTCAATTTTGTGTTTTTTAAATTTATTTCAAAGCGAAAAAAAGAAAAAAACGATCTTTTCAACAAAAGCCAATTTCTGTACGCAAAATTGGCTCACCTATTGGGTCTCACTCAGCAAGAATTTTTCGCTCGCTGCGCTCCTCATCTTATACTCAAAGTATTGCAATTTGAAAAAAAAAACTTCACCTGCGGGCGTTTGACACCATTTTTAGTGTTTTTCTTTTATCGAAAATTAATTGCTTCCAGCATAATTCGTTTTATTCAATAAAATTTTCTCGCTCGCTACGCTCGCATAAGTTATTTTCTAGCTTGAAAGAAAATCATAAAGAAATTCTCGTCAATACGTTATTTCACTATTTCTACTATATCAGATTTTCACAACGCGAACATAATAGGAATAAGCACGAAAAACTGGTCCCTCTTATCATGCCCGCAGCGGTAGAGGAGGGCGTGACGCAGTCCCCACACCCAAGAAAAACGTCCACAAACTACGTCGCAGCAGCTTTCAAACGAGAACTCACTCATCAAAATCGGTTGAAAATTGGCTGAGATATCGAGGTTTGAAAATGACATTTTTGTAAGGAGAATAAATTTTTCTATTGTTCTCATCATTATGGAAACTTTTTTCTGATCTGTCGGTTTCCACACTTACGGAAATATATTTTTGCATCAAATAGAATTTTGTACTTCTGCGCAAGTTTTTGCAGTGTTAAAAAGCCGCGCAGAAGTACAAAATTCTATTTGATGCAAAAATCTATCTATCTATTAATAATTTTCGATCTCGAGAACTAGATAGCCGATCTTTCTGAAATTTTCAGAAAACGTCAGTCTCGGC
>CM055403.1:131487351-131500297 GCA_029228625.1 Pseudolycoriella hygida | reverse complement strand
GGCCCCAAATGAAAAATTTCATATGCCGCTTTTCCGGGAAAATTCTGGAAAAGCCGTGGCATGTGGAAAAGTGGTCAATTTTGAAGGTTTTTTAGGTAATGCTCGGAGTTTTCGAATTTTAGCTCCAGAGTGACAATAGCTAGAGAGTTGGTTTCTTCAGGAAAGTTATAGAGCTTGGTCAGGAGAATTTTTTGGGATCTTAAGAAAATGGCTGCCAGCAGTCAAACCAGCGCCATGTGGAATTTTCCCAAGAAATAAATTAGTTTTTTTTTAGTTTTCGAATTTTAGCTTCGGAATGACACTACTTAGGGAGTTGGTTTCTTAGGGAAAGTTATAGAGTTTGATCGGGAGAAATTTTTGGGATTTTCAGAAATCTTCCAAAGTGACGCCATCTTGGATTTTTGTTAGGTATAAATTAGACTTTTTTGGGTTTTCGAATTTTAGCTCCGGAATGATAACACTTAGAGAGTTGGTTTCTTCTAGAAAGTTATAGAGATTCATCAGGAGAATTTTTTTGGATCATAAGAAAATGGCTGCCAGCTGTCATAGCGGCGTCATCTTGGATTTTCGTTTATGCTTTTTCGGTTTTCGAATTTTAGCTTCGGAATGACACTGCCTAGAGAGATGGTTTCTTCTAGAAAGTTATAGAGTTTCATCAGGAGAATTTTTTGGTATCATTAAAAAATGGCTGCCAGCTGTCATAGCGGCGCCATCTTGGATTTTCTTTTATGCTTTTTCGGTTTTCGAATTTTAGCTCTGGAATGACACTACCTAGAGAATTGGTTTCTTCTAGAAAGTTATAGAGTTTCATCAGGAGAATTTTTTGGTATCATAAAAAAACGGCTGCCAGCTGTCATAGCGGCACCATCTTGAATTTTCGTTTATGCTTTTTCGGTTTTTGAATTTTAGCTCCGTAATGACACTACTTAGAGAGATGGCTTCTTCAGGAAAGTTATAGAGTTTCATCAGGAGAATATTTTTGAGATCCTAAGAAAATGGCTGCCAACTGTCAAAGTGACGCCATTTTGGAATTTTTGCTATCTTCTGAATTAGAATAGCTAGAGAGTTGGTTACTTCGGGAAAACTGAAAGTGTGGAAAAATTATTACGTTGATGGCTCTGGCATTTGTGACGCAATTTCAAACATTTGAATTTTTTAAAAAATTTTTTTTGCATCGTCATTTCTTGCGTATTTTCAGCTGATATTTCCACTGATATCATTAATTTTGGAAGTGGACATTAGGGACTGCGTCACACTTTACCTTTTAAGAGGTTTTTGTTGGGATTAAGAATTTGGGGCCCCTTCAATGAAAAAATTGGGCCCCCATGCCGAAAATCCCCCCCAGTTCGAAATACTTATAAAAAGCTCTGACTAGTTATTACAATTTCGTTAGACATTTTCTAATGTGTGATCGATCAATTTTACAATACATTATACTAGCGTTAGCGCTTTACTAAAATTTAAAGCGCGCTAGTTCTAACGCAAACACTTTTTGAAAAGTAGCGGCGCTAGAAATAGGGCCGCTAGGCACAGCTCTGTATGTTGGCATCTCGTAAATATTGCATACAATGTGATATCATTGGGGAAACTCACGACGACGACGTTAAAAGTTAATTTTTCAACTTTTTGACATTCCAAACAACAAAACCATTGAAAAACCTATTTTTCTGATAATTTTTAGCTGAAAATTAGCATTGGACCCAAATAATATTAATGAAATCCGTAGATATTATGCTTGCGAAGCGATTGGCAGATAGTTTGAAAAAATTGCTTATGATTCTGAACCACATTTGATCAACAAACACCTGCTTTGATGGATTTAACCTAAAAGTCTATGAATTCATGTTTGTCTTTGAATTGTGCGTAAAAAACACATTCAATTTTTTCCAGCTATCTGTCAATCGCTTCGCAAGCATCAGATCTATGGATTTCATTAATAATATTTGGGTCTAATGCTAATTTTCAGCTAATAATTATCAAAAAAATAGGTTTTTCAATGGTTTTGATGTTTGGAATGTGAAAAAGTTAAGAAATCACCTTTTAAGCACCAATTAACTTTTAACGTCGTCTTCGTGAGTTTCTCTATTTTGTTGATGCTGACAATAACTTTTCGACAAAAGTTTGATTATAATTTTTCTGAACAAATACGCAACAAATATACAACACTAACACAACTCCTACACAACTTTACCAAATCACTTCTACGGCAATCGTAAGTTTCTCATAGACTCTATGTACTCCAAAGTCATCATTTGCATAAAATCTTCAAATTTTAGTATAATCAGCAGGTGTATCAAACATAGAGCTTAATTCACAGACACCTTTGATTTGCTTCCCTAGCAACACGTAAATCACTTGATTACAGAATGCAAGGAATCTTAGGTAGCGGAGTGAAACGTCGACGGTTTAATAGCAATTTGTGGCAGACCAGAATTGTTATTTGATCAAAGAAAATCCGTAATTTAATCACCTTCTATACCTGCTCACTTGCTATTCATGCTGAACTTATCTCGACAAGACATTTATTAATGTAATTACTGTTTTCCCGATAAATCTACAATTTGATCAACTACGCACTATATCGATTGCATAAAAACTGATAAAAATAAATGTTTTACCCATCGAATGCCTTCTTTGTTCCTTCTAGAACACAAATAGCCATTATTACATTTTATGTAAAAATGAAAATAAACCGAAAGAAGTAACCACAGAAGCAGTAATAATAATGCGAAAAAAAAGATAAACACTTCGATAATACCCGCGATTTTCAGATTTCTTGCTAAATACTTTTACCCATCGGCACTTTTGTTGAAAATTCCTTGGAACGAAATGTAAAGCCACAGTCACAGAAATATTTGTATGTAACAAGTACAAATCGTTAATTTGTTTAAGTGGCATTTAATTGATAGCAGCGTTCAGTGATCGACTAATTAAATTTTACAGGAAAATAAGTACATTTCTTATTAAGTATATTCAGCGAATTAATCTATTGAATGCGGTTCGATGAGAGTTTCAATGTGGGAAATATTGCAGAAGATTTATGGTGCAAAAACTGTCGCAATTCGATAGATAAAAGAAAAATGTTTAATACAAAAGTATGTTGAAAGGTCAAAGCGACGAAACCTAAGTGATATAACTGGTCCTAACTATTAGATCTTCTTCTGAGGTGCCGATGTTCATTGCCATTGTTATAAAATAGTGTCTGAGGCATTGCTTCTTTACAGTGAAGTTGTGATCCAACAAAAAAAATATTGAAAGAAAACACATACGAGGGTTGCCTTTTATGTTTCTGGCCTAGGGTACTTCCTGCCCGAAACTCGCAAATCTGCAGCTCCTTTTTCAAAATTGACTATTTTTTAAGGTAAATTTACTTAGATCACTTTTATGTAGCGTCAGTGGGTGCGTAACTACAGAATTTTGAAAATTTCGTCTTCATGAAAAAACAAAATTTGCACTCGAAAATTTTCGTATAATTTTTTTTCACAATATTAGACGTAAATTATCTTCTCCGGTATGGTTATACGAACTTATTCAATTGTAATGGGGAAGCACTATCCTTTTCCGTAGTAAAACGCTGATACAATGACTTTGATTAGGGTCGTGATTCACCAAGTGACGAGTATTCTAGAGGCTATTCAAATCAGTCGTTGCTCCAGTAAACCAACAGAGCTGTGCGTGTTATGATAGAAACTCATTGCAAATTGACACACTGTGACATTCAGTCAACCTCAGGCATTGAAATGACTAGCATACAAACAAACTTTGATGGACATTTGGATATAAAATTAGATTCGTTCTTGTTGGCTATCGCTTAATGTGGGCATAGGTCAGTGGGAGGCCTTCGTCGATCGGTGCCAAGAAACACTGGAGAAATGTTCAAAGCGTGTGAATGACATCTACACAAGTGACGTTTCACGAATCTATGCTTATAAGTATGAAACAATGCAGCAACTTCATGTTTAGGTGCTCCGACAAAACTTAAACGCAGCTGAAGTTTTTAAGAATAGAATCGCTTTGAAGGGAATAGACGCAATTTTTATCAATATTAAAGGACAAGTGGCCTGAATAGATTTTGAGGATATAATAGTAAAGTCGTCCATTCTGATTAGTACACAACAATTTGATTGTCAAAAGTGTTCACCAAAATAAGAGAAATCGGGTCGAAACGCCCCCGCGAAAATGTTAGCTACTACACCACTTGTCGTACGAAGGCTTTTGTAGTCATTAAAATCGTTTGGTTGGTCAGCTATCTACCGTACAATGAAGATTGGGCATTGAACTATTAGTTTTTTCCCTTTACGTGAAACAAATTTCGAGGAGTGTGATTTTAGTAGCGAAAAGCAACAGATGACATATTCAAAAAACGCGTTTTTGAAGTGTCTGAAACTGAGGTCTATAGTTTCGCATTCACTGACTCTACGTAAAAGTAACCTAAGAAAGTTTACAGCTAAGAGAAAATGTAAAACTACACTTTGACGTTTTCGTTCGTTTCGTGTGGAACCCATATTTTCAATGTAAAAAATCATACAAAAAAATACTCCACACGAAACTCACAAAATACAGGAGAGTGTAGTGGTTTATATTCTCTCAGCTGTACCTTCAAAAATAGTCAATTTTAAAATAGGATCGGCAGATTTGCGAGTTTCCGGCTGGATGTACCCACATAGTAGCGTTTGTTAGTAATCATTAATCACAGCAAAAACCCTTTTTAAAAGGGAAACGTGACGCAAGTCCTCGTCTCTTCTTCCAAAACAACTGATATCAATTTGGGTGACGTTTACAGCTTTGAAACGCAAAAAATTCTTTTGAAATATTTTCATTTTCTATTAAAGAAATGCGTCACAAATGCCGGACCCCGCAATGTTATAGTTTTTCTGTTCTTTCAGATTTGACACGAAAAAAAATTAAGTTTTTCGAGACGTGTAGAGTACGAGTAGCCAAATTTTTGGCGTGCGAAAAAAATTTTCAGCGAAAGAAAATTTTCAACGATAAAAAATTTCGGCGAAAAAAATTTGCTTTGTCACGAAACATCTATCTTCAACAAAAAAAAGTTTCTCCCCAAGTCCGTCCCATATCACCGTCGGCCATTTTGTTGGGCACCCTGACACACCACACACTCAACCCAATAACATTTCCTTTGACACCAAACATCTATCTCCAACCAATAAAAAATTCAAAAAAAAAATTAATTTTCCCCCTAATTTCGTCCCATACCACCATCGGCCATTTTGTTGGTCACCCTGACTACACACCCAACCCATCAACTTTTCCTTTGACACCAAACATCTATCTCCATCCTAACACAGTCCAAAAATTTTGCTCATGTTTAACCCATACTTTGAATACACTCACACACACATACAAAACATTCTTTTATCATATGAAAGTTCTAAAAAGTTGTAGAAAGTTCTAGAGAGTTCCACAAAGTTTACGAAGGTTCTCGAAAGTTGCCTCCCCCTACAACCCCTCCCCCCATTTTGTCCCCCTTTAGCCCTCCGATTACAATTCCCCCTCCAACCCCACCCCTCATCGTACGAACACTGCACTGACACAATTTTAAGCTCACTCTGTGGAACGAAGACATTAGACGCGACAAGGTCTAGTCGTCTGCGCTGGTTCGGGCACGTTGAAAGGATGGGTAATAACAGGCTACCGAAAAGGATCTTAAATGCACAAGTCCCGGGTGTTAGGCCAAGGGATAGACCAAGGAGAAGGTTTATAGATTCAATTAAATCAGATTTAGAAGTTAGGGGACTTTCTCTGGGCGAACAAACCATCTCCTTGGCGGCCGATAGAAGGGCATGAAGGACGATAGATAACCATTCCGGGGTTGCGACATAAAAACCTCACACCGAAAGATACAATGGTCTATAAAGTTTGATGATGATGACGTAAACATTCGAAAATTACTATGTAAAACGAAAGAAACTTACTTTTAAAATTCATATACTAAATTGCAGTCAGCAAAATTAACAGAACTGCACATTTTGTGTTTCGTTTGTTTCTCTTTTTCTCTCTTCAACCATAAGCAAATGCATGGTAAATACTCACAAAACGTAAAAACTCACAAAGTAGAGTAAAAGAAAAATTTCGCTGTTCTTTTAATTTTGGTGACTGTAGCGAAAATATTGGCGAGTAGCGGAAAGATTATTCGCAAATTGAATTTAGTCCAGTGCTCGCTAACAGCGAGATGTTTTGTATTTTAGCTCGCTATCGCTACCGCAACCCTGGTTGAAGAAATTGCTTGAGAAGTTGCACGAAATTGCACTGAGAGTGTTATCTACACCTACAAATGTCAGCGGATGAAAGTCACAAATGAAAATTTGTTCTTACTGTCATTTACCAGCTAGACAGACAAGCGAAATTTTCCATATTTGAGTGCTAGTTAGTTGGTAAATTTTTAATTTGATATTGATGGAAATCATGTATATTGTATCAATAAAGTGCGTCCACTTTTCGAAAATAGAAAAAAACGTTGAATATTTAAAAGCGTCTTTCAATGTCTTATCAACAAATAATCGTTATGTTTAAAAAATAGTGAGTAGTATGGCACACAATGCAAACGAAATTCCATGACAGGAATCGTAAGAAAATTAACTTTAACACATTCTTGTTTTATATCTCTAGGTCATCAAAATGAAAACGATGATGAAAATAATTTACAGAAAATCAAAGCGCCAACAGTAAAACTCTGTAACAGTGGCAGAAAAAAATTAATTTGAATAGTCTCGTGCTACGGGCATACTTCAGTCACGTATGTGTAGATTTTATATTCGGTACAGGTTATGGATGCATCGATGCAATATTAGTTTCATTTCGAAAATTATGTTCATTGACTTCCAATTATAACTGCGTTTATGTGCGCGCACGCAAGGAATTTTTAAATAATTTATGAGTATTTTTTCAATCTTTTGTAATTATTAAAAGTAAGTTTGCTGCACATTGTGGCTTTATATGTTAGCAGTTAACTGATATCTTCTTCATAATCGAGAAAGGACTATAGAGAAACTTTGTTATTGGTGTTCTCTTTGTTAAAACAAAAGAAAACAAATTAGCGCTTCGTTGAGATGAAATGAAGATAAATGATTAGGCTAATGTTCGGTGTTTGCATTTTTTACAATTTACTTGATATAGAAACTTGAGTGTCTATCCATCGAAAAATCTGATTAAAGTTAAGAAGGAAGTAATAGAACTCAATACTAAATACTGCCCGACCATACACGTTCAGATGCTGCGTGAAATTCAAAATGAAGACTCAGATCAATTAGGTTTGGGTCAAAATTGTTGTTCAGGTTCAGATCAAAACAAAAAATTTCAGGTAGAGCTTTTCGAACGGGTTTTGACAAAATCCACTCTCATTCCTATTGTGAGGAAGGTCTGTAATACACCCTTTTGGTGAAATGCAGGCCCAAGGAAGACCAACTCTTACTGGTTATTGAGTTAGCCGCTCACTACGCTGCCGCTGAATATGTCTACCTTTTTTTATGATAAACAGTACGGATTTAGATCCTCAAGTGGTACGCATGTAGCTTTATTCGAGTTAGTAGATTATATATCTTTTCACATGGACAAAAGGAAGGTGGTTACCGGTCTTTTCTTAGACCTTTCAAAAGCCTTCGACACTGTGAATCATGTGTTGCTGCTGAAAAAGTTATGTGTTGCTGCTGAAAAAGTTATCTGCTGCTGGCATTAGGGGCATAGCTCTTGACCTTATATCCGATTATCTGGAGCGTAGATACCAACGAGTGGTTGTGAATGGACATATGAGCCCTTGGATGGGTGTGACCTTGGGAGTTCCGCAGGGTAGCGTCCTGGGACCACTCCTTTTCCTGGTATTCATTAATGACGTTCACCGTCTTCCCTTGAAATCGCAGCCGTATCTATTTGTAGATGATTCGAGCATATTCTCTTCTTCTATCTGCTTTGCAAATAACATCAGAAATATCAACAATGATCTGATGCTATTGTCAGATTTCTTTGACGTCGACAAGCTCACGTTGGATCTGAAGAAGACCAACGTAGTGCATTTTAGATCCACTCGTTCAACGATTGATGACTCCTTGAAAGTTGTTGTTGATTCTGGATAAGAATCTGAGCTGGAACTTTCACCTAACCAAGTTATGATCTATGATATCCGGGCAAACTGGAGTATTGCGGAAACTACGTTACGTATTACCTGTCAGAATTTTAAAGTCGTTGTATTATTCGCTGATTCATTCCCGTCTATCGTCTATTGGTGCCTGGGGTTGTGCTAACAAGAATATGATTAATAATCTCGAGAGAAAACAGAGGATTGCTCTTAGAGTGGTCAACAGATCTTAAATCACTGTTGCCAACATTTTGCCTGTCAAAAGAATGTATGAGTATGCAGTTTGTAAGTTTGTGTTCGACTGTGGAATTTAGTAGACCTAAACATGGCTATCCCGCAAAGGGGTCTAAGCTGTTGTATGTGCCATTTTCAAGAACTTCTTCGGGAAAGCGTAGGGTGACTGTTACTGGGGCAAGTCTACTCAACTCACTGCCTTTTGGTGTACGATCATCGTTGACACAAGCCCAATTTTGTCGTGTACTGAAGTTGTTCTTTTTGGAAAACAAGTGATTCGTTGGCTGAATGGCGGTATGACGTAGTTCGTCAACAGTTTGCTTGCATTTAGGGGATGAGCTGTTTCTAGTCGCCATTTAGCCGTCACTATTGTTATTATGAAAATTGATGAAATCTTGGTTGCCTTGGATGAGGAATTATATTTGAAGAATTATATTTGATTTTTTTCCTATTTTCAGTATTGATTGACAAGTTCTCTTGCCATGAACAATGAACACCCATTGACCGGTTTTTTGTTGTTTTTTTTCTTTAATTTCATTTTTTTCTAGCTATTTTTTCCCTTTTTGTTTAGTTTTTTTTTTGTTTCTTGTTAATGATTTTCAAACTAATTTTTGATTTTCGAGTGATTTTGCCTATTGATTTTTTTCTTCTCTTTATGATATTTTATGTTCCTTAAAAATGCTCGTATAATGGAACTTGAATGATTTTGTTATATTGATGTTTAATACGAATAAACTGAAACAAAAATGTACGAACAGTGAATTCCCTATCCACTGACCACCTTCCCGTTATAATTGAAATCGAAGTAACGGCTAGGCAACAACTTACAAAGTCTGCAAACGCTGATTGGAAGCTATTTAAAGATATCGTCTTGAAATCAACTTGAAAAAATGCGACTTTAGGACGAGAAAGGACATTGACTATGCTATTCAAGACCTCGTAACGCTTCTTCGAAAAGCAGAGTACAATGCCATTCCCTTAAAAATTGTGAAACCTATCACCTGTAGGATTGACCCGAAGATTCTATCAGAATCAGAATTCTATCTATCTGAAGCATGATCTTGATTAGAAAGAACGAAGCAAACTGTCTGATATTCCAAAAAATTCAAATCACTTATGGAGAGTGACGAAACCAGTTTTAAACAGCGCTTGATTCTGACTGATTCTGGTAAAGCAGATTTGATAAGTGCGGTATTTAAGTTGGCCCATTCTCTTACTCAAAACAATCCTAGCGACCCAAAAACTGAATCCAGTGCAAGTGGTGCATCATTGTTTCTGAAATACTTGAAACCAAAAATTAAAAAAATAAACCTTCCTACACCAAATGAAGTGGAGCATTTTATTCGAAAGTTAAAAGCTAAAAAAGGCCCTGGAGACGACGGAATAAATAATGTTCTCATTACATTACATTACATTAATGTTCTCATACATCAATAAAATGGTACAATCCTTTCTCCAGAGGAGATCCTTCTATGTCTCAATAAATGGTAGTGCAAAACATTAGCATCCTTGCAGGAGTCCCGCAGGGTAGTGTGCTCAGTCCTCTTTTATTCAATTATACATATCTGACTTGAAAATTTCGACCTGTGAAAAAGGTATGTTCGCTGATGATACTTCAGTACTACGCTAGGCATGATGCTGGGCAAATCTTTTACGTGTAAAGATCATATTGAACTGACTGTCGATAGGTCCCTGAAGCTTCTCGAATCCCTACACCCTATTATTAATCGTAAATCAAAGTTTAATGTGGAGAATAAGTTGTCGATCTACAAGGCTATTATTCGCAGTACTTTGTTATATGCCAGCCCTGTCTTGAGCGATTGTGCTTCATGGCATTTGAACAAATTGCAAATAATTCAAAACAAATGCCTAAAAACCATTTACGCTCTCCCTAACAGATATCGAAAGAATTGCATTTGATCGCAAATCTGCCAACAATTAGAGAACAGATTATGAAAACTCAAGAAAGATTCAAAAACAAAGCTCAATCTGTCGAAAATCGGCTTATCCGATTGTTCTTATCATATATAGTTTGTAAAGCTGCAGTTAAGCTGACCACTAAATGATCAACCAATATTAATCATTGTAAAAAAAAACCCTTTTGGTGTGCCTGAAGATTTGCACAATGTGGCACCACAAAATTCTAGTCTTACACTCGACACTGTTATTTTCCAAAACATGTGTATGGTAGCTGCAAACATTTCGAAATATATTTATGTGCATTTCTTGCCTCGCCCTCTCATAGTCACAACATTAATGTTATAATTTCCCTTAGCGACTTTGTGATCATCACACCTCTGTCTATTAAACCAATTAACATCTTCGTCAACTTTCTTCATATATTTTGCTATACTTTTTATTTGGCCTAATCAAGTTACACAGCACCACCAGAAAATTGCCATCAACAATAGTTTGTAAAACTAACATTCAGTCACAGAATTTAAAATAATTTCACGCAATGTTTTCATTTCTTTTGTACTTTTATTTTTGAGTTTCAAGTGCAGGTATGATATCATTGTATCTCACCGCATCCGCTTTAGGAAGGGATTCTTTGATCGATTATTGTTAAGAATCGTAATGTTCTTGTTTCGATGTGTAACAAAATGAAACGATTTTTTTTCTCTTCATATTTAGACTGTGAAATTGCAACACAAAAAAAACTTTTCGAGCATTCAACCCCATGATGTCTTTGTTCGGTCAAGAGGGAAAATGCATGGAATCGCGTGTTTTTTTCAGACCACTTTTAATATAAAAGTTTTGATTATTGTTGTATAATTCACCTATTGTTATTAGAAAATTGAATTCGCTTAGATGGACCCAGCATCTTTTGTATTCAAAGACTTAAAAATTTACCTTAATTTAAATTTGTGTTTATAGTCATCTTGTGCGGTGTATGGACATGAAATTTTCGATATTTCAAGATTCAGAGTTCAGTTTTGTGTGAGGCAGTAATTCCATAATTAATTCAATGGCTATTTTCACAACACGGGACGAAATAAAGAAAAGATTACAATTCAAAGTTTGTGCGTAGAGTGTCCTCGTGGGTTGTGCGCTAATTTTTACGTTACACTCACTACTTGCGAAAATATAACCGTTCGTTGGAATGTGGCTGTAAAAATTTGCGTAAAAATTATTTAATTCTATTTGAACGAGGTAATGTATTAATCTAGATTCACGCAAGACGTAAGATTTTTAGGTTGAAACGGGTTCTCTGGAATTCGATACACAGACCACAAAAAGGAGCCTTTGTTTCTTATCCCCTTCATCACATAAATTCCGATAAAAAATCTGTCAAGTGCGACAGATCCTAATCTAGGCACGTCCGAGGGTTCGATTACATAATACTCAAAGTCCTCAGCATCAGTGGAGAAAAGTTTGGGCAATCATATTACAGGTGGACGGCAGTTTCATCGCTAAAGCTACAGGTGTCCGATAGTCGTCCCTTTTAAACCATTTTCCGGTCCATGGTCAGCAGTTTGCTCACCTTCTTTTCATGGTTCACTGGAAGAAAGACTAAGTCCTCCGCCGTAGATAGGTGCTCCAACGCGCTGAGCTGTCAGACCGAATCGATTTCCTGGTGAGTTAATAGCGGGACACAGGAAATAGCTCGTTGGGACCAAGACATGTCAATATGATTAACGGTACATTTTGGTTATCATCCAGGGCCTATTGTGTTGAATTAATTCACAAAAATTCACAAAAATTTACACTGCTTTGCGATATACCTCGTTTCTTCTAAATGTTTTTTAATGTATTTTCAAATGTTTTGGATGTTTAATTTTTGTGCTAGGCCTTTAAAGAGTATATAAAAAAAGGTAAAAATTGAGAAAATTCTCGTTTTGGTACAATTGCACCCATAGAAGTAATATTTTACTATGGCTGCTGTACCTTCGGCAGATTAAAGTCCACCCGCTTGAATCAACATTTAAAAGCCACTCACAATTCTCCATCCTACTTCCAATTGTCGTAAACGACGAAATCAGCACTTTTAGTTTTTCGATTTTTGTTAAACAATTGGAAGTAGGATGGAGAATTGTGAGTGGCTTTTAAATGTTGATTCAAGCGGGTGGACTTTAATCTGCCGAAGGTACAGCAGCCATAGTAAAATATTACTTCTATGGGTGCAATTGTACCAAAACGAGAATTTTCTCAATTTTTACCTTGATTGCAAGTTTGTGTACTTCTTTGCACAGAGGGTATGGTTAGCCCCTTGGAGCCGAAATAATCAACGTAAATACTATCTTCGATAGTCGTTGAATTGTGGTAATCTGCTTAGCAGAATAATCCAAACTAAAAAATAACCGAAACAAACTCACAATTCTTTTACTTCCAATTTGTTCAACGAAATGGCATGCATCCAATCGTAGAATCTGGATTGTATAAAAGGCGAGTTGACATAGTCTGAGTATCATTCTATGGCCATCGTTGCTGATATACACATGGTCTTAAGACAAGGTGTACTGATGAGTCGTAAACGACGAAAAGAGCACTTTTAGTTTTTCGATTGTTGTTAAAAAATTGGAAGTAGGATGAAGAATTGTGAGTGGCTTTTAAATGGTGAGTATATAAAAAATTTCACGATGTCACGCGAAAATCGTCTTCTTGAAACTGTCCTCTCCTTGA
>CM055403.1:131465560-131486851 GCA_029228625.1 Pseudolycoriella hygida | reverse complement strand
TCTATGGCCATCGTTGCTGATATACACATGGTCTTAAGACAAGGTGTACTGATGAGTCGTAAACGACGAAAAGAGCACTTTTAGTTTTTCGATTGTTGTTAAAAAATTGGAAGTAGGATGAAGAATTGTGAGTGGCTTTTAAATGGTGAGTATATAAAAAATTTCACGATGTCACGCGAAAATCGTCTTCTTGAAACTGTCCTCTCCTTGAGCTTGGATCCCGTTCTCGGTATGTTTCGTCACATAATGAAAGAACGATTGTAAAACAGGACAAGGGAGTGTATCCCGAATGATCTTGTGATGGTCATAAAATATTTCACTTTTGTGGAGGATGTAGTAACGTGGTAACGCATTTCTCGTTTAACGACTTTAAATTTTTTTTTCTATGTTGTAACAAAATATGGCTTTTGAACCCCCCCTCTCCCTGCGAGAAAATCTGCATACAAAATGCGCATGAATCAATCACAGATGATTAAAAGTTTTATGAAATAAAAGTTTGTTACAGTAGTTGCACCTAACTTATGACAAACGAAATATTGTTCGTTGGAAAAGCAGCGCCCGCCGCAGGTCAGAACCTGAGAGAAAAATAGAAAAGCGAGGTGGAGAGGCGGCAGCTCCCGCAAAGTGTGGTCAAGAGGTATGGCGGAATCAAAGCTCGCGAATGGGCAGATCCATCCATACAAAAAAATAAATTGCTACAAAATCCGGATGTTCCAAAGTCGGGATGCCTCAAAATACGGACGATGCTTATAGTGCGAAATCATCCGGATTTTGTATCTTCCGGACTTTTTCGTCCGGATTTTGAGTGTCCGGATTTTTGTTTAAAGTTTTTGTATTGCTGGTATTTTTTTTCCGGATTTTGTGCTTCCGGATTATGAGAGTGAACGCTTTTGCCCTTTATATTCTTATGTATGAATGTGTGCTTATTCGTTACTACCACGAGCTCTGTCTTCAATTCACTTTACAGAACAAATATAACCAAAGACCCGGCACTTCCGAACAAAGAAAGCATATTTAAAGAATGCGAGTGATATTCACTTAGAGGAGGGCTGGTTAGGTCACTTTTCGACCTCATTCTGCGGTAGATAACTGTTTGATTGGACACTGATGCGGTGTTTTAGGTCACATACGAAAGGAGGAACACTAAAGGGAAGTCCATCAAAGGACTTCCATCTGTTACCTGACGGGAAGTCAACCTTAGAGCCAATGTTGCGGGATAGCTTGATGCGATTGGTAGGATTGATCACTCGGGGCTGCGAGTGCGTCTAGTAAATATACAGCTATATGAGAACCCTATTCTGTGATACCTTTAAGAAACATATGAAGGGACCCGTACGTATCAGAATAGATGTGGCAAACAGAGTTGATGTTACGAAAACTCTTAAGCGTATGCAATTACGTCCTCATTAAATTGTATTGGAAATTGCCGAGAGGTCAATATTGAAAAACCCGTCCGAAGCGTAAAAAAGGCCTTCAAAGTTGACCCCCAAATAGACAAAAATGCTCATCTCAATTTTTTCTACAACATAGGAAAAAACCATTTTTTTGTCTTGCGCCGACCTTAGGACCGACCAAGGGTCGTCAGAAGAGGCCTCGGACAAATACTTACATAGACAAAAATATTTCCCTCCATTTTCTCTACAACGTAGTGAAGAACCAATTTTTTGTCTAGGGCAGACCTTAGGACCAACCTAGGGCCATAAGGAAATGCCTCGGACACATATTTCCATATACAAAATGTTTCTGTCAATTTGCTCTGCAACATAGCAAAAAATTTTGGTTAGGGCCGACCTTAGGACAGACCTGAGACCCACTTTAGCCTTAAGCATAGGCACCGGACCAAATCAATAAGGATTTATCCAATTTATGTAAGCAAATACGTTGGACCCTAGTAGAAACTCATTTTTAGGGTCCTGACTGAGTCCAAGGATTTCTAATAAAAAAATTTTCTGCCATAAAACGGGAGGCAGTCCTAGACCTTTCGATCAAACAAAATTTGAAAATCGGAAGAGATTTCTCGAGTTATGTACAAAAAACATGTAGAGCGCTGTCAGAGACTCGCTCTTAGTGCCCTAGATTAGTCCAAGGACTCAAATTTTAAAATCGTCTTCCATAGATTGTCGGCCATGCCCAGATCTTTCAAACAAAGACGAATTTATGGAAATCTGAAAAGATTTACTCGAGTTATGTACAAAAAACACATAGAGCCCTAGCAGAGACTCGCTTTTAGTACCCTAGCTAAGTCCAAGGACTCAAATTTAAAAAAGTTTCCTCCATTAATGGTCGGATATGCCCAGGTCTTTCAAACAAAAACAAAAATTGTTGAAAACCGGAAAAGATTTACTCGAGCTATGTACAAAAGATCAAAAACCACTTAAACGGCCTTAGTTCGGCGGCCCTTGTGCCGACAGTGCCCAGATTCAATCCCATAAAAGATATTATCTTTCAGGGAAAAAAAGTTTTTGAAAATCAGTTTTACTGAAGTTATCGCGGTGACAGACGAACGGACAACGTTTTCATTAGATAGGAAAAACTTTTTAATTATTTGTTCAAAAAATTAAAACTTTTTTGTGGAATGACCGTGAACTCTTCGAAATCGAACGTTTTTATTGTTGATTCGTCATCTAAGCACCAGGATCGATGCTACCCACCTACTCCCAGGTCGAAATTGGGGTGGTTACAAACGTCATGGTAAACGCATAAGACTCCTTTTCGAAGAACTTCTGTACAAGTAATAGTAGCAGTAATAACTGTACAACTCAATTGTAGTTAGCGCTCACAGCACAGCGCTGCGCGCGCTTAGAATTTACTCTGATGGTATGTGTTGGAAGCTACAGATGGTTGCGTCGCTCCTTGGTTTTCAGAACGTCTAACTTTTAAACTTCACGTACGACTCCTACCTTTTCCCTTAAGAGGTTCATAGCAGGGCCTATTTTTGAAAAATCGTATTTCCAAATTTTTCAAATATTTTCCAACTTATTATTTCGTATATTGATTCGTAGATGAAAATTTTACTCATGCGATTCGCACATCGCTAACATCAAAACAACACAACAACACATCACTAATGCATCCTTTACAACACTCATACCTCAAAAATACATCAAATTTAGGGGATGTAGAGTAAACATAATATATTTTCAGCATAACCATTTTATGCTTACAATTATCATAATATGTTCGTTACCAACATAAAACCTTTTATGTTTGTATTTTTCGCCACCTCTTGTGAAAATAGCTACTTCAAAAGCAATTGTACGTAAATTCATTCAATTTTTCGTATTGCAACAAAAAACGGTGACGAATCCCGGGATCAATTCCAATTTCCACGCATCAATAACTATGTGAATTGTCATTGTTAGATGTTAGTTGATACTGTTTAATTAGAAAAACGAGAAAACCTCTTTCGCCATTCAACCCCAAAATGCAAATATGCAAAAAAAGCTTTGTACACTTTTTCCCTTCGACTTTATGTTTATGAACATTTACTGACCCAAAAGTTGTTTTCATTCGTATCAATTCCAATCAGGAACTGATAATCCTATTTTCGAATTTTCTGGTTTAAATCTAAATTCAATTTGAATTATTTTTCCACGACTAGACATGTCGAATAAATAAAAATCCGTTTTAGGCGATGTTGTTGTGTGTTTGCGTTGACTGTGTGAGAAGTTATTCCGTTGCTTGGGATTATATTACGAAATACGACATGCAAAAAGAAAACAAAAACTTGTCTGTTCTCAATCGATTTTGGAAGTAGATTTGTATAACAAAAAATTATTAACGTTGGATAAATATTTTTTTATGAAAATTTTCTTCAAATTGAAAATTCAATATTTGCTTACTATCTTTGGGTGTTTTTTGATCCGAATGAAGAATCCAATTGATTTTATTGTTATGAGGGTATAAGTTTTGTTGAATCACATTCGATTACTAAATAAACAAAATGAACCATTCATTTATTCAGTCGATCGGAAATGCTTCCGTGAAAGCATCCTGTTCTTGTTACGAGCATAATTTTGTGGATACCTTTGTGGGTGAGGAGGGAATGTAAACATTCATTCAATTTACCAATTTTATATACTTTACCCAAGTACATTTACAAAGAATAGAGCCGTTTCCGAGTATGTACTCAATTTTGATATTTCTTCTCGCAAATCCATCAAAATTTTTTTCTGTCATACACTCACAGCTATATCTTCGAGGAAAAAGGACTACTAAGGTCATGAAGGTAAGAAACGAAGTTTAGAGCGACCACCAGGTCGAAATGTTATCGTTATTGACTGTTGAAAGCGTTGATTATAATGGGAGGGCGATGCTATTTGTTTCTCCTTTCACATGTGAATACTCGCTGAATAGTCATATTGAATTCTGACGAAATTCCAAATAAACAAACCAATACTAACTACTTAGTAAGGTTACTGTACCAGCATCAGTCGGTGTACCTGCATCAGTCATTGCGTGCAAAGCAAAAGCAGGTATCACTGCGTGGTATATTTCGTGCGAAAAAAAGAACTCGCAAAAATTGTGGAACATGTCCGCATGCAATTTTTTTTATTTCCACATTTCCAAATTTTTTTTGCAATTTTATCACCATTTCAGTTCACTCCGGAGACTTCAATGTGTCATGATATGTGAATTTGCTATTGAAACAAAATGCATGGCACCGCCTTAATAATTAACGCTTAACCGGATCAGTGATGAGGGCGAGTCCCAGTTAATAAAATTGATTTGTTGTAGGCAATGTCAAATTTTCCGACGTTACTTTCCGACATTACTGGTTGATTGTACTGGTTTAATGCATGTAAAATGCAGTCAATATTAGTCCTTTTTCTACTCTCTAACATGTTTGATTGTTGAATATTTTTTTCCTCTCTTTTGTTATTAGAAGTACGACGGATTGTGAGCTAAAATTAAAAGTATCTTCCCAAAAAACCTAAAAGATCATTAAAAATTGAAGTAAACATCGAAATAATGTTGGTACATTTACTTGTACATGTTGACATATTTTCAAATCAATTTGGACCCGTACGTTTACTACAAACAACTTTATTGTGACATGGGGTGGATTGAGTTGGGGGGATACATTTATTATCGTCTAAATATGACCAATCAGCAATAAAAGAATAATGTTCGGTCGTCCGATTGTCCGGTCGTCCGTCTCCATTTTTTTTTCAAACGGGTCAACTGATCACGTTAAACTTTTTTTCCCTAGAAAGTACATATTATGTCTTATGATTCAAGTTCGAAGATGAGCAAAATCGTTCAAGTAGTTTAGGAGATATGGTCGAACATGGATTTTCGAGGTTCAGTGGCACTTTTTCGTAAATATCTCAGCAAGTTGTTCATTTTGGTGTCAAATGAAATCATTTGATCTCACAAAACCGGGAAAATCTTTTTGTGGAAATCGGGTCCGGGCACTGGGACTAATTGAATAGACGAAATTGAGTTTCTTGTCCACATACGAAAGCAGATACAGAATAAAATTTTGAGAAACGCGTGTTTAAGGGTTTCATCGAAAATGGCCCAATCCTTTTATATGACCATTTCTAGAGTTTGCTTCCAAAGACAAAGTTGGTAAGAATTACATCTGAGAGAAAATAGTTCCAGGATTTCTTTGAGAAATTACGTTGGCCTTCTTTGTATCATATCACAGGGGAGAACATACTCGATATAGCAAAGTCTAAGGTAATTTGATTTGATTCAATTCATTGATAAAGGATAGGTAACTGTGATCATCACAGGCCATCAACATCAATGGTCTGAGACGTACTTTTGTAAGGCCTTTGACATTACCTTGGGTAATTTTTATGAAAATTTTCCTTGCAAGCAGGATGACTTGAGTAATTCTTAACCAATTTTTCACAATAATACCTTAAAATGCACGGAATTACATTTTCGAGCTTATGTTCGAAGATGGGCTATGTGGTACTGAGGATCTGGAAGTTATTCCCAAAAAAACGGAAATTTGTTGGTTTTTTTTCTGGAGTACGCGAAAAGAATTAGATTGATAAATTGAAATGAAGTAGAATATATTGGAAAAAAAAATTTGGTAGTTGTTTTGAATGAAGTTTATAGTTACTTGTTGACTATCAATTTGATATTTGACTATCAACTTGATATTTGACTATCAACCTGATAGTTGACTATCAACTTGTTTCAACGCAGTTTCAGTGCAATTAAAAAAAATCTTTCAGTAGACCAATAAGAATGTGAAAATATCGGAATTAAAAAAAATCTTTCAGTAGACCAATAAGAATGTGAAAATATCGGAAAAATTCTAGTTAAACTTGAAGTACAAAATGAGGCAGAAAATTTTGAGTAGCTAAGGGGCCGTGCACATATGACGGCACGGTATTTTTGGAATTTTTGTCCCCCCCCCCTTCCTCCGTCACGCAGAAAGTGTCAAATTTGAACCTTATTTAGTAGAGCCGTCATTAGACCCCCTTCCCCTAGACGTTATGTGCACGGCCCCTAAGGGACCTTTCATAAAGTATGTCACGCTGAGGGGGGAACGGACTGGTGTGACAGAAAACGTTTTTCCTATGCCCATAAAATTGGCACTTGGACCATTTAGCGTGATACGGAGCAGGGGAAGTTGGAAAGCTGACATTTTAGCGTGGCATGCTATATGACTCACAACTTCGTGTAAATTTAGCGATATTAAGACTTGAGGCAATGCCCTTTCTGAAAATCGACTCTGGCTAAGCGCCAAATATGACCTAAACGACACTGAAATTCGAGTCAAACTGGCCTGGACCTTCCGATCTTCAGGTTTTCTAACAATTTCTACTAACTCGGTACAGGTGAGATCAGACAAAATTAGAAAAAGGTCAGATCAGGCAAGATTGCTGGGGAAATGCCAGATCGGGAGATACTTGACTTGTTCCAAGCGTTTGCAAATCGACTGATATATCGAAAAAGTTGTAACATCGCTAACAATTAAGTTTTCATTAGAAACAAAGCATTTCTCACTTTCTTAAAATGCGTGGTAAATGATGCACTTTCATGGAAGATAAACATATAAATTTAATTTACAGACTACGTCACCTTCAGGTGTGAGATTGTCTTTATTTTGATTGTTACTTTAACTCTTGATTTCCCTTGGTAATTCTATTAACCTCAATTCTTTGTATGAAGGGTGAGATGAAACGTAGCTCACACGCTTTGAGCTTAATATGAAATTCGTTTGCAAAATTCAGTGGATTGGTTTGTAGAAAATCCTCGTCGTTACCATAAGTTGTGCATGTGTTGTGGACTTCTTCCGGAAAAGTATTCAGTGTTCACAACCATATACACTTCGTTTACAAACAACAAATGAAACAAAGAAAAATAATGTTAACGCATCCCAGCTTCGAATCGGATGCCTAATTTCTAACCAATTACAATATTTTTTTAATTAAGTGTTAACCATGGTCGAGCATTCTAATGTAAATTAATTATTTTAATTTCTGTTTGCAATTTCTATGTAGCCTTTTCACGATGGAAATACTAAATCATTTTCCGAACAGAATACATAATGAAGCTTCCGGTTTTCTTTTTAATATTACCCCTATACACAGCATTCGTCTATATTTGTAGATATTTTGTACAGTCAATATACACACTGGGTTCTATGAAAACATTTTCAAATAATGTTGAAACACTTCGACTATGTAGCAATCTTTTTTTTTAAGTTTATATACCCCACCTAATTTATTGGGTACTTGGAGTATATGCGAAGTATGAAAGCAATCATAATGCAAATAATTTTTATTTTTTTCTCTGTTCAAAAATTGTATTTCATATTTATGAAAATGGGGAAAAGATGCAAATTTAATTTTCTCTTTATTATATTTGCGAGCTGTGAAAATTAAAGATAATTCAAAATCTTGCATAATATACGCTACGTTACGTCTCTTTAGGTTACATATTACAGCCTGTCGGATTTCTTTTTTTTTACGTGAGGTGTTCGGTTCGAGTTGTGAAAATTGTTGTTTTCATTCATTCTTTTCGTCTTTTAAAAAGAAATTTTGTGAATATCACTGACTCAATTTAACTAACCAACAGGAGATTCAAATCGACTAAGTGATTGAATATCAATAGCTTAAGTGCTTTTTGTCGATTCAATACCTTTTTACGGTGTGATGATAAAAAAGTGTGCGCTGTTTAGAACACATCTAAAGGGTGAAATAGCTATTTCTGGTACAATTTGCAATTTTATCGTTTGTATTTATTCACGAAATGCTTGTATCTACGAGTAAAAAGCTTCCGTTCCCGCTTTCACTTTCACAATAAGCTTTAAGTTTAGAGTATCCATTTTTGTTCGCCACTTTTTCACTTATGACGTGATTGCAAATGTGATTTTGGATAGCACTTCATTTTTCTGTTTACTGGAGCCGGATTGTTGAAACCATAATATTTGAGCAGAAATTTACAGATTCCCTAAAATTTACCAAAATTTATTCTCTAAACTCAGGGAATACTACAAGATACTACTGCGAATAGATTTTTAGACCCGTACGAAGAACGAACTTCGAAAAGGGGTCATTTGTGTTTACCACGACGTTTGTAAACAGTCGAATTTCGACCCGGGAGTAGGGGGAGCAACGATCATAGTCCTTAGATGACGAATCAGCAATAAAAAAATATCCGTCCGTCCGTCAACACCATAACTCGAGTAAAACTCAACCGATTTTCAAAAACTTTTTTTTCCCTGAAAGGTAATCAAAAAATCTTTAATGGAAATGAATCTTAGCACTGTCGGCCGCTGAGCTAGGGCCGTTGAAGTGGTTTATGGTCTTTTGTTCATAACTCGAGTACATATTTTCCGATTTTGATAATTTTTTTTTGAAAGATCTGGACATGGCCGACATTTGTAGAAGAAACTTTTTTGATTTTGAGCCCTTGGACTTAGCTAGGTCACTAAAAACGAATCTCTGCTAGGGGCCTACATGTTTTTTGTACATAACTCGAGTATAAATCTCTTCCGATTTTCAAAAAAAAAATTATAATCGAAAGGTCTAGGAATGTCTCACATTTTATGGAAGAAAGTTTTTTGATAAAATGCCCTTGGACTCAGCCAGGATCCTGAAACTAGGCCCAACGTCTTTTTGTTTACATAAATCGGGCAAATCCTAACCGATTTTGTTGATTCTTTTTCCATTTGAGAGGTAACCGTGTATCGAATTATATTCCTAAACAAATTTGTGCCTGTGCTTGAGGCTCAAGTGGGCCTCTGGTCGGTCCAAAACCTAACCAAAATAAAAATTTTTTGTTATATTGCATAGTAGATTGAGGAAAACATTTTTGTCTGAGGAGAGGCATCTCCTTATGACCCTAGGCCGGTCCTAAAGTCGGACCTTAACAAAAAAATTGTTTTGAGAAAATTGAGGCGAACATATTTGTCTATTTGAAGATCAATGTTGTGCTTTCGGGAGGGTTCTTTTACACCATCTCTTCGGACGAGTTTTTCAATATTGCCCTATCGGTAATTTCCAATAAAACTTAATGTGAACGTAATTTCAAATGCTTAAGAGTTAAGGCAATATTTACTTAGATACGTTCGAGTCTTTTCGTAACATCAACTCTGTTTGCCAGATCTATTCTGATACGTAATACGATTACGTAATGCAACAGTTATTTATGTATAAATGGAAGTGAAAAGCTTAGCATGGAAGCAAATTAATACAATGCGAAGTCTTCGGCGACCTCTAACGCAAGTTAAAATAATTTTACTTGCTATGCCTCTTGGAAACTTGTTTTCATTAGTATTAAATTGACGAACGAAGTATTTTGTTGACTAAATATCATTTATGAAGTGCTAAAGTCACGAATACAGTTGGAGTCCTCATCACATCGCCAATTGAATTTTTTTGGATGACCTTTCACCATAACTCACAATGAATGCATGCAGCTAACAGAAATAATGATTGACAGATTGAACTACCAGACCAGAGCATGTATAATGTTTTAGAGGATGCATACCACTAAAAAAAGTTTTGGGAGAACGCGAGATATTGCATAGTATGGATTCGTGAGTACAGTGTTTCGTCAGTAGTAAGGCTATGGAAGATTTGTGCCGGACTGCCACCTTGCTCAGTGATGTTCTCCAGTCACGACGCTCAATACACATTGCTTTCCTCCTTTGCTTTCAATTTAAGGATCTGGCTTCATGGTTTAGCGGTTCTACTATTTGAACTGGTCGAGGTAGGGAAAATGAACTTGGTGGTCAAGAATAAAATTTTTATTGATTTCGGAATTCGAGAAGACAGCCGTACGACTGAAGCATTGTTGTGCCTAGCTGTCGTGCCACTCAGCACATATGTCACGACTATGATACCAGATAGCCGCGTGTTATCCGCCGGTTTACAACCCCTATCGGTTTGTGGACCAAATGATTTTGTCTTGGATGTGGCTCGATACTCGATAGTTACATTGGGATTATTCCAATGAGCGAAAGCTTGTGACGCTACAGGGTGGCCGAGGTCGACGGTGGGGGAGTGATGACATGTCGCAGGGCAGGTATGACACGTGGTCCGACTCTGTCTTGGTCGATACTCAAAGAAGAAAGTATAACGGTTTTATAAGCGTATGGCGCTACACCTGGCTTGGATTCATCCGATTGCCGGCTCTTGACTAGGCTTGCAATGTGGATACTTTTGTTTGTGAGTGGAGGAGGTCTGGAAAGAGGCTACAAGATTTTAATGATGACTTGGTAGTACAAAGGGCCCGTAAGAAGCCTGTGTGTATTAAACAGCCTCAATGCAAACAACACACACTACGGGCAACAGTCGCCGAGTAGATTTTAGAAATTTATTTGAGTTTTGTCAAGTTGGCTAAACTCGTTCACTAGCCGGTCCTTTTTTTGCGCGAGATATTTAAATCAATGAATTTATTAAAGTAGTAAATGAGGATGATTTGTCGCTTTTAGGTTCACCACATACTGAATCTAGAGCGAATGCTATTTTATTAGATTATATCACACACTGATGAAATAATTATTGTATTAGATTAGTATTACGACACAGTTTTTATTAAAATTACATTGACTTTGAGAAAGGATAAATGCATATTTTAAGAAAAAGAACAATGACTTTACATGCCATTAAATGTTCCTTTCGAACGTTCGTGAGAGCCGGTAATAGCTCTACGCGCCATTCTTTGGAATCTTGAGAGATTGAGGTCTGATGACAGTAGTCGTATGGTCCAGAAAAGGACTTTAGGATAGGGACCACGCACTTTATTTGATCGAAAACAGAACACACATTCTGCTAGCATACAAGCGCGTCATCTATGTAACTTTACAGTTCTACTGTAAAACTTATATTCTTTTACAGTTCGAGTGTAAAGCTTATATATTGGTGTATGTATATTTTAGGCGGTGGTGTTTATACACGAATTGCAAAGCCTTCTTTATATGGCGTTTTTCCCTCAAATAAATTGCGTTTTCTATGCACGAAACATATAAAGTTTATTTATTTATTTATTTATTTACTGCATCAATGGCCGAAGCCTCCTGACTGCATACAATTAATTATGATAATGACAATAAATTGGCTTAACACAAAAAAAAAAAAAAACATAAATGAAGAAAAAACATAAATGAAGAGCAGGTCCGGAAGTGAGTTGCCGACCCAGTCGACCCGTCGGAGTCAACAGTCACCCCTGCCCATCGTCAAAATTACTTTATTTTTAGTTGTTATACAATTAAAACAGCATCAATTGAAATTAGACGAAAATAGAAAATTGGAAATGAAAAAAGCCCGTCGTTCCATCAAGCACCGCCATATCGTGTAGCCACCTGAAATAAAAAGGATTAGCGGAAACTAGTCGTCTAGACTAGCTGTTTTTGCACAAGTCGACGTGACTTAGAGTTACATTTGAGAGTCGTGAGACCCAATTGACAAATCAGCTTTTGATTAGATTGAGAACCAAAGGTTCAGTTTATGAGATTCTGATCTTACCATTTAGTTTATATGTGAAATTTAATTTAGTAATAGTCAACTTGAACGATTCACGTGGTATGTTTTGAAACCACAGCAATGGAAAGCGATTAAATGCCATGCACATGTTATTGATAGGCTCATAAAGACCATATTTAGTCCTGTGTTTGTCAACTACGAGAAAATCATCAGCACAAGTGGGTCTGGAATTTCGCATGATCTTGCTTTTGATTTTAGGTGCGTCGATGGTTCCATTCATGAGATCGGAGACAAAAAGTGAGCAGGCGTTGATCCTGCGTCGGGCAAGTGTTTCGAAGTTGGTCGATTCGCATCTCTCAATATATGGCGGAAGCTTGTGGCTTTCATCCCGCCTCACCGTCCGCCTCAGTGCGTACATCAAAAATTTTTTTCTGAATTGATTCAATTCTGTCAACAAATGTGTCTTGATAAGGATGCCAAACAACTGAAGCATATTCTAAGTAAGAACGGACATAGGCAAAGTATATATTTTTTAAAGTTTTAATATTTTTAAATTGCTTACAAGTTCTCATAACAAAGCCAAGCATTGAGTAAGCTTTTGCAATTATATATTCAATGTGTTTACTAACGTCAGTTTTTGGTCCAACGTTAATTATACGTTTTCGTAGTGTAAATTGACGAACGAAGTATTTTGTTGACCAAATATCATTTATGAAGTGCTAAAGTCACGAATACAGTTGGAGTCCTCATCACATCACCAATTGATCCAACGATTTCGTAATTTTTTTGGATGATTTTCCGTACGCTCTTCTTCATTGTAACAACGATACCGTTGCTTTTTGTAATCTCTCATCTACATTATCCATCCAGTTGAGTTTGCTATCCAGTATGATACCAAGGTACTTTGCTTTATGGACGAATGATATAGGTTTCCCCTTAATATGCGGGATTTCGATGCATAAAACTTGTATTTTCGTTTTGACCGGGTTTATTGATTTTACATTTTTGTCCCACCAGTTTGCATATTATTTTTAGTACAGTCTGAAGTTGGTTGAATAGGACATTTATGAATTTTCCTCTACACAAAGTAGACAAATACAAGATTGTTAAAATATGGCCATTTTGTGGTAGCCAGATTTCTAAACAAAAGTGGAGGAATCGGATCTAAGTTCACCTTAAAGTATATGTACACATGGCCTGATGTCAGGATATGATCAATGACGTGCCAGTCATTGATGAGTGAAACAAACTTTCAGGGCATACCGTTATTTTGATCACCCGCTCTCTTAATTTGTTACTAAACTTTGGTTCATTTCCTACATTTAGTATCGTGACATCCGTCGCTAGAATAAATTCGAATAGGTTACTTCCATGGGCATTGCTGTACGTGCTATATAGTGGTGCGCGTTCGCATCGATACCAGATAACAGCGACAACTTATTCGATTTACAATATTCAACTGCATTTCCAAAGTCTGAATTAGGTGTTCTATCCGCCTCTTCGTACGGAAAGTAAACAGAGCACACAACAATATTTTTGTCGCTACCTTTATCTTTAATGATGAGCACAGCCACCGCTTTCGCATTCTTGTGTTGCTTTGCCTTCAATGGGTCTGTAGCTGTGAGCGAATTTAGGTTCTTTTATTTACTAAATACGTAGTTACTGACGTGAGAGTTTTAAATTTCGTGGCAGAGAAAAACTAGAGAGCTTGAATTATTCAAACGCGAAGAACCATACCACGAACGTGGGTGGTTCTATGCAGGTCGTTTCGATATTTTCGACGATCCAGTAAGGGTTGACGTAGATGACCGTATCTTGTTACACTTTTGTAAGTTCGTTGCATAATTCGTGTGGAGTTATGAGAAGTACTTTGTATAATTGCTTCTCGTTCATTTCAGTAATGTCGGATTTGCTATCAGTGATACCTTTGTGTGCGAATTGAAATACTTTCAGATGAAACTTGGAAAATTGATTCAAATAATTTCGCGCGCAATGAGGACCACCTGCTAAACCAGTTTAGCAAACATGACGAAAACAAAAATCTGTCAAATCGACTCGACGACTGTTTCCCGTGTAGGGTGTGTGTTGTTTGCATTGAGGCTGTTTAGTGAGCATCGATTAGAAATGGTCGGCCTTAAGCTGATAAAATCTATAGTGGATTGTATCTTTTTATTTTGATAAGTGCGGCGTTCGCAGCTCAAGCTGAAGGGGGTGTGACAAAAAGCACGAAAAAAAATTGAGATGTTAGGTAATTCAGGAGAATTTTTAGATAATTTATTCTCAAATATTACAATACGGAACATTCGTCGTATGGATAAATCTAGTCAGGTGTCAGTTGTCCAAACAAGCCAGTTCGCTTGTGAAAAGCGACTCAAAACTCATTGTAGTAGAAATGAGCCACCCGTACGAAGTACAAAGGTCCTATACGTTTACTACAAACAATTTTATTGTAACATGGGGTAGATCGAGGTGGGAGGGGTGGGGATGCATCTATTATCGTCTAAATATGACGAATCAGCAATAAAAAAAATGTCCGTCCGTCCGTCTGTCCGTCTCCACTTTTTTTTCCAAACGGCTCAACCAATCAGCCTAAACTTTTTTTCCCCTGTAAAGTACATGCCTCCCATGATTCAAGTTCGAAGATGAGCGAAATCGATCAAGTGGTTCCGGAGATATGGTCGAGGAAGTGACCAAAAACATGGTTTTTCGAGGGTCGTTGAAACTTTTTCGCAAATATCTCAGCAAGTAAAGCACGGAAATTTGGTGTCAAATGAAGGCATTTGATGCCAAAAAACTGGGGATTTTTTTTTGTTGGAATCGGGTCAGGGGTCTGGGCACTGGGAGCCATGGAATAAGCGAAAATAAATTTCTCTGCCCAAAGTGATAAGAGATAGTTTTTTTTCAGTATTTGCTTAAATACGCAATACAGAGATTTACTTTCAAAGGCAAAGTTGTAGAGAATCAAATTTTAGCGAACATGTGTCTCAGGGTTTTGGGGAAATATGGTCCCATCCTGGTATATGGCCACTTCCATAATTGGGGAGGATGACCCGGATCTCCAGAACTGTGAGAGTTAGAAAGTTAGTTCCACAGGCGAAGTTGTAGAGAATTAAAGCGAACACGTGTTTCAGGGTTTTGGGGAAATATGGCGCAATCCTGGTATATGGCCACTTCCATAATTGGGCAGGATGACCCGGATCTCCAGAACTGTGAGAGTTAGAAAGTTAGTTTCAAAGGCGAAGTTGTAGAGAATTAAATATAAGCGAACACGTGTTTCAGGGTTTTGGGGAAATATGGCCCAATCCTGGTATATGGCCACTTCCATAATTGGGCAGGATGACCCGGATCTCCAGAACTGTGAGAGTTAGAAAGTTGGTTCCAAAGGCGAAGTTGTAGAGAATTAAATATAAGCGAACACGTGTTTCACGGTTTTGGGGAAATATGGCCTAATCCTGGTATATGGCCACTTCCATGAATGGGCAGGATGACCCAGATCTCCAGAACTATGAGAGGTAGAAAGTTGCTTCCAAGGACAAAGTTGTAGACAATAAAATTTGAGATAACACGTGTTTCTGGGTTTAAGGGAAAAACGACTTAGTCCTTGGATATAAGCCTTTCTAGACTTTCTAGAGACGTACTTCGGTAGAGCCTTTGACATTACCTTGGGTAATTTATATGGATCTTTGAAATTCTTACAGTTATAAAAGAACAGAAAGCGTTGGATTGTTTGCTTATTTGTATATTTAGGTACGTACGAGTCACTTTGCCACATCTATTCTGTTTGTCACATCTATTCTGATACGTATGGATCTTTGGTTATGTTTTTAGGCTATAAAATTAATCCGCCAGTTTAGTGCGACGCGACGCGACGTCGACTTACGTCAAAGTGTACAAAATTTCATAATGAAATGCATATATGCTGAGAAGTCGACAGTT
This sequence comes from Pseudolycoriella hygida, assembly GCA_029228625.1. Lineage (NCBI taxonomy): Eukaryota > Metazoa > Arthropoda > Insecta > Diptera > Sciaridae > Pseudolycoriella > Pseudolycoriella hygida. Next base: position 131,471,015 of record CM055403.1, on the reverse strand, counting down.
TTTCGTCTCTTTACATATTTTGAATTTCGTCTAGAAATTTCATTTAATTTGACATAAGCCGACGCCGCACTAATATCGCGAATCCACACTCTCAGAGCGTCAGCGACTCATGTCACAATATAATGATTTTCAAGCAGTCAAACTTGTGATATTACTTGTATGACATGTCATGACATCTTAGAGCAGCGCATTATGAAAATCAGTATACTTTGACATAATCCGATGTCGCACTAAAGACGTGAATTGATATTTAATTTCTCTAAATCACCAAAACTTTTTTGAGCTATGTTTACATTTTCATGTGAAAAACTAAATTTTTGTGAAGCTACAAAATAATAAGGATTTTTGAAAATTACATTGTCTTAACTGGAAGATGAAAAGTAAAAAATATATTCAGAGGTTTCTTGTGATTTGTGTGTGGGGTTGAGAGTATATTTCCCATTGAAAAATCATTCATCCAACTCTTTAAAGTAATAAGTTGAAGTTAAATAAAAATTACAAACTCTGGCAAACCCACTAAACAATCGGTGTAACCTATTTTGTTATCATTTAGCAACTATTAAAGGAATCACCTAACGCGTATTGCATCTTTGCAGCATAAACACAGATTTCGCCTTGTTGTGATCCATTACATCTGTTCGCAAAAAACTAAAAATTAAAAACTACAATAAAAGAAATCCAACGAATTTTTGAGAAATATCAAGAGATCGATTTCATTTAATTTCACTTTGAAAAATAAATATTAAAGCCGCTAAATGAAATAAAAAAGGTACTTGAGAAAATCCCTGTTTTTGTGGTCTAAAAAAACTAATCTCAGAAAATCGGACTTCCTCTTCTTTGCGGCTTTCGTCTAAACAAAATACCAGAAAAAAAACATGCAATACTCGAATCGAATGTATCGAAACAGGTAAATTTCTCACAATACAAATGGGATTTTGCTTTCAATTTCTTATATTCCTTAAGTGGTGTATTAAACATGAAAAATTGCAAAACCAAACTCTCCACATGAAAGGTGTCAATAATGGTAGCCCGACAAATAGGATTAATAAGGGGGTTGTTTAAATAGGGATGAACCAGTTTAAAGAGTCTGTAATTTACGGCTTAGCGCCGCTAACGATAAAATTGGATAACAAATAGCGTGCAGTTAAATGTGGTTAATATTTTAAATGAAATAAAATAGATGAGAAGAAAGTTCTGAGAACTAAATTCTTATCGCCACAAACATGTGAATCTATGTATAACAAGGAAAAGTTCATTATTTGTTAGCCAAGAGGTCAAAATAGATTATTGCAGCGAGAGTTGGAATGATCTTTTTTTTCGAGGTTTCTTCATCCTTTCGAATGGTTTGGGAAGCGAATTCCGAACACTTCTCAACACATACCATGAACACTCAAGTAGGCGAATAAAAAGTATAGAAATAGTATTTTATTCGCTACCCCGTATGGAAAATTGTCATTACATGTATATATGCCCCTACGGAAATTGTTCATTACATGCATGTTCGGGCCCCCCCCATGGAAATTGTTCATTACCTGTACACATACATGGAATGACAAGTTTGCCTCAGGAACGCGAATAAAATAGCCTACGATGCATGCTGTGAAAATAATTCATTAATTCGAGATCAATTTTGTGAACTCGGGAACTCACGAGTGTATTTTCAAGCAACTCGCTTTAAAAACAGTTTCCAAAGCTTGTTGCTCGAAAGCCCACTCGTGAGTTCCGCTCGTATCACAAAATTGATACCTCATGTAATGAATTACAGCATAGTAATCTACTATTGTTATACACGGGGTGAAAATAACTAATTCCAACGAGAGCAAAAGTTTGCGGCCAGGGCGAAGCGAGTGCCGTAATTCGCTCGATTTGGAATTCAATTTTCACACGAAGTGTAACACAATATTTTCTTGTGCTTGCACGTGAGAAAACGAGTGCTTTCACGTCAAAATGTTAATTCAGTGTAACGTGGGAGCGGTGAGAAAACAACTACTTTCTCACCGGCAAGAATATATAAGTTTCTCACCGCTTTTGAGGGTACAAAATACGAGTTTTCTCACCGCAAGCATTAAAAACTAATTTTCTCGTTTAAAGTGTCTATTCGCAGTCGGAACAGTCATACTACTAACAGAAAACTACTTTCGCAGTATGCTTTGCATGCGAATAGCGTCTTCCTTTTACGGTAGGCTATCCGCCACAGCTCCCTTTTCAACTACCCCGATATTTAATCAGCTGTATTTTGTATACGCAGTCAATAATCGGTGGGGATTGGGTAGTTCGTCAATAATCGGTTTCTATACCAGTACGAAGGACGAAGTTCTTCGAAAAGGGGTCCTATGCGTTTACCACGACGTTTGTAGCCACACCAGTTTGGACCCGGGAGTAGGGGGGAGCATAGGTTGATTTTTTTCGGGGTAGGGTTGATTTTGAGTCCGTGGACTCAGCCTCGGCCCTAAAACTGAGTCTCTACTAGAGCGCCACACGTGTTTTTCTCACTTATTCCATTTTCAAAACCTTTTTTTCCTGAAAGATAACTGAAAAAATGATTATAGAATTGAATTTGGGCAAAATCGATTAAAAAATTTCGAAGTTAGGGTCGAAAAAGTGGTCAAAAACGTGGTTTTTTGAAGGTTGGTGGAACTTTTTGACTTACATCTCTGCGAAATTAGAACGGAAATCGCTCTTGAAGGTTTCAAATAAAAGATATTGATATAGGAAAATTAAATTAGTGAAAATCTGTTGAGTTGTTCGGATTGCGCCCAACTGTGTGGGCCCAACTCACGCTACGCAACCACACGCGATAATTGGTGATTTTCGTGAATATTTCTTTAATTATGAGGCTTTTTGTGCAGCGTTGCAGAGAAAAAAGATGGTAACATTTTTGTTCATGGAAGTATGGATCAGAGGCCTGTTCTAAGTGCTCTAGGTCGGTTCTAAAATCGGCCCTAGGGCAATTTTTTTCAAACTTTTTTTACGTTTTTTTTTTAAGTTTTGTGATTTTTTTAGGGATTTAGAGAAGTTTTTGGCGCTGTTTCTTCGCGCGGGTTTTGCAATATTGCCCTTTCGGAAATTTCCAATCCAATTTAATGTCGACGTTAGCGTTAAGCCAACATTTACTGGATACGTTCGAATCTTTTTGCAACATCTATTCTGTTTGCCACATCTATTCTGATGCGTGCGGGTCCCCTGCATATATTTATCAGTTGCGGTTGAAAAAGAAGATGAGATGACAACTACGTTATTGAGTTGTAGTCTCTTGATAATAGATCGATAATATGAAAAAGAACAACAGCGGAAAATCTCTCTTAACTTAACAGATTCAGTATTCGCAGAAAAAACGGGCTACAAATAGCCACTACCTTACTCGCTTGTTCCCTGTTCTCCTTCGTCCAAATTACTACGGTTTACACATAATACAATTTTTGGAAAGTAGGAACTTGATTCACGGGTAAAATAGCCACTTCTGCGCCTGCGGAACAGAATGAATATTTCGTCTTTTAGAATCGAGTCTATTTCACCGCTCAATTTTGTAACAGAACCAGAGCTTTCGCACCGCAAGTATGAAAAAAAACTTTTTATCGGAGATAATACGAAAGTAAATCAAATAAAATATTTAGCTGGAGGAGTGTAGAACGAAAATATGAAATTATAATCCGAATATTTTAGGTTTATTGCAAAAATGTTGCCAGCAAATTATTTCTATAAAATATGTAAAGCAAAAACTTTATGTTTCTATTAAGATATGTAAAAACTTAACGAAAGCGTTAACACATGCTGTGAATTTGTATTTAATTTAAAACAAAAATATAAGAAAATATTGTGTGTCGCCGAGAAAAGTTTCGAATAGTTGTTTCTAGCAAGATTTACATAATTATTTTTAAACTGATGGAAGAGAGGTTATTCTTAACGGCAAAAGTTTTTGCGAACAGTAAAAATTAACCCAATATCGTATGTTGTACTTCGTGAACATCTTTCAGTTGGAAAACAATTACGAGGCTATACCATGGCAATTTATTTGAAAGAAACAAATATTGGAGAAAGATAAAACTTTAGCCTTAACAGTTATCTGATCGAATACGTAACATTGCAGTCCCTCAATTAATTCCAAAAGCGTCACATAATTTTTAATTTCGTTTTGAACGATTGAACACACAATACGAAAGCAATTATTATTCCGATCATGTGCATAAATTAAAGTTAATGAAGATACTTTTCTTGTATTAATTATTAAAATATACAAAAAGACACTGCCAGGGTGACAAATCGTAGGAAAATTCCAGTAAGTATAAGTCGTTAAACGTGAGCTATGAAAAAATTTAGAAATAGTGTTTTATAGCATCTTCAGAAAACGATTCATTTTCTCATCGTAAGGTGTGTGAATGGAAAACGGAACACGGAATAATGTAGTAGAATTGATAAGTACATTACATTACGATTTTGCTTGTAAATTTGTTGTTTTGGTCCGAGTGCCAATGTTATGGGAATAGTAAAAACGTTTTCTGTCACGCGAGTTCGTTCCTTCTCAACGTGACATACTTTATGAACGGCCCCTTAAGGGTCGTGCACATATGACGTCACGCTCTAGGGGCAGGGGTCAAGCAAAACGTGACGGCTCTAATTTGACCATTTCTGGGTGACGGGGGAGGGGGTCTAGCAAAACGTGACGGCTCTAATTTGACCATTTTTGGGTGACGGGGAGTTAAAGATAAGCATGACGTCATGTGCGCTACTTCAAACAGATTTTCTAGAACTAGAATTTTTTTCCGATATTTTCACATTCGTAATGGTCTACTGAAAATTTTTTTTAGTTACTGTAAAAGTCTGTAACTTTGACCGATTTAAGACTTTGATATCAAATAGTCTGACTGTATAAACCTAAAATTTTGTTGTTCGTTGGGGTTGGTGTTACACTCACCTGCATTTCTAAAATGTTTGTTTCTTGATTATCTTGTTAAAACAGCTTAAACAGCTTCGACAGCGTTTCGTGGTCTAGTACGTCTGTTTTATCCCAGCGGAGAAAAATGCAGCAAATGCCGCGAATAAATTTCAAATCGACTTGTTCGTTAAGAATTTCTTCAATAAATTGAATTTGTTTGAAAATGTAGATTTCTTTTTTTGTTTTTGTAAATTTCGTAAAAACTTAATTTAATAAAAAATTCGATTTTTTCAAGAGTTTGCATTTCTTATAAAACTTTAATTTCCAACTTTTGTTGGACCCGTACGAAGTACAAAGGTCCTATACGTTTACTACAAACAATTTTATTGTAACATGGGGTAGGTCGAGGTGGGAGTTGGGAGGATGCATCTATTATCGTCTAAATATGACGAGTCAGCAATAAAAAAATGTCCGTCCGTCCGTCTGTCCGTCTCCACTTTTTTTTCCAAACGGCTCAACCGATCAGCCTAAACTTTTTTTTCCCTGAAAGGTACAAACCTCCCATGATTGAAGTTCGAAGAT
>CM055403.1:131448494-131465205 GCA_029228625.1 Pseudolycoriella hygida | reverse complement strand
TTGCTTATTTGTATATTTAGGTACGTTCGAGTCACTTTGCCACATCTATTCTGTTTGTCACATCTATTCTGATACGTACGGGTCTTTGGTTATGTTTGAAAATTTTAATTCAACTGTAAACAGTAAACTGAAAATATTTACACAATACAAAAATCTCTTGGTTTTATGCGATAATTGCGTTCGAAGTACTAAACAAATTTTTATTCGGCGCGAAATTCGAAGTTTTGTGCAAATGGTTGCGTTTCTTCGATTAATTGCGGTTAAAATTAAACTGAACAACGTCTAAAAGTTTCCATTTGTGGAAAACTTCGAATTTCTCTACAAATAAAGAATTCATTAATTACATCGAACGCAACAATTCTCATAAAACCGAAAGACTTTAGTTTATGTAAACATTTTCACTTTACTGATTGTAATTTGAAATCTTTTAGAAATTCATAATTTTTCGTAATTTTTAAATTTCTCAAAAATTTAGATTTTCTTGAAAACTTAGAATTTTTCAGAAATTTAGATTACAAAAAATTATGAATTTCTAAAAGATTTCAAATTACAATCAGTTAAGTGAAAATGGTTACATAAAATAAAATCTTTCGGTTTTATGAGAATTGTTGCGTTCGATGTAATTAATGAATTCTTTATTTGAGAATCAGCACCTCACCATTTTGAGGTGGGTTTTTAAATAGTGTAATTTATGAGCTAGGTTATGTGCTTTCGAAAACTGCTGGTCATAAGTTTTATGCTCTTCAGTCACCCGAGCACAAAACATGTCGTTTTGTATGGGAGACCCCTGTTCCATTAACCTTTTCAAAATTATGAATAGTGAGCTGAAATCTACACATTATGTGCTGACGATATCACCCTTGAAATATTTTAGTGCTGCCATCTGTGCTTAGTACAAAACTACTTTTCGCCAAAAACATGGATGTGTAGGGGACACAACACAATTGTCTAAATCTATTGTGATTACACAATTGTCTAGGTCCAATGTGCATGCAACAGGGGGCTTGCAAAATTGTCTAAGGCTCATTCTATACATTGAATTTTGTTTATCAGCTGGGAACGGTCAAGCACAAGCACAGTCTACTTAGACAACTGTTGCTTCAAAAAAATTTTCACTACTGAGTTGTATCCTTCGGCTACCTTCGGAACGCTTCGTGTAACCTTCGGCAACCTTTCGAAAACTTCGTGTCCAACTCCAACACCAACTCTTCTCAACTGTCTAGGTACTCTAATTCATAAGGTAGCAAAAAAACCAAGATGGTGTCACTTTGACAGCTGGCAGCCATTTTCTCAGTTTCTCGTGAAATTCTACTGTAAAATTTCTATAACTTTCCCGAAGAAACCAACTCCCTAGCTATTGTCACTCCGGAGCTAAAATTCAAGAACTCCGAGTATTACCTAAAAAACCCACAAAATTGAGCGGCCTCTGAAATTTTTCATTTGATTTGATGAGTCTGGTCTCGTTGGAAAGCTGCTGCGACGTAGTTTTTTTTTAATAATGTGGAGGGGGATGAGGGCAGGGGGCAAAACTCAAAAGTTCGCGTATATATGGCTCTTTGTCCCAAAAGTTTTGTATGACGTTTTTTGAGTTTGTGGACTTTTTTTTGGGTGTGGGAACTGCGTCACGCCCTTCGCTGCCGCTGCGGGCCTGATACAGTGGACTTAATTTCTAAATGTTACGCTTTGACGTTTTCTAAATGTAAATTTACATTGACATTAATCACTGTATAACATTTAGAAACTAAGTCCGCTTTATCAAGCTTTTAGCAATTCTACTCTAAAAAAAATTTATTATCATGTTAACGACCAAACCAAAATTCAAATTATGTCGGTCAATTTTTCAAATGAACGAAGAAGTTGCTTGTATGCAAAGAAGATTATTGCATTGTGATGACACAAACACGATAATGCCTTTTCGAAGGTTTCTCCAATGAATAAGTTTGATATGCTCTGTGAGTTAATTAAGCAAATCTACGTGGACCCGTACAATTCCTTATAAAGCCTATTGCCTAGGTACGTAACAAGAAATGCTGATGAATGTCATAAAATATTGTTAAATTAGTGATTACGTCATTACTTGTGTTGTAACTTTGCGAAAATGTAATAAATAAAAGCGTTCCAAGCAACGGTGTGCAAAACCTTTCCCTCATGTGCAAAAATGTTTCCCTCAATTTTCATGCTGTTAATACTTCGATTAGAAGTTCAAATGGAAAAGAAATCAAGAAAATCTGATGCAATTTACTAGTTTTATATAGAAAAAACACGCAAGACACTAAACGAGGTTGATTTTTGGGGCCTTGGCTAAGTCCAAGGGTGCCAACTCCAGACTATTTCTTTCAAAAATTGTTGGATCTTCATTGAACTATCCAACAGAAAAAATTTATGAAAATCGGAACAAATCTACTCGAGTTATCGCACGGGTCTAAAAATTTACGCACCACAGTGTTACTCTCAGGGTTATCTCTGGTCAATTCTGAGATTGAAACTGTTTTTTTAGGAATTTCCGTCATAGGTTTGACACTTTGATTCATTGTCGTGTTATTGATTCTTCTTTGTTAATTAATTATTAAACATCATTAATCGCGAGAGCTAAGTCATAAGTGTGCTTGCGTTTGTAAATTTTTGTGTTTCAATGTAAGTAGTTTTGTCATCCACATGGTTTAGTTATTATTTCTTCCTACAATAAAGACAACAACGATTAAGAATTGAATATTTTAGACCCAATAGAAACCAAGTAAAATGTTGGCAGTTTTTTTCAACGCTATACTTCTTGCAATTGTTACATCCAACTTCGCTCTTCCAGAAGGAAGAATTTATCTTGCAGATCAACTACTTCCTTCCGAAGTTAATCGAACTATATTTTTTCCTCCACATGGTGACTACACCGAATCACCAGTAAGTTAATTTTTTACGCGTTTTTTCATTAAAACTGTAAAAATTTCTTCAGCAAAATAGAGTAAAAAGAAGTGCCTGGAAACATGGCAATTGGCCAAATGCTCGAGTACCTTATACACTGGATCCAAACTTCGATGATAACCAGAAAGCTGAAGTGGCAAAAGCTTTCGAAAATTACCAATCGAAAACTTGCGTTCGATTTGTACCGAAAGAGTCAACGGACAATGACTACGTACAAATATTGCGTGACGACAATACGTGTGGAGCTGCTGAAATGTGCAAAAAAGGTGGCGCTCAGTTTGCTAAATTTGGTGGCGGTTGCATAAGCTCAGGAACCATGACTCATGAGTTAGGACATACACTTTGCTTCGGTCATGAACAGACCAGACCAGATCGCGACGAATACATTTCTTGGGATACATCCAAGTGTAATCCTCACGGCAAAGATGGCGCTAATGACTTTACAAATTTTGACTTATTATACGACTACGTGAGCTTGCAACATTATGAGGGAGAATGCTACAATGGCTGCATTATACCAAAGATTCCTGGGGTAACGAAATGTGGATCGGGTGGAGAGTTGTCCGTGTTAGATGCAGAGAAAATCAATGCTTTCTACAATTGTGACGGTAACTATTTCTAGTTCTATCCGATAACGACAGTGGACCAAATCCTTTTCCAATTATTCCAGGGTGCTATTCCTATCGCTTCAGACCAATTTCACTCATAAATGATGATAATTTGGTTTCTGGAGGATCTGATATTGACGGTGAGCCTCTGTACCCTTGCCGTGGTTATTACAACGGCGACATTCTTGTTGGCAAAGGAACAGTAAAGTATCGATCTTGCCATGTCACATATAATGCTGTTGAGTACACACTTACCGAAAAGTTTGAAATCCTAACCAATCCCAAGAATGTGAATATAAACTGGAAGAAACGACCAGATGATGGATCGTTCCCATCAAACGCAATACGTGGAGGTAGAACCGCGGAGAGGGAACCTCTGTATATTGGACGGTGCACGGTGCAATTTGACGGAAAAATTACGACAATAATTGGAAAAATTCATAGAAGTGCCTCTAAAGGCTTATACATTCCATATGGCGGAAAGGAATACATTTGCGGTGATTACGATATTTTGGTATGCGAATAATTTTGTCAAAATTATTTTATGTTAGACTCAGATGAATTTTTACAATAAACATGCTTGTATGTTGCTATGATGTTTTATTTTACAGATTTTATGAGTAAAACATAACCAAAGACTCGTACGTATCAGAATAGATGTGGCAAACAGAATAGATGTTGCAAAAAGACTCGAACGTATCTAAACATAGAAATAAGCAAACAATCCATTGTTTTATGTTCTTTAAGAACTATAAGAGTTTCAAAGATCCATAGAAATTACCCAAGGTAATGTCAAAGGCCCTACCGAAGTACATCTCAGACCATTTAAATCTAGAAATAGTTATACTCCAAGGATTGAGCCATTTTCCCTAAAACTCTGAAAGACGTGTTCTCTAAAATTTTATTCTGTACAACTTTGCCTTGGGAAGCAACTTTCCTACTCTCATAGTTCTAGAGATATGAGTCATCCCTCCCAATTCTAGAAGTGGTCATATCCCAGAATACGACCTCTTTTCCCTAAAACCCTGAAACACGTGTTCTCTAAAATTGTATTCTCTACAACTTTGCCTTTGGAAGCAGCTCTCTAACCGCCATAGATCCACAGATATGAGCCATCCCTCCCAATTCTAGAAGTGAATCCCAGGATTAGGTTATTTTTCCTCAAAACTCTGAAAGACGTATTCTCTGAAATTTTATTCTCTACAACTTTCTGACTTCCATAGTTCTAGATATATGTGTCATCCCGCGCCAGAAGTAGCAATATTCCAGGATTGGGCCATTTTTCTCTAAAACCCCGAAATACTTGGTCCCTAAAATTTTATTTTCTTCAACTTTGCCTTTGCCTTCATACTGCATAGTTAAGCAAATATAGACGAAAAACCATCTGCTTTCTTAATTTCGTCCCATTGGTCCCAGTGCCCAGACCCCTGATCCTATTCCCACAAAAATTTGGTCCCAGTTTTGTGAGATAAAATTCTTTCATTTGAAACCAAAACTTCCGTCTTATAGTTGGTGAGATATTTGCGAAAAAGTTTGTCCAAATTCTTTAAAATAATTACACGCTTAAACATATTATGATTGTTACAAACATAATATAGTTCCTGTAAACATATATTTTCTGCAACAATCATGCCATAAAAGAGACAAACGAAATATGTTTGTGGTAAACATATAACATTTGTATCATGTTCCTCCAATTATGTTTGTGGTAGCTGTTACCATACACGAAACGTCAAAATGTAGTACAGGGACCGAATCTTTAGATTGTGCAACTTATCGCTTTATCAACAATAAATCGCCGTTGACGTCATCTACCTTCAATTCTTCTCGTGAAATGAATTTTAAGTTTTGACGAGGCCTTTCCAAACGAATGAGTAACATTTGTTATAAAACATAACGCGAATCAATTATTTTGTACGTAAATTTTGCATCACGCAGAAACCCTTTTCTTTGCAAAAGGAATAATTTTGCTGTTGAAGAAAAGATAACGTTAGCCTCGTTTTCTTGTTAACTCACTTGCGTGAATCCGAAGAGGCAGTCTGGTGTCAAATTCATTCAATTTTACAGTTATACATTTCATTGGTTCCAATCAGAATTTTAGCACAATCCTGCCTTCTTATAGCTACTCTCCAATAGAGAAAAAATATTCTTTGAATTAGCAACTAAGGAGGCAGGCTGGTGTCAAATTCATGAGTACGCAAACGTTGTTTTGCACTAATACCATTTACTGGGGACAAGCTGATTTTTGACACCAGCCTGCCTCTTTATAGCTCCTATACGGATTTTTCATTCCTTGAACTAGAACTCAAGGAGGCAGGCTGGTGTTGAACTTACATTAACATTTGGCTCAAGCGAAATTTTGACACCAGTCTGCCCGCCTTATCAAATCCCAAGTACAAGTCCAGGATTACCAGAGCTAGATCTCAGGGTGGCAGACTAGTGTGTTAACCTTTCTATATTTGATGGGACACGTTATTCCCGTTCGGCTTTTTAATATTTTGTATGTAAAAGAATCTAGTTGTCGATGCAAAATTAATTCTCCGAGCATGGTTGGCCTGAAATATATAGTTTTTTGTCAAATGATTGTCAACATCGTCACAGTTTTGATAAGATGCGAAAAACTAAACCCATAACTGTAAGGCGTTCAGAAAGACTTCAGAACCGCTGTTATTCGTTGCCCACGTTTGAAGAGGATTCATCCAATGAAGGAGATGAAGACGCTGCTCTTGAGTTAAATGAACTATCTAATGATGGGAGCGATGATGAACCACACAGTTGCGACGAATCTAGTGGTGGAAGTGAAAGTGAAGAATCCGTGTCAGAAGACGACAGCGACGACAATGATGCAGATGATTGGACCGAAAATACGAAGCATTTAGATCAATTAAAACATTCTTTCGATGAAACTGCAAGTGTTGCTGAGGACTTGGGTGAAAAAGAAGTCAATTTTTTCGAGAAACTCTTGGATGAATCAATCATGCAGAGAATTGTTTACGAAACAAACTTGTATTCGTCTATAAAAAAATCTAAAAACTGGACACCAATTTCATGCCAAGAATTCAAAGCTTTCGTTGGAATGCTATTATTAATGGGCATCCACAAACTTCCAACGTTAAAATGCTACTGGTCGTCCGATCCCATTCTCCGCGTAGATGAAATTGCCAAAGTTATGCCTGCAAGTCGATTTAAAAAAATAGTTGAAAATTTACATTTGAACGATAATGCGAAGCAATTACCACGAAAGGATGTCAACTATGATAAGCTGCACAAGTTACGACCTCTTCTCGATCATTTGAATGTTGTGATCGACAAATTCTACAAGTCATCATCATTTTATTCAATCGACGAATCTATGATTAAATTTAAAGGAAGATGTTACTTGAAGCAATATATGCCGAAAAAACCCATTAAGTGGGGGTACAAAGTTTGGTGCTTGGCGGACGCTATGACAGGCTACATTATCTCGTTTTACATTTACACCGGTCAAGAAGCGTCTAAATTTGCAACAACACTAGGCGAGAGAGTTGTCATGAATCTGGCCACTAAAATTAAACCTGGATCAATCGTTGCATTCGATAACTTTTTTACGAGTTTTTCGCTTTTAAAAAGTTTGACTGAAAAAAATATTTTTTCATGTGGAACAGTCAAAAGCAACTCCAAGGGCCTTCCTGACTTTATGAAAAAAAATAAAGCGAACACCAAGCTTGAAAAAACCATGAAAAGAGGAGAGTTTCAATTTAAAGTAAAAAATCGCATTGCGGCCGTGAAGTGGATGGATAAAAAACCAGTTCGCTTTCTGTCGACAGCGCACAGTCCTAGGCAAATATCGTCTGTTCGTCGTAAAACCCGAAACGGATCGAAAATAGACGTTGGGTGTCCGAAAGTGGTTGAAGTGTACAACAAGACCATGGGAGGTGTTGACAAATTCGACCAATACCACGAAAGATATGCGATTGGTAGACGTTCGACAAAATGGTGGCATCGAATTTTCTACTATTTAATTGATTTGGCGGTCGTTAATACTTACTTCCTCTGGCGATTGAAACATCCACAAAGTGATCACTTGAATTTTCGTCTCAAATTGGCGAGACAACTTATTAATGGCTACACCAACAGAAAATCACATGGAAGGCCACCTAGTTTTGTACAGACTTCAACTCCGGAAGATGTACGTTTGGCGAACGTTGGCGTCCATTTACCAATAAAACATAACAACAACAGGCGCTGCAAGATGTGCAGCTCGAAATCAATTGAAAACCGAACACGTTTCACTTGTTCATTTTGCAAAGTCCCTTTGTGTATAAGCGTAGATCGGGACTGCTTTCAAAAATTCCATTGTTTAAAATAATGGTAATAACTTGTACAACTGAATTCAGTGATATCAAATAAATTGTTAACAAATAAAAACACTTTTTTCTTAAAACTAAGCAACGAAAAAATAAATATCGGAACGATCCGCGTCCGCTTTTATAACTAATCGGTTCGATTTTATTATGTTAGACCCTAGATAAGAAACTTATTCTGTTCACATAACAATCAATAAATTATGGATGTTGGTTCTCAACAATAATTTACTTCAAATTTTAAAACAATTTTAAAATCTTTTGTTTACATGCGATATCATGTACACATGCACTTTTGTTGATGACATTGTCATTTGCTACAAACAACTATTTATTTATTGTAGTAACCACAATCTAGTACAATTTGTACACTGTAAAAGTTGTGCTTTACACCTTTAAAATGAGAAATTTAATTTAAATAATAAAGAGTTAAGTTGATAATTTTGCAAACGCTGATTTGCACTAATACCTTCATTTGGGAAAAATGGAATTTTGACACCTGCCTGCCTTCTTATAGCTCCCATACGGATTTAGTATTCTCTGAACTAGACGTCAAGGATGCAGGCTTGTGTCAAATTGATAGGAATTTTGAACTAACAGTGACACTTTGGGATAGGCAGAATTTTAACACCAGACTGCCTTGTTGTAGCTCCCACACACATTCAGTACTTGTGCCTTAAGATAATGTTGTTTTATTCTTATGACGTTGCTCATTTGTCATTTTCAATGTATTTGTAGACCAGCTGATAAACTGAAAAGTTGCACAATTTAAGGATTCGGTCACTGTATATATTTCAACATAGACACAAGATGTACGCATTCCGGAAGTACACATCGCGTGTGTATACGGCTTTTTTGAAAGTTATTTTTCTGTGTATGTGAGAATGCTTGGTGCACATACACAGAAAGTAATTTTACTCTTAGCACCCCGCGAAAATGAGTCATTAACCGATGACAGTTGCGGTAATTTTCATTTTCGCTGGGCTTAGCAAGTAATATATATTTATTGTTAATTTGACGCGTGGACATGGCGGCTCGAGCCGAAGGCGAGATTCGTCATGCCCACAAGTCAAGATAACAATTTTAGCATACAATATTTTATCTACCGAGAACAGATATATCGAGATAAATGAAAATGGTCTAGACGGATAAATGCGACATTACTGTTCAAGGTAGATAAAACAATTTACAAAATAGTTTTTCATTCGTGTGGCTGCATCCCGCGGCTTCGGCTTCGTCAAAATAAAAATGTCCAAACAATATTGTGGTCGCAGTTGAAAATTGGAGTTTTGAGAAAATTATTTTTGCGATTGAGAATTGCGCCAGCTCTCAGTTCTCTTAATTTCATCTAAGTACCTGTTTAAAAATGTATCGAGGAATACAATTGAGAGAGTGCTAAGAGAAATTATTCTCATTATCTGTCAAACAATACACGTCGCAATAAAATTGAGAGAGTGTTGAGAGAAATTGTTTAATCGGTCAAACAATGTACGGCGCAATAAAATTGAGAGAGTGCTAAGAGAATGCGAAAATACCAAATTTAGACTGCAAGCACAGTACACTCTCGCTTATACAGAAAATTAATTTTACTCTTAGCACCCCGCGAAAGTGAGTCATTAACTGATGACAGTTGCGGTAATTTTCATTTTCGCTTGGCTTAGTAGGTAAAACAGCTTACAAAATTGTTTGTGTATCTGCTTTGGACGTTTGATTTGAAGCGTTTTCGCTTGTTGTAGCCCGAGCAGCGCGATACACAAATAACTATTGGACATTTTTATTTTGACGAAGCCGAAGCCGCGGGATGCAACCACACGAATCAAAAACAATTTCTCCTTTTCATTTTATCCATATTCATTTAACCTGAGTCGAAAAACTCAAGGGTACGGATTACATACATTCAAGGAACAAATCAGCAAACTCATAAGACAAAATAAATAAACAAACGGAGCTTTGTGCTCCTCCCTTCCCTTAGGCCGTCGCGTAAAGCGAATTTGGCGGAAGAATTGGCTGTTTCAACCTCCGAGTATGAGTGCGGTCAGATCAGCAAAACATTTCTTAAATAATCCGGGCTCCATCTTACGAGATCACGTCTCTTCGTATCCAGGATATTTGATCCTAAGAACCCCGATTCGAATAATTAAATTCAAGAATTCACAAGATCTCCAGTATGCTTACAACAGAATCCAGTACAGATCACAAAACGGAATATAAATAAAGCACAACTTCGTCATCGGTTGGAAAATCCTCAAGTTAGAATCATACCCCAGGTGAACGTCTAGCGATAACAATTGAGAAATCTGAACGCTGAAGAAAATACCTAATGAGATTTGTCAAAATTTATGAAGGAATTTTTTTGAGTATAAAATTTGTGATTGAATATATTTTTGAGTTTAAAATAATGGTTTGGCCAGTCTCAATTTTCGATCAAAGTTCCCCCATAAAATGAGATTTTTGTCAATACATGATTTCAAATTGAAAATTAATTTCAAATAAAAGAAAAAGAAGTCGGTAAACGTTTTTCACCTACCTAGTGACATCGAGTGAGTGTTTTCCGTTTGCAAAGAAATCTGATAAGGATTTCCTTCTTTCTAGTGATACTGAGTGAGTGTTTTAATTTATACTGCAGCCGTTCAAAGATTAAAATTTCCAAATATATTTGTTCATTGCCGTTATTTGGGGATACTAATTTTCAAGGCATTTTCCATACCCTCATTTTCATCTCCGGGTGAAACAAGTTTCTAAAAAAGAATTTTCCGCACGTTCGTTCATTGGGAATTTTTTTTGCTGTACTGTGTAACGGGTATGAGAGAAGCAGCTGAGGATAGACAGTTCTATACTGTCCTATGACCGCTCTCATACTCGGAACAGCCAATTCTTCCGCCAAATTCGCTTCACGCGACGGCCTAAGGGAAGGGAGGAGCACAAAGCTCCGTTTGTTTATTTATTTTGTCTTATGAGTTTGCTGATTTGTTCCTTGAATGTATGTAATCCGTACCCTTGAGCTTTTCGACTCAGGTTAAATGAATATGGATAAAATGAAAAGGTAATTTTCATTTTCGCTTGGTTTAGTAAGTAAAACAGCTTACAAAATTGTTTTTGATTCGTGTGGTTGCATCCCGCGGCTTCGACTTCGTCAAAATAAAAATGTCCAAACCATATTGTAACATACTATTTCGCTATCTAGTAATGGCAATACACACCAATACACTCTCGCTTATACAGAACAAATGTTTTTCTGAGTGTATCACAAATGCCTTCTTGCTGTTAAATCTAATGTTTATTCAATCTTGGCGCTAGGTAGACATTGTGTCTTACATTTACTAACTTTAAAGGGTGTACATGACGAGATTATGTCGTTTATGCCGACACGAACAGCCGTCTATGCATTCCTAACCATTGAATGGGTAGGAAATAGGTGGGAAACGTTATCTTAAAATTCCCTAAACAAAAATAAGAAAATCGTAACAGTTTATCAGAAAAAGTGAAATAACGCAATAATTTGTTATGACAATCGATGTTGACTTGGCAAATATTAGACAGAATTACTTGCAGAATTTTTAATTTCAAATTCATTTAAAAACAAACACGCAAACTGTTGCCTCTGTGAAAATTAATTCAAACGAAAATTCAAATTTACCAAAAAATATTAAAATTTTGTCTGTCAATAAATGGGGATCGTTGGGGTGACACTTCAAAGAAACCAAACTCCCTATATTAGCGCCTGCTGTTTAAAATGTTTATTTTGTTAGTTACATGCGTACCTGAATCGCACAGCTACCGCAAGCCTAAGAAATAGGGATACGGCCAATTGGCGTGAGCAATTCAGCGCCATCAATGCGTAATGCTCTACCTATCGAAATTTAGTATGTAAGTACCGCCTTTCATCCCAGGTGGCGACTGAGAATATTTCTAGGTCTCTGCAGCATTTACTCTTGCGGAACGGAGAGAAACGACCAATAACTTGATCTACGATTCAGTACAGTTATGCACCTTATTTATGTTGGGTCTAAATAGAGTGAATCTTTTTGATAGATCCCCAACAGTTGGATCGAAATTTATCTTCGGGGGGATTTCGAATCTGAACTATTAACTCAGTTCTTTTAGTAGGAGCCTTACAGGCCCATTACCGCTGGATAGAGGTGTACGGGTCGAGCTTTTTCCGAACCCAACCCGACTCGAACCCGATCTGAAATTTAAACCCGACCCGACCCGTGCTTAACAAATGTGAAACCCGAACATAATTCGAAACTTAAACGCGAACCCGGCCCGATCCGAGTAGAAAAATCTGAAACCCGATCCGACTCGACCCCGATTTAAAATCGAAATTCGACTCTAATTTCAAGCACTATTACCCTAGTTGCTAGTTGTTTGAAAAAATCCAGAACGTTTCATAAGTTCACTTGAAACGATTACATTGAAATGGGACTAAATCTAAGCCAATTTTATAATGAACTTTTCTATATTTGCTTCAAGAGGAAGATTTCTTTCATTCATTATTGTGTACAATGCATACCTTGTAGCTTATCTTTGGGTGTGATTGCAATGTAGGGTGTATGTTATGATGATAGTAACAACTTATTGTTGACTTGCTTTTATTTGAAAAATAAAGAGTTGAAAATTTATTGAAAACCCGAAACACGACCCGACGAAAAAGAAACCCAGACCCGACCCGCCCGAGCTTTTCTCAATCCTAACCCGACCCGAACCGAACACGTGAAAAGCAATTCGGGTTCGGGTCGGGTTTCGGGCGAACCGCACACCTCTACCGCTGGACAAACTAAGGAACTGTGCTGTCTGTTGCTACGTACCAGTGCGGCGAGCTACTTCCGCCGCTTGATGTAAGTTTGGATGAACTACATTTAAATTATGACATTATTAACGGATTAACGACACCATCCACCGCCTTTATTACAACGGTTTGTTCATTGTTTTGACAAAAGCCGTTGTATATTGCGTTTTTATTATATCTGAGTACGTTCCTGGGTGAATTCTGAGATACATGTTTGTTCAAGTGTATATTTCAGAAACACGTCAAGTGTTATGAATATGAATATTGAGAACGAATTATTCCGAATATTAATGATCAATTAAGAAGGCTATTCGAATGACATCTATTAGAAGAAAAATTGTCAGAATTCTAAGATAAAAGAGCGGATATTGTTAGAAATTAAAGGCATTAAGAACGAGGAGTTAAAGGGATAACATACAAAGTGGACTTGTTTTATCGTAGGGAAGTATTTTACTGCCAGTGTTTGCTACTGTGATTATTCACAGTTTGAAAATAAAAACTCGAGCAATTTGTTCGGTCCATTGTCGAACAGACTCCAAGCAAAATGTTTCTAATTTTTTACAATGGAATACTTTTTGCAATATTCGCATCGAATGTTGTGCATGCGGAAAAGCCCATTTATCTAACAGAAGTCGATTTTTCTGAAGCAAAATCACTCTCTGCAGTGGATAACAATGGAACATTATTTACACCACCATACGAAGACCATTACGACGAGGTTCATGTAAGTCAACATTTTTTTGTGTAAAATTTTTCTTTACATATATTTTAGAAAAATAGAGTAAAAAGAAACGCTTGGAAGTATACAAATTGGCCGAACGCTCGGGTACCGTATACACTAGATCCAAAATTCGATGATAAGCAGAGAGCTGAAGTGGCTAAAGCTTTCGAAAATTACCATTCGAAAACGTGTGTTCGCTTTGTACCGAAACAGTCGACTGACAATGACTACGTGCAAATTCTGCGTGACGACAATACGTGCGGCCTTGCGGAAATTTGCAAAAAAGGTGGCGCTCAGTTTGCTAAATTTGGTGGCGGTTGCATAAGCTCAGGAACCATGACTCATGAGTTAGGACATACACTTTGCTTCGGTCATGAACAGACCAGACCAGATCGCGACGAATACATTTCTTGGGATACAACCAAGTGTAAACCACACGATAAAGATAACGCTAATGACTTTACAACTTTTGACTTGTTGTACGACTACGTGAGCTTGCAACATTATGAGGGAGAATGCTACAATGGCTGCATTATACCAAAGATTCCTGGGGTAACGAAATGTGGATCGGGTGGAGAGTTGTCCGTGTTAGATGCAGAGAAAATCAATGCTTTCTATAATTGTGGCGGTAACTACTTCTAGTTTTATCTCATAACGAAAGTGGACTGAATTCTTTCCCAATGATTCCAGGGTGCTACTCCTACCGCTTCAGACCAATTTCGCTTATAAAAGATGATAATTTGGTTCCTGGAGGATCTGATATTAACGGCGAACCTCTGTATCCATGCCGTGGTTATTACAACGGTGACATTGTTGTGGGCAAAGGAAGTGTTAAGTATCGATCTTGTCATGTCACATACAATGGCGCTGAGTACAAACTTACCGAAAAGTTTGAAATCCTAACCAATCCCAAGAAAGTGAATATAAACTGGAAGAAACGACCAGATGATGGATCTTTCCCAACAAACGCAATTCCGGGAGGTAGAACAGCGGAGAGGGAACCTCTGTATATTGGACGGTGCACGGTGCAATTTGACGGAAAAATTACGACAATAATTGGAAAAATTCATAGAAGTGCCTCTAAAGGCTTATACATTCCATATGGCGGAAAGGAATACATTTGCGGTGATTACGATATTTTAGTATGTCAGTAAAGTCAGTAAATGAAATCTCATTCTAATTATTTTGTAAATACTGTTGTTGTTGACGTCTACAAACGGCGAATTATTGCATTTACTTCAAATTGGACATTAGCTATCATGCCCGGAGCGGTAGCGGAGGGCGTGACACAGTCTCCACACCCCAAAAAAACGTCCACAAACCCAAAAAAACTCCATACAAAAACCTTTGGGACAAGGAACCCCCCTACCCCACAAATTATTATTATATTAAAAAAAACTACGTCGCAACAGCTTTGAAACAAGCCTTCCATCATCAAAATCGGTTGGAAATTGGCTGAGATATCGAGGTTTGAAAATGACATTTTTGTATTGTTCTCATCATTATAGAAACTTTTTTTCTGATCTGACGGTTTCTATCTATCTATCTACCTATGTTCTATCTTTGTTCTATCTATCTATGTTCTATCTATTAATAATTTTCGATCTCGAGAACCAGTCAGCCGATCTTCCTGAAATTTTCAGGGAACGTCAGTCTCCGCCCCAAATGAAAAATTTCATATGCCGCTTTTCCGGAAAAATTGTGGAAAAGCCGTGGCATGTGGAAAAGTGGTCAATTTTGAGGGTTTTTTAGGTAATGCTCGGAGTTTTTGAATTTTAGCTCCAGAATGACAATAGCTAGAGAGTTGGTTTCTTCGGGAAAGTCATAGAGTTTGGTCAGGAGAATTTTTTGGGATCTTAAGAAAATGGCTGCCAGCAGTCAAACCGGCGTCATCTTGAATTTTTCCAAGCAATAAGTTAGGTTTTTTTTGGTTTTCGAATTTTAGCTTCGGAATGACAGAGAGTTGGTTTCTTCGAGAAAGCTATAGAGTTTGATCAACTGAATTTTTTGGGATTTTCAGAAATCTGCCAACGTGACGCCATCTTGGTTTTTTGTTAGGTATACATTAGACTTCTTTGAGTTTTCGAATTTTAGCTCCGGAATGATAACACACTTAGAGAGTTGGTTTCTTCTAAAAAGTTATAGAGTTTGGTCATTAGAATTTTTTTGGATCTTAAGAAATTGGCTGCCAGCTGTCATAGCGGCGCCATCTTGGATTTTTCTTTATGCTTTTTCGGTTTTCGAATTTTAGCTCAGTAATGACACTACTTAGAGAGACGGTTTATTCTACAAAGTTATAGAGTTTCATCAGGAGAATTTTTTGGGATCCTAAGAAAATGGCTGCCAGCTGTCAAATTGACGCCATCCTGGACTCTCTGATACATCGAATTATCTTCATTTTGGCAAATAAAGCTTACTCGACGGGCACGGAATACGGCACAATTATACGACTTTAAATAAATAAACTCCACACCGAATCGAAAAAATTGCTCTTTATTTATTTTAAATTGCGCCCATATAAAACTTTTTCCTACTACAGTTTCGAATGCTACGCATTCATCATCAGCGACTTTTTTCGACTCGGTGTGGAGTTTATTTATTTAAACCCATCTTGGAATTTTTGCTATCTTCTGAATTAGAATAGCTAGAAAGTTGGTTCCTACGGAAAAGTTCGATACATGACTTGGGCATCATTTTGATGAATAGAAAGTGGGGTCGCCGAGGCGCGGTAGTTGGTCAAAATAAGGGCGAAAGTTTTCGCCAAAAAATTTTTTTCGTCGAAATCGACAGATATTGACTTCGGCGTCATTTTGATGAATAGAAAGTGGGGTCGCCGAGGTGCAGAAGTTGGTCAAAATCGGAGGGGTCCAAATGAAATGGTAAAGAAACCAAAACAAAACAAAAAACTGCCAAAACTACTGATTAGGGTGGTCCAAAAATGTATGGGAAAATTAACTTGTCGAAAAGTTCGGGGCCCCACCTCTAAAAAGTTTCTAAATGTGTCACTGATAAAAAGTGTATATGGAGCCATCTGAATCCGAAGCCGTCCTGAGGGTTCCCCAGAGCAAAATAGTCAAAAAAACGTGGAAACCGCGTAAAACGTGGGTTTTAGGAAAAGTGCATGAAACTTGTGAAAAATGAGGAGCGGTTTTAGGGCAACTTTGGTTTATTCCGTTCAAAATAGTCCCGAGAAAATACTTTTTCATGTGGTGGGCGCATCCGAAGTGTTTCGATGTCAAGAGAGTCCGTCAAGTGGCTTTCTTAGCTCACAACTTCTTTGCTCTAGGCCTCGGTGAGTTTCACAGTTTTTGGAAAACGGGCTTCTATGAAATTT
>CM055403.1:131433148-131447994 GCA_029228625.1 Pseudolycoriella hygida | reverse complement strand
GTAGAGTGACATGCCTACGTGTTAGGCATCACCAGCAAGCATTTACATGTCATTCAAAGTGACTTTTGGCATTTTTCTACTCTTATAGTCTCAGTCCTTCCTAAAATAGCCAAATAATGACGAAACACACGGACGGCCACTTAGGCAGGCT
The DNA here is from genome assembly GCA_029228625.1 of Pseudolycoriella hygida. Lineage (NCBI taxonomy): Eukaryota > Metazoa > Arthropoda > Insecta > Diptera > Sciaridae > Pseudolycoriella > Pseudolycoriella hygida. The sequence continues at coordinate 131,447,843 of CM055403.1, read as the reverse complement.
CATGGAAGTTCATGAAATTTCACGGAGGTTCTCGAAAAATAAATTTTTGTTCAGACTTAATGAAATTTATGCTTCCAAGACAAACTGTTTAGGCGTTATTTTGAAGTCCTATCTAGACTCAAAATTTCATAGAAGACCGTTTTCCAAAAACTGTGAAACTCACCGAGGCCTAGAGCAAAGAAGTTGTGAGCTAAGAAAGCCACTTGACGGACTCTCTTGACATCGAAACACTTCGGATACGCCCACCACATGAAAAAGTATTTTCTCGGGACTATTTTGAACGGAATAAACCAAAGTTGCCCTAAAACTGCTCCTCATTTTTCACAAGTTTCATGCACTTTTCTTAAAACCTACGTTTTACACGATTTTCACGCTTTTTTGACTATTTTGCTTCGGGGAACCCTCAGGACGGCTTTGGATTCAGATGGCTACATATACACTTTTTATCAGGGACACATTTAGAAACTTTTTAGGGGTGGGCCCCAGACTTTTTAATAACTTAGTTTTTTGGACCACCCTACTACTGATATGTCCACTTCCAAAATTAATGATATCAGTGGAGGTGACGCTTACGCTGAAAATACGCAAGAAATGACGATGCAAAAAAAAAACTTTTTAAAAAATTCAGATGTTTGAAATTGCGTCACAAATGCCAGAGCCAACGACGAAATAATTTTTCTGTGCTTTGAGTTTTTACATAGCAAAAATTTGACCTTATTGATGCCTGACTTTCGAGGATTACTTTTTTACTGAGTTCAAAATTAATTTTTCAAAATCTTCTAAAATGTACCCAACTAACTTTATTAACTTAGTTTATGAGAAAATTTTGCATGTGAAAACTCAAAGTGTGGAAAAATTATTACGTTGATGACTCTGGCATTTGTGACGCAATTTCAAACATTTGAATTTTTTAAAAAGTTTTTTTTTGCATCGTCATTTCTTGCGTATTTTCAGCGCAAGCGTCACCTCCACTGATATCATTAATTTTGGAAGTGGACATTAGGGACTGCGTCACACTTTACCTTTTAAAAGGTTTTTGTTGTGATCATGGGCGCGCGGTAGCATTGTGCCCGTGACGCAAGTCCCCATACGATTAAAAAAATCAGAACTTTTTTTTCGTAGACTGCGGAACCATATATACAGCTAAATTTTGACTTTTTTTCCCTTGCGTCGTACCCCCCCTGAGACCTAGTTTATCGGATTCTACGTAAAATTTTGATTGAAATCGACCTTTCACTCATTAAAATCGGTCCAGTGGATCCGAAGATATGACCATTAGAAAATCGTCATTTTCCATACAAAATGTGCTGCTTCATAGAAGCCAAAGAAAATGTATACTCACACGAAATTTCAAAAGAGTCTCAATACCTCATAAAAGTCTCACATAACATCTCAATATCTCACGAATGCCTCACGAAAGTTACACAAATTCAGAAGTCCCAATATCTTACGAAAAGTCTCACATGCAATCTCAAAAACATCTCAATATCTCATGAAAGCCTCATAAAAATCTAACACAAAGTCTCGCAAAGCTTCAATACTATCTCGAAAGTCGCACATGAAATCTCAAAAGAGTCTCAATATCTCACGAAAATCTCACATGAAATCTCAAAAAAGGCTCAATATCTTATAAAAACACAAAGTTCCGACATAAGTTCTTAATGTTTCACAAAAAGTCTCCCTTGAAATCTCAAAAGTGTTTCAATATCTCATGAAAGATTCACAAAAATCTGACACAAATTCTCAATATCTCACAAAAAGTCTCACATTAAATCTCAAATGAGCCTAAATGTCTAACGAAAAACTCATAAATTTCTAATACAAAGTCTCACAAAGCTTCAATGTCTCACGAAAGTCTAATATCTCATTTCTGAAAATCTCAAAAGAGTCTCACACAGATCTCAATTCCTCATGAAAAACTCGCTGAAGTCTAACAAAAATCTGAAAAAGGTCTCAACATAGCACAAAAATCTCATTGCAATCTCACACACATCTCGCTTCCTCAGAAAATATCTAGCAAATGTCTCATGAAAAAGCGCTACATCCTCAAAAACTCAACATAAGCGATTTTTAAAGATTTCGCGAATCCTCATAAACATTATGAAAACTTGAGATATCTCAATGCAGCCTCAAATGAGAATTTTTTTTTACCCGGGAATATTTCAAGAGGTCAAACTACGTACAGATTGGAATCGTCATGTCTAGAATTTGTGAATCTTCATCTGGAGTGCCACCGGAAGTTCTATTGGTCCGTTGACGTTTACTACATTTATCAACGATATCGCAGACGTTATTAAACAGACGTTATTGTTTCCGGACGATATTTAACTAGCTGCAGTTATTCGATGCGAAAATGATGCGGTTCGGCTGCAAATTGATGTCGACAATGTGCGAAAATGGTGTGATGAAAACCGTTTACATTTAAACCCAGGAAAGTGTTACGTTGTTAAAGGAACCAAGGTATAGTAAAAAGTATTCTTCGAATCAGCCAGTTGCTCGTTTAGTAAGACTCATTAATGAATATGGGCACATTGTCCGTGACTGTGATAGCCGAAATGTGCTTAAAGCTAGGATTCTTAAAGAGATTGGAATTTAAAGTGTACGATTTTAGTGATTTTATTGTTTGACTGTGATATTTTTGACTGAGTTATGTTAAGCTACAACGTGTGTTTATGTAATTGATGCAAAATCAGCCAGTTTTGGCGGTGTAATAAAGTTCATTCATCACTTCAATATACATCTTTCTGTATCTTTCTTCAGGAGAAATTATACGGAGAGCTCCTATATGCAGTAGAACTTCTATATGCTTAACGCACTATCTATAGTCATAGCTGGGTACTCTAATAAGGTCGCACTGCCTGTAATGTGAGATAGTATTTGAAAATAAATGTCTTGTTTTTCATTTGGACTTCGAATCCTCTTTATGTTAAAACTTACTATAAAATTGTATCGTGATCCCGTATGGGTCGGTGACGCATACGATTTTTCTTGTATGAGTCATTCGACACATACGACTCATAGTACTCGGCGTGCCTGTGGCGAAGAACATTTTCATTTCTATTCCACTCAATGTTCAAATTCCGCTCGAATGCCAACATATGCAAAGATACGCTCATGATGGTTAGTGGTTTCTTTTAGTCAAAATGTTAAACTGCGTTGACAACAAAGTATTTTCCCTCCCAAAGATACAAATTAATGCATTTCCTCAATCGAAATAATTTGTTAGCAACGATTTCGGTGAACACATTGAAAAACCTATTTTTTATGTCCACAATTCATTTATAATCAAATGATACACACAGAAAGTTATAGTTCTGAGTTTAATTTTATTTTCGATTTACCTGCCATGACCATTGAAACAAAGTTTGATTTTGTTGGAAATGTTCATTTATGAATGTGAAAAATAAAATGACGAAATCACCTACCACAATGAACCGCCTCCATAGCTACGGGCAATTGTGATTATGGATCACTGATTTGTTTCTTGTTTGTGATCAATGATATTTGAATAAAACATTGTTTGTTGCTTCTAATTAATTCATACCTATTGTGTATTTTGTCAGAGTTTATAATTCGATTCGACTGAGTTTGTAGCCTTGAAACAGTAAATTAGCGTAAAATAAATTTGGCGATACCCAGACTTTTATATGTGCCAAATAATCTTCATGAAAATCAGCGTTTCTATCCCTGTTTTGTGCTTGAATAGTATAGTACATTACATCACAGGGAGCTAAAACGGTGCATTTAGACCCAGGTGGTAAAAAGGTCAAATCAAGGAACTTTTTACCACCGTGGTCTAAATCAGCACCGTTTTAGCTCCAAGTAATATATACTATTTTTCGCGCAGACGGGCAAAACGCCAGATTCCGAACAAAAACACTGGACAAATTTTGCATGAAAATTTTATATCATGATCATAGCAAGTGTACGATTGATTTTTTCACATTAATCATTTGATTTTTGTTCTGTAAACATAAACAAAAAAAGAAAGGTTCACAATTCAAAGCAATGTGTGTGTGTATTTACATAAAAAGTGTTTGTGAAGTAAACAAAAAACAATTGTTCAGTGGTTTTTCAGTGGTTCAGGCTTCAACTAAGGCAATTCCCTAAAACGATCATTTTTTGAGGCGAGTCTTCCGGAATAGTTTTTAAGTTACACAATTAAAAATTTTTTATTGCGATATTCCAGCGTTGCTTTAGCCATGTTACATAGTCCATTAAGCACTATTCGCACGAAAGAAATTGTAATTTTAAAAGTTTTTTTTTGAAAGAAATACCATCTGTATACAAGGAAAATCTCATTTTATACCCGACGTTAAGCCACGTAATCATTTGTACAAGGAAAATTTCATTTTTTATCCGATTTTACCGTTACTTGCGTGCGAATAGTTAAACTACTATCCGCAGGCGCGTGCGAATAGTCACTTCGTATTTTTTATCATAAACGCGCGTCGTTCGGATGTCAAATTATATCGACTAGGGAGTGTAATAAGAAATGCCTCTTCTGTTCTATGTTGTCATCCCGTTTTCGCTTTTGAGATAAAAAAGAGTGCGAACTTGTCACGAAGAGTCTCGGTGAACCTCTTCTGCTTCATGACAAGTGCGAGGGACATGCATCCGGACTATTTTACCTTCACTCGAACGACAAGAAATCATCGCTTACATTGTCCACAGACATGGATTCTTCTTAGAAATCCTTTCGTTACCGACGTTTTTACTGTGACAGTGGTAAATTGCACACAAATCTAGGGCCATCTATGATATACTAGGTGCGGGAAATAGTAAGGCTTAGAATGCCGGTTTGCCCCATCAATGTGTTACGATTCGTTGCGGCACCTAATTCACAACCACCCATATTATGAAGCCTGGGTGTGCCTAGGAACGTTACTTTCATGCTGCAAATTGAAGAAAAATCCTATACAGAATTTGTCCCTACCAGGATTGAAACCGGATATTCTAGCGAGGGGTCACTCACTTCAATTTAGTCCATTTAATCCACAGATCTCAGAAGTGAGTTACCCCTCGTATTCTTGATGGAAAACCAGTAAGTTACCACTGAGCTAACCCGTATCCCCCTTAGACCAAATAACCTTGGACAAAAAAACCCGGGGCGGCTATTTTGAGAGGTTCTTAGTTCAATAAACCATTGAAATAGGTATAGGAAAATTAACCAAATTCTTTTCAGACTGATTTCTTTTTTTCGAATTGATGTGTAGTTGTTTTTCTGGTTGATCGAACCGAGATCAACGTTTGCCAAAATCATTTTTTGTAAAAATTGGATGACTAAGGAAAATATTGAGTTGATTAAAATTCCCATCACTGATGACAAACCACCGATGACAAATCAACGATGACTAATCACTGATGCACAGACGGACGAACGGACACAAAGTAAATCCAGCATGAACCTTCTATATACTGTATAAAAGACTGAATTGTTATTGGGCCTCGGCCTGTTAATTTGTCTATAAACAAAAAAAAACGTAGCAAAGTGTAGCGAACTGTTGTGAAGTGTAACAAACTGAATCGAACTATAGCAAACTGTAGTGAAGTCTAATGCACAAAGGGACATACGGACAAGAAGGGACAAACCATAATGTAGCTATCGCTTCTTAGTAAACCATTGAAATGGTATAAGAAAGTAGCGGTAGAGTAATTTTCTTGACAAATCAAATGTCCGAGTGTCACTTTGACAGCTGTCAAAAAAAGTGGGCAGACAGACATATAGCCAAGGCATTAGCATAAAGTAGCAACCGCTACTTAACAAACCATTGAAATGGGTAAAGAAAAGTAGCGATAGAGTGAATCCAAAGAAGTTGATTCCCTTGGTGCAGTGAGATGCAGCTAGATGTAATGAGGTGCAGCTAGGTGTAGTGATGTGCAGGTAGGTATAGAGAGGTGCAACTAGGCTTAGTGCACAGACGAACGGACAGAAGAGTAAAAACTTAAAGCGGTTATCGCTACTTAATAAAGAAGTGCAAATTAGGTTGTTAAAAAAAGTGTTTTTTATGAGTAGTAATGTTTGCTCGAGAGCGGCTCTGTCCCCAAATCTTTGCGCCTGCGGCAAGCACTTTTCGCCCTGCATGATAACAAATCTGCCTCATATTTTGTTATGAGGTCCGTCCGAAGTCCAGTATGACACCAGGGATTTGCACTACCCTTTACCCCCCACTGCTTCCGCAAGTCAACATCGCTTTTTTATGCTTCCATTAAGATTACGGCCAGCGCCGCCGCCGCTTTTCATATAAAACTCTATTTTTTACAACGGCTTTTCTTTAGACCCACAAGCACCTCCAACTGAGACAAGTAGAATATTCAACTGGGAGTTGTGGGAAACGTGAGCATTACATGGAAAAATTTGGTTTTACCAGTAGCCACCGACATTTTGCGTAAATTTGTACCAGGGTCTATTTTTGAGAAAATCTCAAATTTTTTCAAAATTTTTTTAAAAACTTTAATGCTTAATTGATGTTTTATACACGAAAAAGTGTTCAAACCTCAGATTTTAGGTGTTTTGTAGTCAATAATGGCATAACAAAATCATAGGGCTTAACTTAATGCGCAAAAATTCAAACTGGGTTTTCTGAGGTTTTTTTCACCTGCACGAACAATATTATAATTCATAATACACTTTGCATCGATTTTCATTGATTCCACACTTATTTTACCTTGTTTGAACGTATTTTTCATCATAATTAAAATTTGAGAAAATATTTCCTCAAAAATAGGCCCTGATTTGTACCGATTTTCGGGATCTTTCTTTTTTACTGAAAGCTGTGCTTTAAGTTTCAACCTCACAAGTAAAGAACCCACAATTTTTTCTTAGGTAGAACTTATAACTTACGACTTATAAAGTGCAAAAACGTAAGAAAAATAGCGTTTATAAGTTATAAGTTCTATAAGTAGCTTAGCCCAATCTCTCTATTAATCGACAAATATTAAAATTTCGGCTTAGTCAACTTGGACTGATGGTTCCTAACCATGTGTAAATATCACATATACTCTTATGTGCACTTTTTTCTAAAATGTTCAGCGGCGCCAAGTATAGTGGGGCAGGAGGGCAAGTGTCCCCCATGAAATCATCACGAGAGAAATAAACATAAAAAATTAAACGGAAGGTAAATTTAATAACTTTCTGAACAGAAATGGTACATTCAAGGCATATTCCATCCTACAGTATTAGCAATCCATTTTACATTTGACGTTTTTTCAGGGACCGACCAATTTTTTTTTTGAATATTTTGATATACCTAGCTCAATTTTGTATCGATGAAGTGTTATTCCAAACTTCTAGCCCATACATTTTTAGAGTCACTTCTTGATGTATAGGTTACGTGTGTGAACCGAGGTCCAGCACCTAGGCCGCCTTTGGGCTTGTTGTGTTTAACCTATACTTGCCAACCACTACAAGTAGCTCTCACTCAACACATTTTCCTACTTTTTAATGGAATACCTCATATATCTGTAGAGGGGCAATTCCACGGTCCGCCTCGTTTCCACGCGTGAAATTCTCAGCAGTTAGAAAATGATAGTCATAGAAAAATTACTAACATCTAGTTGAAGGATCAATCTTTCTGATACACAATTTTCTATGAATATCTCTTCGTAACTACTGAGCATTTCAAGCGTGGAAACGGAGTTTTCGTGGAATGGCCCAGAGTTTTCAACGAAACGGGCCTGAATTTTTCATGAGAATGTCTCAGAATTGCACCCTAATGGCCAGAACAGACTCGCTTTTCGAAAGTTTCCAATAATTTAAAAAAAACTTGTTTCACAAATTGAGAGATTCAAATTATAGGGTATCTTAGGACTTTAGAATATTTCTTGTAAAATCTATAATTGCTGTGGGTTCCACTAAATAACAAAAATAGAAAGATTTTCGCTCGCTTCGTTCGCGTGCACACTTACTTCTGTCACGTAAACGGCATCATACCGCAGCTTCATTCGGAATCTATTACTTCAAAAATTTTCTTATAGCTTTCGATATAAAAGCAAACATTGGCTACAGTTTCTTTTCTTACTTTGGCATGTTTGCCAAATACACATCATCAAATTAAAAAATTTTGCTTGCCCCCCCATGGACGCTAAACAAGTCGGGGCCGCTGAAAATGTTCTCAAAATCTTCATTTATTTTAACTTGTTTGTGTGACTGTTAAATGTTTAGTGAGCATAGCTCATATTTTTAAAAAAATTAAATTTGATATTTTTGTATAGACTAAAGAAGGTAACGTAAATCAAAAATGAAAATCCCTAAATGTAAACAAAAACTGTTTTACTTTCAGCCTGATGATGGGTCGAAACTAGGCCCGAAATATAGTGAAATTAAAAAAAAATAATTCCATCATTTATTGCCGCATAAGCCCGATAAGCAAACCTCAAAATTTAGCCAACACGGCAAAGAAACAAAAACTACATATTAATTGTCTGCAAAATCTCTTATTTTGAGTCTTTTGAATCAACCAAATAAAATACAAGCTTTCATCTTATTTTCATGGTTAATGGTAAAATCAATTTTTTCTGTGCAATGTTCACGTTTCCCGCAACTCTCTGGTACAATATTTACATTAATGAAAGTTGACTGAATTTACCTGATGATTTGTACGATATACCGAAATGTTGATATTTCCTTACAAAATATCCATAACTCAACTGTTAACAATTCAAAGAAAAGGAATCTCTCTAAAACGTTCAAATGTGTAAAGTAAGAGTAATGTGTTGCAAATTTGAAATAAGGAAGAAAAGTTTGTTTGTTCTGAATTCTGTAAAGAGTGTTCAAAACGGAAGACCTTTTCAGCTTGAAAACTAACTGTTTGAATATAGTGCTGAAATAGAGGTGGAATTTTTACAAATGCGTTGCGAACTGAGTGCAAGCAGTGCTTATGTATTCTTCATATTAGGGCCGAAAGTAAAAAAATGTTAATTTTGACCGGACAAAAGTTATTTTAATACGTCACTCGGAAAAGCACTTCCGGCTTCTGTCCTTGTGACGTAAATTACTATTTCACCACCCAAAATTAGTGATGAAAAACTGTTTTAGCGCCTATAATGATTATACGAGGGGCGCCCTAAAAGTTTCGGGAATCGGCTATATCGGCTCGTGTAAACTTTTCGCCAATTTACACAAAAATTAAATTGGTCTTTCCTGATTTAAAAATGATGATCAAAATGAAAATCGATCGTAGCAGTCAAAGGATACAACAATTTCAAAAAGTCATTGCAAAGAAAAAATGGATTTATCACGTGAAAATTTTAGAGCTATGATTTTCTACGACATTAAGTCTGGCTTGACTCCCAAATTGTGTATTGATCGTTTGCAAAAAGCATTTGGAGATGAGGCCCCATCCAAGACCACTGTTTATCGGTGGTTCGCTGAGTTTGAATCGGGACGCACTTACCTCAGTGACGACTTTCCTGAAGGTCGACCTTCCACAGCCATCACCGATGGAAACATTGACCATGTCCGGAACATGATTGAAGCCGATCGACATGTGACCTATGCTGAGATAGCTGCATCCCTTGGGATCGGGAAAAGTCAAATACAAACAATTTTACACGAACATTTACGCACACGGAAGCTTTGTTCTCGGTGGATCCCATACAAATTGACAGACGACCAAAAGGAGGCTCGTGTGAAATGGTGCCGAGATTCTCTCAAAAAATTCGACAATGGGGCTTCTGATTCGGTATAAAGCATCGTAACAGGTGACGACAGTTGGATTTACAGCTATGATCCCCAAACAAAACAGCAATCCACCGTTTGGGTGTTTCAAAATGAAGATTTACCAACAAAGGTAATTCGTGCTCGAAGCGTCGCCAAGAAAATGGTCGCTACTTTCTTCAGGAAATGTGGTCATGTGGCTACTGTACCACTTGAGGATCGTAAAACAATCAATTCAGAGTGGTATACTACGATTTGTTTGCCAAAAGTATTTGAAGAACTACGTGGAAAGAGCCGAAATCGCAAGATCGTCCTCCACCATGATAATGCAAGCTCCCACACAAGTGCTCTGACCACGACGTTCTTGGAGAAGGAAAAAATCAATTTGATGCTGCATCCACTCTACAGTCCCGACTTGGCGCCGTGCGACTTTTATTTGTTTCCGAGTGTCAAGAATAAGTTGCGTGGGAAGCGATTTTTATCTGCGGAAGCTGCTGTCGAGGAATATGAACAAGAAGTGGCCCAAATCCCAACTTCCGAATGGACTCGATGTTTCGAAAACTGGTTTTTAAGGATGAAAAGTGTATAGATTGTAATGGTGATTATTTTGAGAAGCAATAAAATCGTTTTATAGCCGATTCCCGAAACTTTTAGGGTGCCCCTCGTAATTTGACGACAATTTTGATGGAAAAGTTCAATTTTTCATAAGCAAAAGAAGAGATCGGCCGCAATCGAGTGTGCATCATCGTTGCTGATATGCACGAAATATAGAAGTTAAGTGAGCTGTGTAGTGTACATTAGACATATTCTTTTCAGATGGACTTCTTTGTGGAGTTGTGTTTCTGGTAGATAATCGAGCCTAGATCAAGTTTACGAAGACCATTTTTTGAAAAATTGGGATCTAGGTAGCCGCGGAGAACTTTTGTTCTTATATTTCATAGCGTTGGTTAGAAAGAGACCAAAAGAATATGTCTAGTGTACATACACAGTGTATACGATGTAATTATTGTCGCACACATTCGCTAGCTCGTAAGAAGAAGCTTAGTAGCTCCATTGCATAATGTGCTATTATTTTAAATCTACAGAAGATTTTTGATTACAAAGTGAGTAGAGAATTTCAAATTTTCAAGCCTCACATATTCCATTTCTGCTTTTACAAGTTGATTCGGTACATAAGCGAATTTGTTGACAAAAACTTCTTTAACTTCGTGATCATAATTTATGTATTTTCATATTTTTCGAAAAGAGATGACATTGAGACCTGGAAATAGTTTTGTCGAATGCTGAAAACTTTAAATGTAAAATGTGTAACTTGTTTCATGTTGTTAGATGAAATCTGTTTATATTCTTTGCATGTTTTATGCAGTTGCATTATTTTAAATTACAAAGGCGTGAAATAAAATGAAAGAGATTTCCATGAAAGTTTGTTCCACGAAAATACATTGTGTGTTGCAAAATTAAACCGAAGATCTTTTTTCCAAGAAAATTTACTCCTAGCACAGTTTCCTGTGATGGTTTGGGTTGCCCCAATAGCTCGTTCCACAGTTTCACATTTCCTAGTATATCTCATTGCTTCGAATAATGAAATTCTCAGAAAAGTAAAATGCGAACCCGGAATGAGCCCAATAATAAAGCACCAACATGCTAATAAGACAATACAACGGAGCTTTTCTTATTAACAGTCGGGTATGAGAGCGTCAAAGTATTGTTTGTGACACGCTGTGACAAGTAATGACTTTTTATATGACTTTCGTTTTAATGCAGCAGGTAGGATGAAGTGTACCACGTGTATTATGTACTAAAGAGTGGAAAGAGGTGTTGAATTATAGTGTGGTGTACCATGTTGTTGTGAGATTGATGATGTGAAGAAAATTACCAAGGTGTAGCGTGTAAGGCTCGGAACAGGTTAGGTCAACCTGACCTGTAAAACCTGAAACCTGAGTTGACCTGAGCCTGAGATTTGTAAGTTGTTACCTGACCTGAACCTGTTTTGACCTCAGCTGAAAAAACATGACCTGAACTGATTGACCCGACAAAATAAAATTTTCGCATAAATGTCGAGCATTTATGAATTTACTTTGCCGTTCATATTATTTATGTATTTTCAAGTTTTTCTTATCTCCATCTCCATCAACATTGTGTACACAGTCTACACTCAGTCAGTAATAGTGTCCACTGGATCGTCGACTGAGAACATAGAATAACATTAATTTTATAGTAGTAAAGGAATGGCTCGTTTTGGATCGAACTAATGTGTCATTTTCAAAAAAGTAACTAAATGGCTGCTTACATTCATCGTTCATCAATCTAGTAGTTGAGCTACCTTTTTGTGATTCCTTAGTTTTTTTGACAAATCTTTCGCTAGAAGATAGGTCTGCATTTCAGACTGTGCAGCCTGGTGCTGAAAAAGTGTCTACAACAATGTTTCATGGTGGAAAAAGTACGCAACTGTTCATTAGTTTCGAACTCGGCACCAGGCTGCGTATTTGATTTTGATTGACAATGTAGAAACAGCCTGGTGCCGAAAATGGTCGGCGTAATTGAAAAGGCTGTCGTGAATACTATACGTCATTCAAATTCAAGTCGGCTTTAGGCCGCGCGCCTTAACTTTTGTTTTATGAATGTAGGTGTTAGTAGCAGCCTGGCTCCGAACTGAAACTTATTTGACATGTATAATTTACTCTGTTTATGCCAAAATGTAGGCAGGAGCGAATCATATATAGCACATCAGTTTCAATTTGGCACCAGGCTGCTGCTGCCATCTACTTGAAATTTGTATGACCTATAGTATTCATGACAGCCGTTTTGATCCGACACCTCACTACGAAAGAGTTGGTGCCTAGCGGAAAAATATTCAAATGCCTTTTTGACCATGGCCATGACGAAATAATGGCGAAAATAGTAACTATAATTTTGCAATTTCCAGCAAAGAAAATGCTTCCATCTCTTTAAATAATTTTTGTCGAATTACATCGACCCATTTTCAATCATTGTCAGTCAAATTTATCAAGTGCGCAGCCTGGTGATGAGTTCGAAACTAGTGAACAGTTCCGTACTTATTCCACCATGCAACATTGTTATAGACACTTTTTCGGGAAAAAAAACAAAGTAATCACAAAAAATGGGACAGGGAAAAATCGCCCACTGTATTTTCGCCCGGAACGATAATATCATCCCAGTGACGATAATATCGTTACTGGAACGATATTATCGCCCAGTGGTATGATAACATCATTCCTGGCACGATGTTATCGCACAGTGGTATGATAATATCGTCACTGGAACGATATTATCACCCGGTGGTATGATAATATTGTTCCTGGCACGATGTTATCGCCCGGTGGTATGATAATATCGTCCGTTTAGTCCAGCGCAGTCGTGCTCAAGAAAAATTTCCAAAATTTGAAGATATGCCAAAATGTTTTTTTTTTGTTCTGAATGTTGCTTTGATTTAAGTAGTCAATAGAGAAGTCAACGAAGTGTCTATAAAAGGAATTGTGGCGTTCATCAAATATTGCTTCTTGTTATAGAAGCTTGTTTAAAAGCATAAGGGAGGTTTGCGAGCTCTTTATAATATTGGTCCCCCCGCGGCGGGTATTTAATACGCCGTGCAAGCAGCCATACCCCTACTGATACCTACACGGGACTCTGCTCCAAAAACCCCTAAGGGCTCTCACTCTTAGATCCCTCAATGAGGCTATACCCCCTTGAGTCCCGTTGCGAGGGCGGCCGCCCCAAAACCCTGCTTTTCCTTAACGCATTTATGATTGAGACCTGCAGCGTATTCTTAACAGACTTTATGTTTCAATATAGTTAGCTATCGACTACAAAAGATACTAAACTTCCGACTTTTCACACTTTCGAAGTATTTTCTTTTGTTTGTTGGCTGAAGTAGTCAAGAGAGAAGTACGAATAGAATTATACAAGAAATTCTCAATTTTTGCTACTTTTCTCAACATACTAAAATATAATCCATTCACTAGACTATGTTCCGATATTATCGCCCGCTGGTATGTTCTTGGAATGATATTATCGCCCAGTGGTATGATAACATCATTCCTGGCACGATATTATCGGCCATTGGTTGGTATGATAATATCATTCCTGACACGATATTATCGCCCAGCCGTATGATAATATCGTTCCTATGACGGTATTATCGCCCGTTGGTATGATAATATCGTAACTGGAACGATATTATCGCCCGGTGGTATGATATTATCGTACTGCGACGAAAATACAGTGGGCGACTTTGCCCGCTCCATACAAAAAAGTAGCTCAACTACTAGATTAATGAACGATGAGTGTAAACAGCTATTTAGGTACTTTTTTGAAAATGACAAATTTTTATAACAAAACTATCGCTAGAAAAACATCGTTTTTACAAAGATTGCCATTAATCGATTTAAAATCTCTATTTTCACATTCTTTGGTCAAACGTTCAGAATGATTGCCTTTAGAATTTTTCAAATCAGGTCAGGTCAGGGCATCGATATATCAGGTCAGGTCAGGTTCAGGTAATTAAAAAGAAGAACCTGACATGACCTGAATTTTTCAGGTCAGCTGACTTTAGGTTCAGGTGAGGTCAAACCCGACCTGTTCCGATCATCATCATCATCATCAAACTTTATAGACCATTATTACCCTCCGGTGTGAGGTCTTTATGTCACAACCCCAGAATGGTGAACTATCGTCCTCCATGCCCTCCTATCGCCTGCCAAGGAGATGGTTTGTTCGCCCAGAGAAAGTCCCCTAACTTCTAAATCTGATTTAATTGAATCTATAAACCTTCTCCTTGGTCCACCCCTTGGCCTAACACCCGGGACCTGTGCACCCAAGATCCTTTTCGGTAACCTGTTATTACCCATCCTTTGAACGTGCCCAAACCAACGTAGACGACTGGCCCTTGCTTCCTCTTCCACTGACGCAATCCCTAAGTTTTCCCTAATGTCGTCGTTCCTGATATGATTATCCCACTGCTCCCTCCTATTAACTTTCGCTATATTCCTAAGAACCCTCCTATCAGAAACCTCCAGG
>CM055403.1:131413588-131432648 GCA_029228625.1 Pseudolycoriella hygida | reverse complement strand
TCATATCAGAAACCTCCAGGTCAGGCACTAGATATCCGCAATCCACCCAACTCTCACTACCATACAGAATCGTCGGCCGGAATATTGACCTGTGAATAGCTAACTTCGTTTCGCTACTTAATTCCTTCTTGTTGAACACGTGCGACCTCAACTGACTGGCCACCGCGTTTCCCATTTTCCTCCTTTCCTCAAATTCCCTAACCAACTTGCCACCCTCTGAAAAAATGGTTCCTAAGTACTTGAATTCAGAAACCTGCTCCAGCTCCTCCCCATTTAAATTGCAAGCTATCTCCTTCCGAGATTTGCCTATATGCATAACCTTAGTTTTCCCTACACTTATCTTCATCCCATACTCCTCACATGCAGCATTCAGGCATTCAATCCCACCCTGTAACTCCGCGGTACTATCTGCCAACAGAATCAAGTCATCCGCATAGGCCAGAATTTTCATTATTACCTCACCCACCTTGACATTTCCCTGCAAGTTCGCCTGCTTGATGATTTTGTCCATGAAAATTATGAACAGAAGCGGGGAAAGACAACAACCCTGACGAACGCCCTCTTTAACCTCGGAAGACTCGCTAATTTCGCCGTCTATCCTTACCGCTGCCCTGCTTTCTGAGTAAATACTCTTAATGGCACGCAGTAAGCCCCCATTGATACCGTACTCGTTAAGAACCCCGAACAACTTCTGCCTTGGTACCCGGTCGAATGCCTTCTCCAAGTCGATGAAGCATAGGTACAAGTCCCTGTTCTTTTCATAAAGCTTTTCGATAGTCTGCCTGAGGCAGAAAATCTGATCCTGACACCCCCTCAGAGGCTTGAAACCACCCTGAATCTCATCCAGTACACCTTCCACTATGTTCCTAACCCGGTCAACAAGTACACTCGCGTACACCTTACCTACCACGCTCAAGAGCGATATCCCCCTGTAATTACTGCAAACCTTACGGTTGCCCTTCTTATAAATTGGAGCAATAACACCGAAGCTCCAGTCATCAGGTACCGTAGAAGACCTCATGGCCAAATTGAAAATCCTACAAAGCCATTGGATCCACCTGATCCGCTATATTTAATAAATTCTGTCCTAATTTCATCCACCCCTGCGGATTTTCCTGCCCTTAATCTGCCGACCTTCCGGGACACCTCATCCAGTGTAATTTCCTCCTCCACCTCCAAGCTAGGACCCGCCTCCCTCCCATTTTCTTCTACCAGATTGACAGATGTAAATAAATCCTCAAAGTAATCCCGCCAAGTCTTCAAGACTTCACCCTTATCTGTAATTAACTCGCCGCCTTTATCTAAAATGCTACTACATCCTTCTTTCACGCCACCGCGCCTAATGTCCTTAATCATTGACCAAAATTTCTTACCCCTGCCTCGACCTGCCTTTTCCAATTCCTCCCCAAACTTCTTCCCCTCCCTGTCCTTCGCTTCAATGACTAGATCCTTAACCAGTTTACTACAAGCCTTGTAAGCATCCCACTTCTCCGCCGCCCTGTCCTGTAACCAGATCAAGTAAAGTTTTCTTTTTTCCAATACAACATCCCTGATACCGGCGTTCCACCAACCCGTTTTTTTGTTTCGACCCCCGCTAGTGACACTGCCCAGACATTCCTCAGCCGCACCCAAGATAAATTTCTTAAAATTCGCCCACTCAGTCCCAATGTCCCCGCAGTCAGCTGGAAGCCCCTCAACCCCTTCGGCGAATTTTGCCATAAAACGAGACCTTACTGCCTCTTCCCTAAATTTGCCCACACGAAATTTGCGACTTACCACCTTCTTCCTTTTAGTCTGACAGAGTTTCCCAACCGACAGATGGGTACCCAAAAAGTAGTGGTCAGAACCAAAAGTGAAACCCCTGAAAACACGTGTGTCCCTGACCACCTGTCTCCTGTCCTGTTCTATAATCATGTAATCAATGATGGATTTGTGATCCAAACCCCCCTTGACGTACGTATACCGATGGATCCATTTGTGCCTATAGAAAGAGTTGGTTATTGCTAACCCATTGAAATCACAAAAATCTAACAACCGTTTACCATTTGAATTCAGAGTTCCTTCCCCAAATCTACCCACTACCCTTTCATAACCTGAGTTGTTTTTAAAGTTTCCTATTCTTGCATTAAAATCCCCCATCAAAATCAGAGATTCATTTCCCTTTTTGCTAACCACGTCCCCCAACTTTTCGTAAAAAATGTCCAAGCCAGCAGCATCACTGCCTTCGCAAGGGCTATATACGCTAACCAGACGATAAATTCCCCCCGCTAACTTTACAGAGACCCACATCAGCCTTTCATTTACGAAACGAACATCCAGGACAAAGTTGATCAACTCCTTCCTGATTGCGATTCCAACCCCCCAATTTGCCCTACCAGACTGAACCCCGGACAAAAACACCTTATACCCTACGTGTTCTTCCGTCTGTCCCTTCGTCCTAACGTCACTCAACGCCAATATGTCTATACCGTAGTCCTTTGCCAGATCCACTAATTCCTCCCTGCGATTCCGAAAACCCCCATTAACGTTTAGACTCCCAATAAACAAACCATCAACCATTTTGCATTGCCTGACCGGTACCTGCCTGGGGTACCTGTCAAGTCGAGCGTTGGTCGTACCCCGTATCCAACACCCGTCCGAGGCTGTGTGTAATTGTTTTTACCGAGAATGAATACAGTGGGACGGCCTGGTAAGCCGAGCCGCACCGGAAGTACAAGTTTTAATGGGCACCAAGAAGGGCTGGTTGGAATGCAATGTATTCGTTTGTTTACATTTTTGCCAAACCGACTGCTATGCATATAGCGAAGTCATCAACCGAAATTATGACCATAAACACTTATCAGAAGGAGGATGCCGAGAACGACAAATAAAGTACACAGTATTGAATTGATTGTTTTGCAAAGCGATGATTCGAAAAATATCACAACATTGAGGTTATGTTACCCAGACGCCATTCGGAAGCTAAAATGTAAATGTAATTGAAGTTCCAACAACAACAAATTTCATATTAAAACGCGCCTATTGCACAGAAAAACAATCCAAAGCTACAGAATGGGCAACGGAGAAGGTGAAAAATAAGGGAAACCGAGCAGTTGACTGCCACGTTGCATATTCCATCACGTTGTAATGAAACACGAAAAAAGAACAACAAAATTCGCGTAATGACCTGAGCCATGCGGCACTCGACACAAAAACAATTAACAAAACTAATTATTTAAAAGAAAAGAAAATCCCGGACCGAACGCAAAATTTCAAAAATAAATAAAACTTACACAGAGCAAACCGAAACACGTCCAACCCGGCGGCCATTTTGACTTGTACTTGTACTTGTACGACCTGTTCCGAGCTTTAACGAAATGTACGTTCTAGGATCTCTTGGATCAGGGAAAATTAGAAAATGAATTGATTGCGAGCTTCCGAATTTTTGAAAATAAGGTTCAGGTTTGGGCTCAGCGTTTTCCATATTAGAAAAAAGTTTCGAGTTTGGGTCCGGGGTTTCCAAATATAAAACAAAGTTTGGGCTCGGGGGTTTCAAAAATAAAAAAAATGCTCGGGTTCGTAATAATGTACGGATGGATTCTCTTTAATTCGTAAGTTTTACGGATCACAGAAAAAATCAAATTATCGAGAAAGTGGAATTATCAGTAAAACATTGTTCTAACGGTAAAAATCGAATTAACGAATAAGTGATACCAACGCGGTTGACGAATTAACGCGAATCCACCCGTATGAAGAAAATTACCTAGTTCGCTAAGCTTGCCGGCAAAGGAGTGTTTTCAAGATTTTCAAATTGAGGTTTTTTGGTGACGCCATGAAGGACTTCTAGGGCCGATCCTAACCGGGACGAAAAGTCTGTTGACATATCATTGTTTTGTTGTTTATTCTTACTTTTCCTCAGTCAAGTTAAACATTGTCAACGTTTCAGGGATTATTCTCTTGACATTCAGTCATCCAACTGAGATAAAAAGTTAATCAGAAAAATTCGCTTGGAAAAGCGATCATTGGATAACTCCTGCAACAACCGTCGTCAGTTTTCCTTTGTAAAGTTTGGAAGATTCGGTTATTTATGACCTTCTAAATATTTATTAAATCGATTAACGATAATTACGAAACACTTCAATAAAAAACAAATCAAAAGCAATTACAATACACTGGTAGCTATTAAAACCTCATAAATCAAACTTACCAAACCATTTCAGCAATATCCATTATCCCAAATGATTTTGCACTTGCCGAATCATATGGCGCACATTCATTTATAAAAATCCTTCGTCCAGAAAGCGCCTCACTCTTCGATATTGCTGTGTTGTTAAATGGTATACGCGATAGTGTTATGGAAAAGAATGTTTGAATGCTGGTTCAACTAACTTGTTCAAGTTCTATGCATAAAAATGGAGAACTATGGTCCGTTGTTGTTGTAAACACAAAACGTGTAGCAATTTAAGATTTCATTATTTTCCCTCAATATCCAACCCAACATTCAGCACCGACAACAAAAATAGCTTTTCGCTAAACTTTTTTTATTTAACAACAACACATGCACTGAACATTAACACACATATTTTCATTTTGGTATCGAAGCTGTGTGTTGGTTTTTTTGCGTTCGTTTCGTTTCTTTTTACAGTTTTCCCGGATATATGGAACGAATGTTTTTGCAGTAATGTTTAATTATTATTTTCTGTAAATCACATAAATGAAAAATTTATTATTTTTTATAAATGAATGTTCAAATTAAAATAGTTCGGAAGAATGGAAATTATTTTCGTTTTTATGTTTGAATTAAATTTATATGCAATCGCTGCGACCTAACCATACACCAAACAAAAATATATATAAAAATCGACGAAATATGGTGGCACACAAAAAAAAAATTATTAAATTTCATTTAGGGACTTTTTATTTGTTTCGAATAAACACGAAGTGATTGCTTTATGTTTTTCAACAATTAATATTTTTCCCTCTAATTTAATATTGATACACTTCTTAACATTCAAAAACGGACAGTTTTCATCGATTTAATCAAAACTCGATGATCTAGATTTCTTATATTCCACTATTTCCACACCGGCTGTGAACTTTATGGCGCGTCTTTTTAATTCAAATTTACAAGTCAAATAACCAAAGAGCCGTTGAATACAAAACTTGAAATATTAACATTCGAAACATTTCAGCTTCACATTCGTAACGTTCAGCTTAAGTGAAAATCTATATTTTAAATCTTCGAATCTCCGCGGATGTTACGTTAAAACAATTAATGAAATTTCATTATCAGTCAGGGGACCTGACTCATCTAAGAGATGGGGCCTAGTGTGGCTGAAAACACAATAAATACAATCCACGTTGGTGTTGCTGCTTTACGCATACACGGTTGAGATTGGCATGCATTTGACAGTTCTTAATTTGTTAATTCTTGAAATTTCGAATAGTTAGTGCAGAAGGTGAAGAAACATTGTTTTTTGACCTGTAAAAGAATTTCAAAAGTAATAAAATTTTGACCAGTTCTTTATCTGTGTAACAATCAAACACAATTGTGAATCTTTTTTTAATAGAAATTCGGTGTAACCCAGCAAAAATTCGCAAATTACGGCCTAGTAAAAAGTGCTTTTGTGTTTTGTATTTCCACTAGCATTATTTCGCTTCCTTATAGAGTTCTTTCAAGTAATTTGTTTTTATTAGAATTTCTAAGCTATTAAAAACAAAGTGTTAAAATTATAATTATGTGAAGTTGGAGCAATAAAATGAATAATAAAATCTAATTTAATTTGTGATCTGCCGATTTGTTTTTTTCTTATTTACATATGACATATGTCCATTTATGTTCCACATATTCTGCTGCAAATTGCATGGAGAGACGATCAAAGAAGACTGGCAGTGGATCTAAGAGAGTAGGTGCGAAAGCACAGCTCCTCCCCGAAGAGAGCACGAAGACTAAGGAAGGAGGTTTTAGTTGGTAGGTCATTGAAGAATGGAATCCAACACTACCTTGGTTCAGAAAGACCGGGTGTCTATGAAGATTTCCTCACCCTTATAAAAAAAAAAAGACAAGCTAACATGACATTTCTAGCTAACTTGAATTTAATAACACTGTCCCTTATTGAATGTTAAAAACTGTATGAGAAAAATCAGTGAAAAGTGTTAGACCGTATTCAATAGAAGTAAAATAGCAAACTGTTTAACTCAGGGGTTCGTTCTTGTCCTGATTACCTTATTAGGTTAGTGAATTTTTTCGTACAGTAATTGCATAAGGCCTTTCAACCTTTTAGATCTACAATTAGTCCGCCATCAAACATAAACATAAATTAATTCAACGAGTGAAGAAATTTTCATCGAAGATGAAACGAGTAAGTGAAGAATACTTGAGGGAAAATCCGTAAATTTAAAAAAAAAGATTTTCTACACAAATGAGAAAAATTTCGCATAGGGCAAAAAAGGAAAGCACAAGAAAAGAAAAAAAAAACAAATTAAACTGAAGCTTTTACTTCGAAGTCTAGGATGGTTTACAGCAAGGGTTCAATTCTGGACGAGTTGCTGAAACACTAAAAGCTTAGTGAATGAGAGTTGTGAGTCAATGGTGTTACACAAATTGATGGTGTAATTGGTTACACTTTTACTGAAAATCTAAGATACATTCAGCAATTCCTTCATTGATTCAATTCAATTCAGTGATCCTTCCTCTAATGCCTGAACTTACTGAATCAGAAGTACGCAGCCTTCAAAAATTTGCAACAAGTGGAAGACTGCATTTTCGGCTAGGAAGCCTGCGATCAAAAAATGATGTTAGGCAATGTTAAAGCCAATAGCAAGTACCCCTTGGAAATATAATTTTCAATTTGACACCAGGCTGCGTACTTTATCATGGTTCGACGGCAAAGAGTAGGCAGCCTGATGCCAAAAACTTAAGCATATCACTATGACGCCATTGACGAATGCTTCGCAACGCACCAATTTTGATCTTGGCACCTTCTCGAGCTATGCGCGTTTAAATGTAGATGGCAACGGCAGCCCAGTGCCAAGACGAAAATTGGTGCGTTGCGAAGCATTCGTCAATGCCGTCATAGTGATATTCCTTATTTTTTGGCATCAGGCTGCCTTCTTTTTCATTGTTCAAGGTCACATAGAGGGCAGCCTGGTGCCAATCAAAAAGTATTACGCCGTAAAGTACTGGCCACTGGATTCAAACTTCCCAAATATCATTTCTTGGGACCAGTCTGCCTTCTCCGACTTGGCTACTGCAACATCCAAAGTCAGTTAACGAATATTTTTTCTTGACATCGCACAAGTTCATTAAAGCTTTTCGCAATGGAGGTAAGCGTAACACACTTTAAAAGATATCGAGGTTTACTAGTGAGGATTTGATAATTTTGGGTCAACTTCATATTTCTCATAAATTTGGGATACGCCTAAGAATATAGGTACAGGATATTCAGCGAAAAATTTTGGGTACCATATTTACAATGTCGATCACCTACCAAAAATATGAAAAAAAGCTAGAGTCATCGCAGTACTCAAACCAAACAAGGCACCACAGTTACCTACAAGCTATCGCCCAATCTCTCTATTGAGTTGCTGCTATAAGCTCTTCGAGAGAGTTATGCTGACACGGATGAAAGAAGTCATCGACACAAAAATTCCAAAGGAGCAAGCAGCATACAGGAAAGGCCGAAATTGCTGCGATCAGGCCCTGGCCCTCACGAACTACATTGAGCTAGGTTTTCAGAGGGGGTTGAAAACTGCAGCGGTGTTCTTAAGCTTATCTGCAGCATATGATACAGTATGGAAACGGGGCTTATTATTCAAACTCAGCAAAATCATTCCGTGCCGAAAAACGCTAACGGTGGTAATGAACATGCTCAGCGACCGCAGCTCCGCAGTCGAATTGGACGAAATAATGGGCTCCCTCAAGGGCCAGTCTTGGCGTGTTTTTTGTATTGCGTCTACACTATGGACTTACCAGCAACGAAGTCAAGAAAATTCGTATACGTGGATGATAACGCACTGGCCTGTCAATCGGAATTCTTCCAGGATCTGCAGTCCACGTTAACAGCAGACTTACAATTGTTGTCCCAATATTACAAGGATCGGAGGCTGAAACCGATTGTCGGGAAAACAGTGCCTCTTTCACCTAAATAATCAACAGGCAAACCGAAAGCTCGAGCTAAAATTAAATGGAGAAACGGTAGTATATTAAGCAAATCCTGTGTACCTGGGCATTCCCTTAGACCGTAGTCTTACTCATAGGGCAAACTGCGAGCGTCTCAAGACTAAATTAAAAACCTTATACAAAAATTAGCAATATCAACTTGGGGATGTTCAGCTAAAACTCTGAGAATCACAACCAGGCTGTGGTAATGTCAGCGGCAAACTACTGTTCCCCAGTCTGGATGAACAGCGCGCATAAGAATGTGGACACTCAGATAAACCATGCACTTCGAACCGTCTGTGGTGCGGTTAACCCAACAGAAGTGGAGTGGCTCTACGTGCAACATCGCACCTCCCCACATCCAAAGACAGGAAGCAGCCCTCAAAGAGTGCACCAAAATAGAATTAGACATGGAATTGCCGATCTCTAAAGACATACAGTCTGCTCCCACTACAATCAGGTTACCGTCTAGACACCCTTTGTGGCTATTTTATCGCAAAAGAAATGATCTGCCTGACTTAAAAACTAGATAGAGGGAATGGTGGCTGGAAACATCTGTCACAAACAGGGAGAGTTGAGAGAGAGAGAGAGAGAGTTGAGAGAGAGAGAGAGAGTTGAGAGAGAGAGAGAGAGTTGAAAGAAAGAGAGAAAGTTGAGAGAGTTGAGAGAGAGAGATGAGAAAAAGAGAGAGAGAGAGTTGAGAAAAAGAGAGAGAGAGTTGAGAAAAAGAGAGTTGAGAAAGAGAGAGAGTTGAGAGATAGAGACAGAGAGTTGAGGGAGAGAGAAAGTTGAGAGAGAGAAAGAGTTGAGGGAGAGAGAGAGAGAGAGGTGAGAGAATATAGGAGGTGAAAGGCGGCGATTTTGGGTTAGGTTAAATCGCTTCAGAACAGAATAGGGGTGTTGCGTGTTCCTAATGCACAGAGGGGGGTTTGCTGAATCACCATTATGTCAGTGTGGTCGGTCAACCCCAAACCATGGATCACATAATAAGCCAGTGCTGTATTCATCGTTTCACAGGATGCATGAGTGTATCAAATGGTTAGAAGAATTTAAGGTAAAGGTATAAATAGCTCAAGGATCAGTGTGTAGCGAAATCAAAGGAAATTATTGTAGATCTTTGTTGTATTGTGATGTTTTATAAATTGTAGATATTGAAGAAAATTTCTTAAGTCATTGGAATAAATAAATAAATGTCGATAAATTTTTATAAAAATTGTTGAATTAATTAAGTCTAGTCAGGTTATTGTACTTAGTCATTAGAACGTCTGTCAATAAACGTCCTTCTTGTTTCTTACTGTTGTCCAGAGTACACGTCTTTTATTTCGCTGCGGGAAACATACAAATTCATTCAAATATACGAAAGCGTTGAAAAAAGCGAGACAGATGTAGTACACTATATATCTGTCTCGCTCTAACCAACGTGTTACCACATTTCAATGAATTTATGTTTCCCTGCCCCAAAATAAATTTTAGAAGTCTATAAAAAAATACGTGTCCAATATTTTAGCATTCCATACCACGTAGACACCAGAAGAACTGAATTCCCGACCCTACCCCGAAAAAAAAACTACCTCCTATCCCTGCACGTCATTTTGACAGTTGAAATTACCGATTTTTCATCCCAGCAAACTCATTTATTATTTAGGGGCCATCCATGACGAGCATTAAACCGTGACACGCAATGTTATAAGTATAGCAAAATATAGGACGCAGGGGCGGGGGGGGGGGGGGCAAAATGTCAGAAAAACTGTAGGACGTCATTTATAGAACCCATTAAAGTAAAACCAGATGGTGCAGTTCGGTGATTTTTTAAACGTCGAGATTTGCTTGCATTTGGTGTACAAGTTTCATTGCAAGCTATCACATGATTGAACTGACTATTATTTTTCTTCAACTTTTTCAATGTTTATTATTTTGTACGCTCTTTTAAAAAATCCTATTTCGCACAAAGCAATTGCACAAACAACTACAAAGAAAGCCTTCCGAAAGAAATATCCCTAGAGTAATGTATTTTGATTTGCGAAAGTTGTGTGTCGTTATTCGAGATGACAATTGAGATTGTATTTGTAGCTTCGCACAATTTATAATTTACCCGCACGTTGTAACTATGTAACGTTTTCTGAAAAACGAATTTTTCAATAATTTTCTATAACTCTGGACCAAACCAACAGCACATTATTCTGCCGTGCAAATCATAAAAACTTGCGATGAAAGAGAGAAAAGATTTTGCATGGATTTTTTCATACGAAATATTTTCTCTCTTTCATCTCAAGGTTTTTATGATTTGCACGGCAGTATTGTAGTGTGTTCGACAAATTAAAAAAACTTATTTATCGCCTTAAAAGAGTAAACTTTCCATTTGCAACGACAAAGTTGTTGTGAACTCCTCAGATCGATATTGTCAATGGCACAACTTGACTGATGTCTATAGAGACATATAGACATATAGCATTTGTTTAAAGAATAACTCGCACCAGGTGCTTATATTAACTTCGTCCATCATTTGTATGCAATTAAAACGGAAATACACTTCGACCGTACATTTTCAACGGAAATTTCTATTCTTTGCGACGAAAAGCCATAAGCTCCACTACAGATACAATGCAGACTAGTTTGTTAGTAAACAGCAATCCCCGTTGGAGCATTTTTACTGACAGAAGAATTCATCTTTTGTTTTTCCTTCTACGAAAACAAATTTTTTTATCATTGGGAGCTCTTGTATTCCATAACGTGCAATTTTATTCAACGAGCTTGTTGAAGAAAAATATGCCACTCAGTCGGGAGGGAACCCGCTGTTAATTTACTGCGATTTAAGCAAAATTTTCGATTTACTCTGATTTGCTGATTTATTGCATTTTAATAGCAATATTTGGTTCGCTGTTATTCTGATGTATTGAATGAAACTAAGTTTGATTTATTGCAAACTTTTATTCAATTTCATAGTGTAAATCGCTTCAGATTAAATCACTTCCGTAGCTGTGAGTTTATGAGTTGAAGTGAAAGGTTGTAACTGTAGTTCATTTTTGATGAAACTTAGTGTAGCAATCATTCGTTAGTAACAGGTAATGAGAATGAATATTACGAACTAAATGGGTCATTTAATTTAACTTTGATAAATATTAAAGTCTAAACATTTCATACTTTTAGGTCATGAATAATGTGGGAATAGGGTTATTGACACAACTAGAGAAGAAGTTATTCTTGAAGTGTGAAGCTTGCAGTCCGAGCAGAATTTATTCGAGTGCGAAAAATATGTTTCCTCTAGCTTCGTCTAAATTTTTAAACTTCAAGAGTTCCAGTAAATATTTCTCCCTCTTAATATCAGTAGACTCCGGTTTTCCTCCTCAGACAACTGTAACTTGTATTTGAACCAATTTTTTCTTATGTTTACTCCGGTACGTTGAAAACGGACAGAAAAATTTCATGATATGATAATACTTCCGTATGGAAGCAAATGAAAACGTACTTCAACGTAAACAACTAACTTCAGAATGTTTGTCTCACTCAATTTTAAGAGTGTGTCACACAAATTTCCAACCTTTAAGGCTGCGATGTTTTTTCTTCTATTCAACGAAAGATCGTCTGAGTAAACATCGCAATTTAACAATTAACGCGAACTTCAAAATGCGATATTTCTTTCACAAAGCAGTTTTTGATTCTCCTCATCAAGTGTTTCAAAATATGTTTCACACTACTAGAAGGGGATGTAGTGAACAGCGCAGATGACAACATTTATGGGTTCTGATAAAACATCCCATCCTAATTTAAAGGAATATTCCGTGACCTGTAATTGACTTTAGGACTAACTACCTCTGGATCTCTGGACAAGATATCGCCTATTGCCGATACAACAATTTCCTCCGGGCTGCAAGATTTTATTGTGTGTGACGTGACTGCCCACTTAAAATTTCTTGCTTCGAAGTCTTTAGGGGCTGTTTATGAATAACGTCCATCAAAAGTGGGGTAAGCACAGTGCATTCCGCTATATTTTAGAATTTTTCACTGTGAATTTGCATCTGTTTTACATCTATTTCCATCTTCGTTGCATCTATTTCCATCATCGACCCATCTATTTCCCTCTTCGATCCATCTATTACGGTCTTTGATCCATCTGTTATGAATTGAATGTCCTATTTTCATTGATTTAATGCTGTATTGCTGGTGTTGTTGCAGTTAATCGTATCGATTTTGTTTTGCCTTCTATATGTCCAATGAAGGATACATCCTGGAAACGGTGTATTTCAATTCATAACAGATGGATCGAGGATGGAAATAGATGGATCGAAGACGGAAATAGATGGATCGAAGACGGAAATAGATGGATCGAAGACGGAAATAGATGGATCGAAGATGGAAATAGATAGATCAAAGAGAAAAAAAGATGGATCGATGATACAAATAGATAGAACGAAGGTGGAAATAGATGGATCGTTGATGGAAATAGATGGATAAAAGATGGAAGTAGACGGGTATAGAAGTAAAACAGTTGAAAATTCGCAGTGAAAAATTTAGCATTTTAAAATTTAGCAGAGTGAAGAAAAAAACTGGACGGCGTCACAAATTTCGAAAATTGGGACAAAAAAGCCCAAAATTATCAACCTCACTGCACTAGCAACACATTTAATCATAATAAACTTACTGTACTACTGTATTATACAAATGATTTGTCACCATCAAAAGAAGAACGACAGAGAGAAAATACTTTCTTTCAATAATTTTTTTTTCCTTTTTAGACCCGTACGTAAAACGAAGCTCTTCGAAAACAAGTCTTATGCGTTTACCACGACGTTTGTAACCACTCTTATTTGGACCCGGGAGATAAGGGGGGAGCATCGATCATGATCATTAGATGACGAATCAGCAATAAAAAAATGTCCATCCGTCTGTCATCGCGATAACTTGAACTTAACTGATTTTCAAAAACTTTTTTTCCTTGAAAGGTAATCGAAAATTCTTTTATGGGATTGTTGGGCACTGTCGTGACAAACGCTCGCCGAGCTAGGGCCGTTTAAGTGATTTTTGGTCTTTTTCTCATAACTTGAGTATATTTTTTCCGATTTTGAAATTTTTTTTGTTTGAAAGGTCTGGGCATAACTCAAAATTTATGGAAGAAACTTTTTTGATTTTGAGTTTTTGGATACAGCTAGAGCCCTAAAACTGAGGGCCAAACATGTTTTTTCCACATAGATCGGTTAAATCTTATCCGATTTTCAAGAAAGATAATGAAAAAATTGATTACGGAATTGAATTTGGGCAAAATCGGTCAAAAACTTTCGACGTTACGGTCAACAAAGTGGTCAAAAACGTGGTTTTTTAAGGTTTGTGGCACTTTTTCACTCTCTGCGAAAGATGTGGACATAAGAAAATCACGAAAATTAAATTAGTGAAAATCTGTTGAGTGGTTCGGGCTCTAGTGTCCTTAGTGTAGGCCAAACTCACGCTACGCGACCCAAAACGATATTTGGTGGTTTTTCGTGAATATTCCTTTAATGAGTTCGTTTTTCGTGTTGTGTTGTAGAGAAAAAAGAGGAGACTATTTTGTCTATGGAAGTATGGGTCAGAGGCCTCTGCTAAGCGCTCTAGGTCTTTTCTAAATTCTGGGCTTATTTTGAGGGTCTGTATAGGTTTTTAGCGCCGTTGCTTCGTACGGGTTTTCGAATATTCGGCAATTTCCAGTCCAATTTAGTGAGTTCGATAGATATGTTTGAGTCTTTTTGCCACATCTATTCTGATAGTCTTTTCCATATGTTTTTTCATTTTAAGGGCGGGTTATGAACAGCCCCCTAGATGCATTAGTTTACACGCCCGCCGCGCCGCCTCGAATCAAATAAGGCAAGTTACAGTAGCTCGTGATGGCTTTGAAATAAGGTGTTCCTCTCAGTGACTAACATTGAATTGATGTTTTTTCTCTATATCTGCCGATTTTTTCCTTGTTAAAAAAGCTTATTTGTTCTCCGAGGGGAGAAAATTTTGTCCGATGGTAACTTTTTCATACTTGCGCGTAAGAAGTGAATGAGTGCCTCCAATAAAAATATTTTCATTCAGTGTAATGAGGGAACGAGGACAAAATATGTATTTCGTCACCGGCCAGCGGTGTCAAAATGATTATTTTTTCCCCGGACCGCATCTGCGAGCGCATCTACGAGGATAATGCACGAGCTTTCTCGACGCAAGCATGAGAAGGTCATTTTCCTGCGTATTTTTGCGACTATTTCTGCCTGCAATTTCAACATTTTCCTAACAAAAGGGTTTCGAAGCTTTATTTCTCTATCAAAAAATTCACTGCATTCAGAACACAACACTTCTTAATGGTTCTACCATTTGGCAATGAGCTCGACGAATCGGACTAAATTTAATTACAAGGTAGAGGATAGACTAGAGTCTGTCGTCTGCGGTTTAATCATTTCAAAGGTAAAAACCTACGCATTTCTAGCAAAAAATAGAAAATTCTTTCTACAAAAATCGGAGAGTAAAACTGTCAATTAAACCCAAGCGTTCGTTAATTGTGAAAACACAATGTGTATAAATCAAAGCTTACCGGTAATTGTTTGCTTGTTTTTGCCTTTTTTTTCATATGAACCATTCGTACTGATTAAAGCTCGGTTTAACGGATAACAAAACCAGCCAGTTGTTTACACATTCCTATTCACTTGGGGATTGCCATGGAAAATATTTCTTTATTATTCCTAAAGGGATTATATTAATACAAAAAAACAAGAGTACTTCCCATTTAGAGGGAACAACATACGTTTTGCCATTTTGGTAATTTTTTTTATTGTTTTAGATATAAAGATGATACCCTTAGGCTTATGGTATGGAACATGTTATTATATCCAAAGTTTAAGTTACATTGTTACTCTTGCATACATGCTGGGTATGGAATAAAGGGACTGTCTAGAAGGAGTAGAGTTTTTTTTATCGCTTAAACTAATGTATGACACTTTCGTGCAAATGGATTTTATGACAAAGAGAAGGGAACTTTATGGTAAAATGAAGTGATGATAATATTCTAAAGTGACAAAATTCTAAATGTTTAATGAAAGTCTGTGTTGGAAGTAAACTTGTCGACTTGAATATAGAACCTGTTGGGTGAAATTAGATGTATTTGATCGAAGTGAATAGTTTTTGAAATAACGACCCTTTTTTTGGTCAAGCTAGTTGAAACGAAAATAGAATTCTTATCTCTATACATATCTCTGTATATGGGGGAGTACAAATATTAACCCAAGGGGTAGATCCCACAGTGAATTTCTAAGTTCAACGAATTTGAACATCGTGGATAGGGGTAACACGCCCACCTTTGTAAATCGCGTTAGACAAGAAGTGATAGACGTCACCCTAGCTACCCCTAGCATTGCCAGGGACATAAAAAACAGGAGGGTGGGTCCAGAAATCACGTTCTCTGATCAACCTTTGAGTTAGATTCCGATGTTGTAGCGAAAAAAATTTCGAAATCCGCGGAAGATCGACTAGGATTTATATAGGTAAACATTAAGCAGTCACATTAAAAATGGAAAAAGTCAGATTTCAAGTCGGAAAGAAATCAACAAAATGAGTAACGCTCTCAGCGAAGCAATTCTAATATCATACGAGGAAAGTTGCCCCCTAAGCAGCCCCCCACATCCAGGGAAATTAAAAATTGCGCTAGCCAAAGACCCGGTTCAACCGGAACTGATAAGAAAAGCGGACGAGCAAGACGCCGCCAATAATGAAGAAGCTCTGGAAGTTCTTATAAGCAAGCACTTCCCAGATATTGAGTCGCCTCCAGCAGAGACAGAAGAAACCAAAACCAAAACCGAAGAATTGGACAGTTGCAAAAAGACTTATAACGGAAGAAAGAGTCTCGTGCGCTGTTAAATCCTTTAAACCGTTTAAATCACCAGAGATTGACCAAATTATCCAAGCGCTAATTATAGAATCTAAAGACATCCTTGTCCCAACCTTAACAAGCATATTCCAAGCAAGCTTGGCACATGCATATCTTCCTGTAGCTTGGAAAGAAACGAAAGTTGTTTTTATTCCGAAACCAGGAAAACTCACTTACGCCGAAGCTGACTCGTATAAGCCTATAACTCTAACCCCAATCCTTCTAAAAATAATGGAAAGAGTTATAGACAGATACATCAGAGACGAACCTCTGAAAGTGAAACCACCTCATAGTAAACAACACGCATATATATCTGGAAAGTCGGTTGAATCGGCCTCTCATAATTTAGTAAGAAAGATTGAGAAAGCACTAGCAGAAAAGAAACAAGCTCTAGGAGCTTTTCTTCATATTGTCGGTGCATTCAATTAGATAAGCTATGAATCTATCAGAAAGGCTGCGAAGCACTTTAATGTTGACGGAACTGTAATCAATCAACAGCAGATTAGTCAAAGCTAGCTTTATCAACTGAAGCAAAAAAGGAGTTGCTGTAAAAGATTGCCCCCAAGGAGGAGTACTATCGCCTACTCTCTGGAATATGGTGATAGACGGCCTGCTGAGGCAACTAAACGATAACGGCTATAAGGCAGAGGGGTTTGCTGACGATTTAGTGATATTAATCATTGGCAAATTTAAAGTACACTGAGCTCAGTAATGAACTCAGCTCTAACAATCGTAGGAAAATGGTGTATCGAAAACGGTCTAACTGTGAACCCAAGCAAGACGAAATTGGTACTCAGAAGAAATTATGAGGCTATAAAGAACCGAAGCTGAACGGTATACAGCTGAAGTTATCTGATGAAGCAAAATTCTTGGGGATCATACTTGATAAAAAGCTGAACTTCACAAGACATATTGAAGAGAGAGAGTAAAGAAAGTCACGAAAATATTCTATGGCAATGCAGAGTAGCTTTTGGTAAGACCTAAAGCAGTCCACTGGCTATATACTGCGATCAATAGACCACAGGTTAAAAGTGATGAAAAACAAATCCGAAATGGAACCTGTTAGGGATAACAGGAACAATGAAATCAACTCCGACAAGAGCACTGGAAATTCTTACAGATATTCTCCTAGTTGATCTATACGGAGAGCAAGAAGCCCTAGCCACGGCTATAAGACTGGCCAATGTTAACTGCTGGCAAAATTCAGAGAATGGTCATGCGAAAATTCTGATCGAGAACTCAAAAATAATCTCTGAACTCTTAATGCATACAGATAAATGCATCGCGATATACTACTTTGATAATAAATTTAAGGTTGTCATACAACATGAAGAAATTCTCCAATAAAGTAACATCCTCGATGGTGCAGATTACAACATAGATACGGATGGTTCGAAAACGAACGAAGGGACTGGAGTGGGGATCTACTCCACTAATCCCGAAACAAAGGTATCGCTATCCCTAGATAGATACGCGACTATTAAACAAGCTGAAACATGCTATAAGCGAAGCATGCAAAATCCTCACGTTAAGCGAGACGCAAGGGAAAGTCATAAACATTCTCTCAGACAGTCAGTCCAGTCTTAAAGTAATGAGAGGTCACTGCTTCACTTCTAAAATAGATGCAGAATGCTATCAAATGCGAGACACACTATCAATGAACAATGCGGTAAACCTGATCTGGGTACCAGGACATTGCGGCATTGAAGGAAATGAGACAGCTGATCAACTCGGAAGATTTGATCTTCACCAACTGCCTCTTTAGGGCTCTCATATAGCACTCAGAAAAATTTGATAAGGGAATTCTTCAGAAATAAACATGCTCTTCTCTGGAGAAACTTGCCAAATTTCAAGCGCAGTAGAACCACCATCGATGGCCTTGGAACTCCAACAGATCCAGAGAGGACCTAAGACTACTTATTGGCATCATCACAGGACACTGTGCACTAAATGGACACCTGCACAAAATGGGCATCACTGACGTAGACACTTGTGAACTAGTAGCGAGACTACGAGCGAAGCACTTCAACACGCAGATGGTAACAGTTGGGGACTTAAGAAACATCAAAATCAGCAAGATGCTAAACTTTTTCAAAGAAATTTAATTTTTCGGTTGCAAAAGAGGCCCGGCCATGAGGCCTAGTTGCAAGATTGATTGAATTAAACACTGTAAATACTATGTATATATCAATAGAACACCAATAAACAAAACTAACTAACTACAGTCATTGTTTTTTAATTTTACGTCGTGCCAATACGAAATACACTGCAAATACAGCTGAAATTTGATACGACGTAAAATTAAAAAACAATGGCTATAAGCTATATATATCTCTCGCCAAATTTGGTCAATTTAGTAACAAGTGCAATACGCATAAATCGCGACAGATTTGATCGAAAGCTCAACTTGTCAAAATCATTTTCATTTCTGTCAAATTGAGCTTTCATACCTTAGAAGATTTATTTGCATCGCGTCCAAATTGATAGAATTATATGAAATGTTGAGTTCATTCAACATTCACAACATTTCAGTTTTGCCGGTTGGCTCTGAAGACGTCCAGGGGGAGCCCTTCTTGCCCCCTTCCCTAAATACAGGCCTTTCCTCCTTTGGAATTAATAAATAAAAATCTTGGTCTCACCAAAGTTTGAACCTCCGACTCGATTCGGCTATTGGTAGTTATCACAGCCATTCAAAAAGTTTTTATCCTTCGGAAAGAAAATGCTACACGTTCTCACTTCCATTAGTCTGAGATCGGACCCTCCTCTTAGAGTGGATACGGGTCAGTCTCGACACTTGAGTAAATGACTCCGATCCCAATTGTCAAGCAGTAAATAATCGAGTGAAATTTCAGAGATGATTAATAAACGTTTTGTCAAGGATGACAATAGGAGTAAACAGTACCTTTAGAAGACAAAATTGTAGAGGAAGTTAAGGCCCATAACTTGTGTGCTAAAATATAGTCTACATTTAGGCGCTCAAATATTATATTTTCGCTGATATCCGTGGACAAAGATGCAGTTTCAAAAAAGTAAGTCAGCATTTCCCTTCCTAA
>CM055403.1:131395835-131413088 GCA_029228625.1 Pseudolycoriella hygida | reverse complement strand
AACTTGTGTGCTAAAATATAGTCTACATTTAGGCGCTCAAATATTATATTTTCGCTGATATTCGTGGACAAAGATGCAGTTTCAAAAAAGTAAGTCAGCATTTCCCTTCCTAAATATGTTGCCTTTTAAAAGCAACTAAACTTATTTTTTGGGATTGAACCTTGTCTCAGAACGACGAGTTTTTGTGCAAATTTTTACGATTTTTTCGCCGTTCTCAGAGGAGGTAGGATCCCAAAAAATAAGTTTAGTTGCTATTAAAAGGCAACATTTTTAGGAAGGGAAATGCTGACTTACTTTTTTGAAACTGCGTCTTTGTCCACTGATATCAGCGAAAATATAATATTTGAGCGCCTAAAGGTAGGCTATATTTTAGCATACATGTTACGGGCCTTAAACGAAAGGATGAAAGATATTTGTTTCCTTTGAGACCTCACTAACAGCTTTTTTACCGTCTAAAACAAGCTCAGTGTTGCGAACTACGCTTCGAAGTATGCAAATGAGGAAGTTAGTTGCATAACTAATATCTCGCCTATATGTAGGCTAGGTACATACAAATTAAATTTGTGTTACGTGAACCGAATCATTCACTGTTGCAGCCAACAAACACACCGCAACTACCCAAATTATTAAGGTTGAGGGAAAATTCAATCAAGATTGTGTTATGATTACTTTACGTTAAGTTTTTAGGAAAATTTCTGCTTTCAGACATCACCTAAACCTTCAACGTTCTCTTTTAGAGTGCAGAATGACACTAGCCCAAACCTTCCCACCAAAGAATACTTTTTCTGTATTTATAAGAATCAATATCCTTAAATCCATAAAAATATAATTTTATTTTCAAAGTTAGACCGGATAATGTTAAATAAATAAACATTAGGTACGCTCTTCTGCAGGATAATTGAATATGTACACGCACTGAGGAAATTTATTTACAACAGTTTCCATGGATATAAATCCATACATACCACGTAGTAGCATAAAACTATAACAAATGTTTAGTGTATTTGCATATACATAGACGATAAATTGGAGATCCATGTACCCATTACGTTAGAACACATGAATAAATTGAAAATATATGTAAATCCACAGAAAATACTGTTATTGATTGTAAACGTTATTGTCAATAAAAACTTTAAGGATAATTACACGAAATATGATAAGCGTTCCATTTATTAGTCCTTTAACCTTTAAGTCGTCTATCTTACAAAAAATTTGTTCCAGAAAATATCAAGTCTTTCTCTTCAACAGTATTCGGTAAAAGCTTTTTAATTTTGCAAACGATGAAGAAAACCATTTTCTATTTAACTTTTTTGCTTCACAGATCATTTAAAACTTCTTACGTTTTAATGAAAATTGTCGTAAGCTGCACCATAGCACAAGATAATTTTGAACGAGAAAAAATATTCGTGGTGTCACTCAAAAATGGTGATATTTTAATTACAGCATTACATTGGTTACCAAAACATTCCTTTGTCAGTCTTTTAGAAAAATGTTCACATCCTGGACAAACCAAGCTGAACACCGAAGTCAAAGACTTGAAAAGGTACTTTCATAATGATATACACAGTTCTTAAGTTGATAGAATATCGATGAATTTTCTTTGGAAGGTTGAGTGAGGACTTCCACAGTCAAAGGTTCCAACTTTCACTTGTGAGTTATTTAGACGAAGGATAAAAACTTAAAAATTCCGTCAAAAGCCAAAAAATCCTTCAAATATCTTTAGAAAATCACTAAGATTTTTTTAAACCCTAATTTCGTTTGCTCAAATAAGCAAGCATTAGAAGAGTAAACTAATTTTAACGTAAAACTTTAGGAAAATACCTTACACATACAGCGGTGCACAATAAGAATGTCCCGCTTATTGAAATTTTCTCGTTTTGTAAATCTGAACCATTTTACTATCCACATTGGTTGCGTACGATGTAGCTTGACAATTTTATTGTTTTGACTGATTGTTCAAGGAGTTCAAAAATATGCGGTAGGTCGCTTCGGTTAAGATTCACGGGTTTAACATAGGGAAAGGAATACCGGCATTTTCGGTATCGGTAGTACCGGTAGTACCGGTAATACCGGTATTATAAAACCGGTTTTGTTACAGCAATACCGGTGCTATACCGGTATTTTGAAAGTTTTGAAACCATTTGGAAGGTAGACAAATTATTTATTATGAGCTGGCCCTATGAAAGCATCAAAGCAGCTATCTGAGCGATACTTAAAAAGAAGTATTGCAAAATTGCAAAATAGAAAAACAATGGCAGGCTCTAGTTCAAATTCAGAGACAAAAAAAAATCGTTCACCCTAATACGATAAGAGATGGGTTTTCATCAACATTTGGTTAAGTATGAAAGATAGAGATTCACTCCCAAAGACAAAGTTGTGGAGAATTAAATTTTAGGGACTACGTGTCTAAGGGTTTTTCGAATACATGACCCAATCCGAGGATATAGCCACTTCTAGAATTGGGAGGGATACCCATATTTCTAGAACTGTGACACTGTGAGAGTAAGAAAGTTGCTTCCAGAGGCAAAGTTGTAGAGAATACATTTTTAGCGAACACGTGTCTCAGGGTTTTGGGGAAATATGGCCCAATCCTTGGGATATGGCCACTTCTAGAATTGGGAGGGATGACCCATAATTCTAAAACTGTGAGAGTTAGAAACCTGCTTCCAAAGGCAAAGTTGTCAGGAATAAAATTTTAGAGAACACACGTTTCAGGGTTTTAGGGAAAAATTATCGAATCCCGGGCAGATAAACGTGGGAAATCCTTTTGCACTCGAAAGAAAATCTTTTGGGAAATCAAACCAAAAAAAATTCCGGAAAAATCCATTTAGATTAATGAAAATTATTTAAAATTCAAGAAAACCTTTAAGAAAACAAGAAAAAATTTGAAAATCAAGAAAATTATTTGAAAATCATTTAAATTTCAAATTTTGGTAAATCAAATAAAATCAAAAAAAATCAAGGGAAATCACTTGGGGAAATCCTTTTGCACCTAAATTTACGTTTATCTGCCCCTCGGTGAAGCACGTAAAGTTGACGTTGGGTTCTCAAGTGTACATTTTTTTTCGAATTTTCAAACTTTTTGCCAGGGGTCCCACAACATTTTAAGGTGTCCGAAATTCGGACATTTTCATCGAAAATGTCGGACAAAATGACACATTTTTATCGAAAAAAGTTTGACAAAATCGGACATTTTTAAAGAAAAAAAATTTCCGAATTGAGTTAAATCTCGGCACTTTCTATCAAAAATAATTATTCGCATTTAAACATTTTAAGCGCAAATTACTTAAAATAAACTTATAGCGAAAATAAGAATTCTCTTGGATATTTGTATTTAAGAGTGTCTTTAGTTCCAAAATTCGAGATTCGCAACTCTTGTTACTAAAGAAATTTTAAGCGTTTAATCGAGAGGGAAACGACTCGAGAAAACTGTGACCCATGCACTACTTCCTCCTTTTTCCTTCTAATTATTAACACCAATACCAAATAAACTCTGTCTAAATATTTCCTTGGGTTAAAACAGTATGGACCCAAAATATAAATATGTGGGCGACATGAATTAAAGCCCGGGGAATCATCGTCCGGGAATTAACGCCCGAAAAAGTTGGAATTAACGCTCGGGGAATTATCGCCCAGACATATGTGACAACAATTTAAAGCGGGTAAATTTGTACAAGGAAAATACAAAATTTGTACAAGGAAAATTTCCTTCCGGGCGATAATTCCACGGGCGTTAATTCAAATTTTTTTGGGGGTTGATTTCCCGGGCGTTAATGCCCGTCACCGGAAAATACACAGTTTGTGTAAGGAAAATTTCCTTCCGAGTGTTAATACCCGTCACCATGAGCGGGCACCACTGCCCGTGCCCGTAATACACTAGCCCAAAATTAAAAAAAACCGCCCGAAATTTGCCCGTCAATTTCATGCCTGAATCTACCCGTTCCTCAAATTCTTCCCTTGCACACCTTCAAAAATCGAGTTGAAAATGTTTTAAGCCATAGTTCAAAACAAAGTCGATACTGTAAAGGTACTGCCTGTTAAATTTTTGCTCATTTCCTATCGGGTACGGACACAATTTCAATTTCCTTTCCGCCCGCTCGTCTCTATTGCGTACGGATCTCTTCGCACCTAGTTTTACTTTAATCTGGACTTAATAAAATGGTTAAACATTCGATGAAATAATAGCGTTTTGTCCGTTTGTAGCGAAAATTGTAACGTCCGTACATTGTAAATGCATCCGTGATTTTTGTGAAAGCATTTACTCCGTTTACGAGCGAATAAACACAAACAATTTCACGAAATTGCTATAATGAATAACCAAATTAAAAAGCTGCATTTACTTAAACAAAAACGCCGTGAACTTATTTAAAAAGAATTTATTTCAATTAAAAAGCTAGAACGAAATTTACTCAACACACACAGTGTTTTGTTCATATTTATACTGCAAGAAAATGTGTTGATAATAATGAAAAACGCGATAAATGTTAATTTAAAATGAAGGTAAATTTGCACTAATTTCGAAAGTTTACTTCGCAACTGGAGGTGAGGCATAATGTTAAACATTACTGATAGCTTTCATTATCGCTTTGATTTTGGGGTAAGTAATTTATATCTGAAGGATCAGAGTGTATGAAGTCATACGTGACATGTGTTCGAGAGAAGGACACCCATGAAAAAGTAAATCGCTTTTGGTATACCATTTGCGGACACCATCTGGCATTTGGTTATTGAAAATAAGAAATAAAAAAGAAATTGAATGAATTATTTGATCGTAAAATTATAGGTGGTGGTGCAGTAAGACATTTGCGCAACACTTTTCCGCTCCATTGGCAGACAAGGCCGCTAATAGTTCCATACTCAAATTATTACAATAAATTATCCCCTGACAATAAGAAAAAATATGGTTTCCAAGGTATTAAGTTGTGCTCCTTGTAACGCAAAATATTTGCATCTAAAATTCTAAATGACAATGAAATAAGGGGTTCATGCACTAGACTGGTCCTTTTTCTGGTGTATGAACTCCTTATGTCATCGTCTGTAGAACATTGGTCTGCATTTCAAGCTGAGCAGCCGAAGCCAAAAAACTTTCTATGGCCGTGTTGTTGTGTGGGGGAATGAGTACATTACTCTCCACTCCGTTCCAACTTGATACCAGGCTGCCCGCTTGAGGAGTTTACCTGGTGCCAAAAATCTGTTAATGGCTCACTCTCTCTATGTGATTTAACATGAGACCAAACACTTTCGTTCCCCAGGTAACATGGTAGCGACAATGTATGGGTTACCGATGGAA
Source organism: Pseudolycoriella hygida (assembly GCA_029228625.1). NCBI lineage: Eukaryota > Metazoa > Arthropoda > Insecta > Diptera > Sciaridae > Pseudolycoriella > Pseudolycoriella hygida. The sequence continues at coordinate 131,407,795 of CM055403.1, read as the reverse complement.
TTAGCCTAATGACATCATAACAGCGAACACAAAACGTCATATGGCTCATTCCAACTGTATGTAATGTAAGGTCTTTTAAAATTGAGACAAAACATACCGTTCCCTACATTACAACACATCTACTTTGTAAACATTTTGAATTTGCTTGCGTTCACCATTGTTTTCCATACAAACTGGTAATTTTTTTGTAAAAGTGAACGAAAATACATTTATGTACACTCAGTTTCTATAGCATTTACATTGTTTACAACGGTAGAATGGTTCGTGAAATGAGCCATATAGATTTCAACCCGGCACCAGGCTACGTACTGAAGATTTTCTACTCTCAATACAGAGGGCAGCAGTAACCTGGTTCCAAATTGAAACTTATAATCTTCACAACAAAATAGTCTTTTGAAAGACTAACTTCGTTTGTAATTTTCCGACTTCCATCAAGCAAAGAACTTTTTAGGAAGATCATATATATGGAAAGGGTCTATGCCCTCAGCTAAATATCTCTGGCACGATTTAATCCGAAATGTTACCAAAACAAATTATGGTCCACTTCACTCATTCATTCTCTTCTGTTGCTGTGGATTACGCACAATAAAAGTATGAGTGACTAATGTAATTAGGTGATTTAAACTACAAAGATCTGGTATGCAAAACTGCTTGTTACATCAATTTATTGGAAAATAAAATCATTGTAAAACGAACAGCCGCGGCTTTCAGTCAATTATTATTTGTTCCTTACAATTACATGGTCCTTCGAGCTATAACTGAATTCCTTGGATCAGAATAAAGATAATCCGTCTGGTTTTCATAACTGCGGCATTAATGCTGAATGTGCCCCGCAAAATCGACAAAGAATATTATACTTGTGGGGAAGTAGACCCAATACAATGGACGCAAAAACAAGTAAATGTAACAGTGATTGTTTGAGTAAAGGCCCACTACGATTTCGTGGTGTCAAGCAAAATCAATTGGAAAATAGCACGCCTATGACACTCCATACAAAAAAAATTGTCGTGCGATCAGCGCCGCCGGGTTGACGTTTGAAAAAATTAAAAGTATTTTATTGCGATTTATGCAAACTGTGCCAACTTCACGTCTGTCATGTTTCAAACAAAATTGACCGAATGGCGCTGTTCAAAATTTGATTGACAAACGTCACCAACTTCACTGCAAACAACCAAATGTCAAACGGGTTGCGAAATTTGAGCTTATGGTTTCAATAAGTCTGATATGGAAGTGTCATAACCCTGGAAAATAGTGAATGTGGAGGTGATAGTTTGCACTTTACCGACGTTCTCGTACTGATTATGCTAACAATAAAGACATTCGAGAGACTGGTCGTGATATCAATGGAATGCAGCCGCAATCATACCCTATTTTTTAAAAATATGTTAAGAAACTTACGAAATCTGTAGAAATATTTGAGAAACTTAAGAAATATTTGAGAAATTATAGAAACATTTGAGAAATATTAGAAATATTTGAGAATAGTTTTTGAAAATTCTAGAAATGTGAATTGGAAATTAAAGAAATCGGTTGTGATTTCAATAAATGTGTATTTGAATCCGAGTTTTTAACAATGAAAATAGAATTATCTACTATTTTCTTTACATTTTTTGGCTTCAGTGGTCAGGAAATCGGTTCTTCGTTTTATTGAAATTCGTTGGGTTCGTCTCAAAATTTGTTTGTTTTTTGTGAGATATTAATATTTGATGATGAACCGATGTCGAATTCGTTGGCTTTGTTCACAACCTGAGGTTAGTTCTTTACGGAGCATGTATGTGTAGTTTGAATTCCTTCAGACATTTCAGAATGATTTCTTCCCTACCGAATGAATTTTCAGATGCAATTTGAATTGAGTCGATTTCATTTATTGGTGGAAACATGTCTTCATGTGGAAAAGGTGTCATGTCGTATAATAGAGTCGCTCGCACTGTCGGTAAGAGTTGATAGCGCTGTTGATAGAACCCAAGACCAAAACAATTGCAAAAAAAATTTTACAGAGTAAGAATTTTTTGAAATTGTGCAGTTCCTTGGTGACTGACGGCGAACCACGTAACACTGGTTCAGAAAGTGGTATCAAGAATGACAAGAGAACATCAACTGTCCAACAGTGAGAATCTACCTTTTTTCAAAATCTGGTGCGTAGCGCATCGAATCTTTTTAGGATGGGAATCTGTGTGCACCGATAATTCCATTGTAACCACCATCATAACCTCGACATCTCAATTGTGTACATTTTTCGCACTTTTGGCAAACGTGCGGGAAAATTGAGGAACGTTGCGGCAGCTCACAATCTGTCCCAGCCCCTGTAGTTCCCATCCTATAAATCAACTCGTTGGGTGCAATATGTCGACCTTACGTCGTTTTGAGAAATTGGAGATGTTCAATGTTGTATTGGAAGTTGTATTGCGCGATGATATTTGACAACTATCATCGAATACATCTTCTTACATTTCTGACCGACGTTTCAAAAGTTATTTGTATCTGACTCAAACACGATTTTGGAATTACCGGATAAAAAGCAAAAGCTTTTTGAGTGTCTGGTTAATTGCATCGATAACAGTCTGGAAAATGGATGGAAGCAGCCCTTTTTGAATGAGATTATTTGTGAGAACGACGGTACATATTTCCTCGGCCACAGATTAATTACTGAAGGCAAGACACGAAGCAACAATAGTTCTCTCGTATTGAGATTTGAGGAACGAGAAGCTATCGTACGATCATTGTTGCAGCATTTAGATCACCACCTTGGCTTCGACGATTTCATACACGAATATTTGCAACCCCTTCATCCGATCAATATCTCGGCATCCGATGAGTCTCTTCAATTGTGTCACAAATTCATTGCTACGGATTTCGAACCAAATACCTTCATAGAAGAGTACCGGGCTGCAGCCAATTTAGTACATAATTACGAATGTAAAGGCCCACCCGACACTATTAAAGCATTACAGCAACTTTCAACTGAACCTTTCACGGCTATCAAAACTGCTTTAGGAAGATTAGCAGCAAAACCACTTTCGGCAGATGTTGAACGATTTATCAGTAATAATCTGGCATATCGCATTAATTCTTGTTTTGTAACGCGATTTTTGTTATACAACATCACGTTTATTTCACATCTTGTACGTGAAGATGAACATGCCTACAGTGGAAAAATTAGACCCAAGTCCTGACGTGTGGATGACTCAGAAGAATAGAAAGCCAATTCAGGGCTCCAAGACAAGACAGCAGGAATGGTTTGCAGGCGTATTCGACGAAGCGGAAGAGCTGTTCGCACAAATACACATGCAAATTGTGAGATTTTGAAAAATTAAATAAAATTTCTTGGGCAAATGAATTTACAACAAAAAAATCAACTTTAATTAATTTCCTTGAATTTTGAGAAACTATAGAAATATTTGAGAAATTTCAGAAATATTTGGGAAATTTTAGAAATATTTGAGAAACTTTAGAAATTTGAGAAATGCAGTTATCAAGAAATAGGGTATGCCCGCAATGGTTCCACTTTGAAAATCGCGACGTTAATAGAGAATACGTCCGGCAAAGACGTTCAGAAACTGATGTGTGTGCTAACGGAAGTCAATCATATACCAATATCGTACGGACAATCAATCGAAATATGCAAAGTCGAAGAACGCTGCTAATCAAAGCATAAGAAGTATCGAATTCTTGGGAAGACAAACTCAAGATGTTCAAATTCGTGAGATAGAAATGATACAAATACAAAAGAAGAGAGAATTTCTACTACGAATGCAAAAATATGTAGAGCAATTGAAAATCATGGAAGAAGGTATATCCGATAATATCGAAGAAGTGCTAAAAAACTTGAATAAAGAATTGGATACCGGTCAGCATGACGAAGGCACAACTCAAACGAAGATAGTAACCACCGTAGCAAATGGACACAATTTCCGGTTGGATGCAGAACATTGTCATGAAGACTCAACTGCATGTGTGAGCGAAATGGACGGATCAAATAACGATAATTTCTGGTCAGTACAAGAAGACGTTGATCAAATGAGGAAGATGACGGCCGAACCAAATGAGGTTGATATCTATTTATCAGTTTTTGATGGAAACAATGTTCTAAAATGGCAAAACTTTAACGAGTCTTCACGTTCAACCGAATTGTATAAAATGGAAAAAAGCTATCATCGAATTTTGAATGAGATATGGAAACCGTTTATTGTCGTACAAGTTCAGGCAAGACTTGTTCATTTGTATGTGTTTCTTACATACGAAAGTGCTAAGTAAAGATGAAACATGGAATGCAATGCTTCGGAAGTGTTGGAGAATGTTGCTGTGGATTACTCACAATAAAAGTATGAGTGACTAATCTAAGTGGGTGATTTAAACTACAAAGATCTAGTATGCAAAACTGCTTGTTACATCAATTTATTAGAAATTAAAATCATTGTAAAACGAACAGCAGCGACTTTCAGTCAATTATTATTTGTTCCTTACAATTACATTTTCCATCAAGCATTGAATAATTTTGAATGGAAAATTTGATGGTTAAATTTTGAGAACGAGCGAAGCGAGCAAAAAATTTTCCAAAATATTTTACCCGATAATTTCATAATTTTTGAAAAGAAAATTTACGAGGTTTTTCGGTTCAATAACTACAAAAGACAGCTGCCCACTTTAAACGATACATCGTGAATACATGGATGAAAGTCAGTGGAGGTATGGACAGAATGACGTTAAATAATTGGATAATTTTGAACGAAAAATGAAATCAATTTTATCAAAAACTATGCTCGCTTTACGAGATACATATGACACATAATAGTTGTATTATGTTAATGGAAATGCCGCATTGCCAAGGGTGTTATGTAGTTTGTCAATATTATGTGAAAAAGTTAGTTATTTCCATTCAAATCCTAAAAAAGACCGTAGGTCGTTGCGTCCGTCAGGTAATTGAATTCATAAAATTATGAGTGTTAATTTAAAACGAAGATAAGAGAAAAAAATCCATCTCAAAATTTATAATCTTTTTGTCGGGGAGGGTGTAATAAACGTGTAAACAACCGTTTTCAATTAAAAATCATCAAAAAACATGAAGTAACGTAAACTTCTCCGTGTCGTCCAACATAAAAGCACAAACACACACAATTTAACAACACCGTAAACGTAATGAATTCAACCAATAATCCTCCAAAACTTCAACCGTTCTATTGCATGACACGCTTGAATTTTTATGTACACAATTCCTACCCACCAAAGTCTAATAAAATCCTATTCACACTGCCCGAAATAAAAAAAAATAACAATGTTGACTTCAAAAGTAATTACACAGTGTGTTCCCATTAAAAATTCGTGAAAAATGTAATTATTGTTGAAATCATTGAATTTGTGTCAAAAAAGTTAGTTACTTTTGAACTTTTTTAATTAAAATTCAGTTTTCTCTTCTTTTTCGCTTGTTATTTTTGTCTGTGTACACACCGTACTGTACGACACGATCGCGAGCATTTCACTAAAAGCTATTTTGTATTTTGAAATTGTTTCGCTTGCGATAAAAACGTTTTTGTCTTACGCGAACGCCAAATGTAAACTGAAACTGAATCTTTGCGAGAAAAGTTTGTTTCCAATTTGTTGATAAAATTTTATAAAGGAAGATAGAAATGTGAAAATTTTTCCCCTTTTTGCGAGGGGAAATCCATCGAAATTTGTTGTTTAACGAATCATCAGAATAGAACAAATTCTTTAGGTTCTGTGAATGAGACTTTTATTCAGCTAAAACTAACAAACTATTTTCCTCAATTATTGTTAAAAGGGAGATTGGCAAATAGGGGAAATAATTAAACAAAAATTGTAAACAAACCAAAGTCTAACGGTTTTTCTTTAACAAATTATCCCTCTTCTAATAATAATTTTGCAAAATTTATTCCGTGCGGAAAAGCCATGAGCGAATTTCAGTGATGCGCATTCCGCATTGTTTACAAACCTATCACGAGGAATCCACCAATTATCTCTTATCTAAAACCAAAACAGCAAAATTTCAAATCAGTTTTCGTCACACGATGATGCGATAAGGTTCATTGAGTAGTCGTCCGTTTAAGATTTGTTACATTTGTCACGTGCTAAACATCGCTACATTTGGGTGAAAAAAAAATGGAAAAATATCCATTCATCTGCAAAGCGGCACAGTTTAATTTACAGAAGAACGGTGTTTGCAAAGCAATAGCAAATAAATAACAATGTTATGGGGATGGTGTACTCTTCTACATTATACACTTGAACTCCCGGCGTATAACATGGCTGGGAATCGGGATAAAATGAAATGGGGACTTATAAGATTTGTCTGAGCACAAATGGATTTTTATTACGATAGGATAATAGCACCTTGTTTATTTCATTTTTGCGTTAGTTAAAATGGCATTTTAAATATTTTTTCTTCGTCTCGCTTTCAATTTTGTAAAATGAATAAATATTTGAAGCGTATACGTTTGCGTTCGTCGAGTTAAGAATGCAACGTAATTTTTTAATTTTAAATTTAATGGAATTAATCAAAGCACTTGACGTCTGAATTTTTCTCCATCTCAGCGGAAATTTCATATGATACTTCAAGTTGATTAAGGAATAAGGGGTCATTCATAAAGGATGTCACGCTTGCTATAAACTCCACAAAGTCCATATCTCCTAACTGGTCAGAGATTTTGTTTATAGTACTCCGGCTACCCCCCCAAACACCCCCCTATTTGGGTGGGTAGCCAAAGTTCTATAAACAGAATTTGCTGTCCTGACTGAGTTATTACCTTTTTATGGATACTCATTTTTTATAGCAAACGTGACATCCTTTATGAATGACCCCTAAGTCTGATCTGGTCAAACGAAAATAAAAAACCAATGAACAATTTCTTTAGTGCAGTTTGTCCTAACGACACTTAACATTAAATGAATCTAATAGTTAAGTGCGAGACGTCGCGTCGGCTAATGTCAAGCATATAAAATTTCGTGATGAAAAGCAGAAGTTCACATTAGGTAATGTCACACCCAGGAACAGATACTGGCACTTGGATTCAACTAGAGAAGCTGTCTAGTATCTTGAGGCGACAACTTCAGCGGTACTCTTAGGTGCTCCCGAATTTCTGCGAGAAGGACAGGAAACAAGAGACACAGTTCTATGTACGTGTAGTGAGGAAGCGATAAAACCGCTGATATCACCCTTTGTGACTTCCCAGGTGGTGAAAGAATGTAAGGAATACTTGAATCAGTTAGGACTGAGAAATCGCGTCGAACTGGTTTGGGTATACGGACATTCAAGAGTAGACGTTAATGAGAAAGCTGCTGAGGTGGCGAGAACTGGCTCGACGGCTATCATATTCGGACCGGAACTTTTTCCGAACTCACTTTATACGAAAATGATAAAGTACTGGGTGAGGGCGAAACAGGGAGAAGCTGGGCAACGTATGATGGAGGAGTGCACACTAAGTACTTCCTCCCCACTCCGAACGAGAGATGGACAAAAGAGCTCCTGATGATAAGCCGGAACCGCAATGGATCACGGAAGCAGTAACCGGTCATTGCGAACTCAACAAGCACCTGACGAAAATAGAGATCCTAGGTGACCCGGAGTGCTCCTGTGGCTTGGAAGAGAAAACGGGTTTGCGAATGCCCCATGTTCCATCAGCTGAGGTATTGGACGCTTGGAGACTATGTGGTCCACCCTTCTAGAGTCACAGAACTAGGACCTATCACACTAGATAAGTTTCTGGTCGGCACGCGAAGGTTCACATGATGAACGGGATTGTGCACAAAGGGTCGAGATAAGGATAAAGACCATGCATAAGGCAAAAATGGATCTTCTATCGACACATATATTCGATCACAACAAAAACCTCTTTAAAGGTAGATTATGACGCAGTCCGTAAGTCTGCTTCCAAAATTAATGATATCGCTTGAGGTGACGCTATCGTTGATAATACGCAGAAGTTTTGTTTGAATGGAACCTTGTGTTCAAAGTTTTGATTTCCTGAAAAAATTACAGCGCTTTTTTTTTTAAAACAAAATTACGTTGTGTTAAAAAAATTGCGTCACAAATGCTGGACCCAACGATGAAATAATTTTTCTGTACTTTCAGTTTTTGCGCTGCAAAAATTTGACTTTTATTTCTTATTGCGTAGATTGCTTAGAATAAATTAAAATTTTTGCGTGTAAAAACTGAAAGTATTGAAAAATTATTCCGCTGATGGATCCGACAAAAAAAGCGCTGTATTTTTTCAGGACATCAATTGTCTTCGAAAGAAATTGTCTCCGAAAAAAGATTTCTCAGAAAAAAAGTTTTTCTCCAAAAAACATTTTCTCAAAAAAAAAAATTTCTTCGAAAAAAATTTTTCTCCAAACAATTTTTTTCTCAAAACAATTTTTGTTTTTGTACAAAATTTTCTCCGAAAAAAAATTTTTCGCCAAAAAAATCGTTTTCTGAAAAATTTTCTCCAAAAAAAAATTTCTCCAAAAAAATTTCTCCTTGGAAAAAGTTTTCTCCGAAAAAAAATTTTCTCCAAAAAAATTTTTCTTTCCGAAAAAAATTGTTCTCCAACACCTTAGGCTACCATCGCAACACTTCGTATCACCTTCGGCTACCTTTGGAATACTTTGTACCACCTTCGCCTGCCTTCGGAACAAATCGTGTCGACTTCGGCTTCCCACATCACACACACTTCCCACATCAACCCACACACTTTCCACATCATCCTACACAGTTTCCACATCATTACACATCATTTTCGGTCACTTCAAAAAAAAATTTTCTCATAGTGGCTCTATGGCAGCGTAGCTCATTTCGGACCACTTTGACCGACTCCTGGCAACGAACCCCGCAACCGATTTCCACAAGACCGGTTCCGTTGGCTTCGTGAGATGACCTTTCATTTAATACCCCATTCACCGCGATCTGACCACTACCGGCCGAAATATAGTCGAAGAAGCGCTTCCGTCTGTGGATTTTCATATATGGGGGTTGTATGGAAAATTTGAAGGCCAATAACTCAGTTCCAAGATTTTTTTGAGGGTAGCCACCGGCTGAATTTTCCATTTGGGACCAAAACTGAACTTCCTTAAAAATTTTAGGGAAATCACCCGGGCGGTTCTCGAGAAAAAAAAGTAGATAGAGACATAGATAGATACATAGATTGTGGACACACAACACAGGAATAAAATTTTGATTATTTTCAAACATGTTTTACCATTTTTATATGAAAATTGGTCATCTTTGATTGGCGATATCTCAACCGATTTTGATGTATCTGGGCTCGTTGGAAAGCTGCTGCGACTTAGTTTTTTTAAAAATAATTTGGAGGGGGAGGGGGACGAGGGGAAAAACTCAAAAGTTCGCCTATACATCGTGTCTTGTCCCAAAGGTTTTTGTATGCATTTCTTTGGGTTTGTGGACGTTTTTTTGGGGTTTGGGGACTGTGTCACTCTCTCCGCTACCGCTCCGAGCATGATGTAATGTAATTTGTTGACCTTATAATAATAATAACAATCTGCCTTAACAACCTTAACAAAGGGCTAGTGGCTAGATCATTATTTACTAGCTTCGCTGTTTTGTGGCTCTACTTTTTTGAGATCCTTTCAATACCGGAAAGTTTTTACTGTGCGAATCGCTACGCAAATACACAACGGCAATAAGGAGACAAATGAATCGTCCACTCTTTAGTATATATGTTCTACGAGATTGAGTTGCCAGTGCGTTGGTTCGAAACTCAACCGCAGACGGATTTGTACCGATTGTTAGATTTGTAAACAAAACAAAGCTGATTGAATCGTTCAAGTCAAGTGAAGTTGAGTGTAGTGCCATCGTACGGCTTACCGGAAAAGGCATTGTTGGGAGAACCGGTATTCTACTCCTACTAGTTTCACTCCTCGTTACATCTCATAGATGGCACTGGGTTTGTCGCACAGCTTACCACTGGCACAGTAAAACTTTCCGGTAATGAAAGGATCTCAAAAAATAGAACCACAAACAGCGAAACTAGTAAATAATGATCTAGCCTCTAACCCTTCATGGGTTGGAGGGCAGATTATTATATTATTATTATATATGTTCGTAATCGCGGAAACAAGTCAACAATAGGCATGGCTGATATTTACTTTGATTATCAAATATCGATAAATATCGATTATCGATTATCGATATTTCTTTTTGATAATGATATTTTAATATCATTATGGAAATATCGATAATTATCGAAATATCGATAATTATCGAAATATCAAATGCTGAAAATGATCAAGTTTTTAAAAGCAACAGATTTTCCGCAAAAAAATTAGGTCTAACGGTTGAAAAATTTCCGTCTGTAGATTGTCCGCGAAAATTTTAGGTCTAACGGTTGAAAAACTTAAGTCTGACATGTTTCCACTTCTTTAATTTTCCGATATTTTGATATTTCGATAAATATCGATATTTATTGAAATATCGATAATGACTTTGATCAAATATCGATATTGAACGTTTCACTAAAAATGCAACTAACATCTAAGTTACATTAGCTGTCAAAATTCAGACGCACTCATTTAAACACGTGAGAAGAAAAGAGATGTTTAATCAAACAGACACAACTAGTCGCCTCTTCCCTCTTAAGATTTCAAATGGGTGCGTCTGAATGCTGACAGCTAATGTAACTTAGATATTAGTTGCATTTTTAGTGAAACGCGCCAATATATTTCTTTTGATAATCATCATCGATATTTTTCGGAAAGTCCCATGCCTAGTCAACAAACTACACTAGACTTAACTGAAACAAGCTAAGTCCCAAAGTGTAACATTTTAAATGACATCTATTGTAAAATAAAAGAAACTCATTCTTTTTAGCCGAATAAAACTTTTACAATTCATTTACAAAATGATATTAGCGAAAATGTTGGCGAGTAGCGAAAAAGCTAATCATTAGCGTCGCTACCCCAACACTGCGCGCTTTAGAGTAAAGTAAAGTAAAAATGCGAATTTTGAGGGGTGAAAGTAAATCCATCAAAATTGACATTTTCTTGATTTCAGATCTATTATGAAGCATGTAAAGCTTGAAACGTCACACAGAAAAGTACATTCGGTCTTCGAAAGTACATGTCCTTACGACGTAAGTCAATAGTTATATAGTCGTTTTGAAAATATATTTTGTTACGTTACATAGCCCAGGGAGAGGGGGGAGTTGTTACGGCCAGCATTACAGTGCGTTACAACAGGGGGGAGGGGGTCGAGATCGGAAAATTTGCGTTACGTAATTGAGGTATGGCCTCCTATTACACTGCTGCCACCTGACGACAAGCCGTTCAACAAAGATGCTTGCAAAAATTTTGGCTTTCGTTCAACGAAATATCGATCTTTATAGATTTTGATTTTCGTCAAGCGAATTCTTTAACGTTTTTAATCGTCGTAGCTTCATTCAGCATCTTACCAGATGTTTGTCAGGGCATCAGGATAGTCCAAAAAAAAGGTGTGCGGAACCGAACCTAAGACGAATTTAAATGGGTGGAACCAAAAATAGCGAAAATCACAAAAATTTTGAATATTTCAATGAGACGTTAGTAACCAAAAGATATTCTTTTGGGAACTTACTTGATTGTGAAATGGAATTGTTGGGAAATTTTCCTCAATTTGTCTATCCAATGTAGTCGAACGAAAAAACAGTTTGTCGGACGTTTCGTAACTTTATTATTACATCTTCAGCAACTAACTATTAATATGTAGGTGCCGTTCACAAATAAAGTCATGCTCGAAGGATGTAGTTTTACATTTAACGGTAAACATTTTCTGTTTTTTATTATTATTTGGGGGACTTGCGTCACCACCCTCTAATAGAGGTCTGTTTTTGAAGTTGTTTATGTACAAAACAGTGAATATATTCAAGATGATAAGGTTGCAAGTAACTACAAACAACTTTATTGTAACATGGGGTAGATCGCGGTGGGAGGTGAGGATATACATTGTACTAAATTACGTAACGCTCAAGGGTGAGGGG
>CM055403.1:131377002-131395335 GCA_029228625.1 Pseudolycoriella hygida | reverse complement strand
TATTATTTGGGGGACTTGCGTCACCACCCTCTAATAGAGGTCTGTTTTTGAAGTTGTTTATGTACAAAACAGTGAATATATTCAAGATGATAAGGTTGCAAGTAACTACAAACAACTTTATTGTAACATGGGGTAGATCGAGGTGGGAGGTGAGGATATACATTGTACTAAATTACGTAACGCTCAAGGGTGAGGGGGGGGGGGTCAGAGAAATTGTTACGGTTTGTTGGGGGGAGGGAGGGGGGGGGAGGGTATTTGTGGCAATGTTACGTGACAAAGTTATGTTAACGAAAATTTATATTTTTCACTGAATTTTTTAAATTTTGTTACGATCTTTCATACTAAAGATCATCTTAGAATTGCAATCGGAGTAGCTCAAAAGACCGAGGGGGAAGCGACGCGAGCAAATCTCATCCCACCTATTTGCTATTGGTGGCTATTGGTGTCTATTGGCATCTATTTGCGGCTATTTTTCGTAGTGCTTTTCTTGTATGAAAGAAACTTTGTATCGAAAAATTCCCTTCAAGATATTGTAATGTTAGCGTTTTAGATTTCGGAAAAAAATCATGGAAGTCTCTAGGTAGTTTGTGAACTTTGATGAGCCCCAAGGACCATTCCTTCAACGTAATTTGGATTTTTTTATAAATCTGAGCATTGTACCTTTCTATTCGGTAGGAAGTACTGAGTTTGTAAATCACTATAAATCATATTAAATCAAAGTAATTCAGTCTTGTATGACAAATCATAACCTTTCTTCTCATTTAAGCTTCTCGGTAGAAAATATCCCAAATTCTAAAATTTTGTATTAAAATCAAGTTTTTGATATACAAGACTTACAATGATTAACAATTGATGTACAAGTGTTTTACAGAAAGTATTTAGTGTTTCTTTCACACACGAGAGGCTATATTTTGACGATAAATTAAATTTTGGTTTCATATATTATTTAAAATTGTAGCAAAAGTCTAGTTCAAACTAAATCTTGTGTCATCAAAATTTCATTCCTTGTTAAATATTCAGATTTATAAAAAAAAATAAGATGAGGAAAATTACATTGAAAGGATTGATGTATAGGGTAATCTGTAGTAGCAAAAAATAGCACCCTTATATACAGTAAAATAGTCACTAACAGACACCAATGAACACCAACAGCCACCAATAGACACCAATAGCTACAAATAGACACCAATAGCTACCAATAGCCATAAATAAACACCAGTAGCCACAAATAGACACCAAAAGCCACCAATGGACACCAATAGATCACCAATAGCAACCAATAGACTCTTTTGTGATCTGCTGGCACATATTCATCTTTCTACCAACGCCTGTTTTCATTCCTTTTTTCTTCTACTGGCGACGATTTCCATTCGTGTTAACGTCTATAGACGTACCATTTCCTTCTATTGGTGGCTATTGGCGTCTATTGGTGTCTATTGGTAGCTATTGGGAGCTAAGGGATTGTTACGCGATGTGACACAGAGGGGGTGGTCTAATCCCGAAAATCGTGTTACGTAATTTAGGGACAGCCCCTTATGGTCTAGTGATGACGAATCTGCAATAAAAAAATGTCTTTGGGACCATCCATAAATTACGTACGCTTTTTTCAGTGCTGTCAGCAGATTTAAATCAACAATAACTTGAAAAATATTCACTTTTAAGACGTCAAATGTATGGCCGACCCCCCAAACTACCCCCGGCCATACATTTGACGTCTTAAAAGCGAATATTTTTCAAGTTATTGTTGATTTAAATCTGCTGACAGCACTGAAAAAAGCGTACGTAATTTATGGATGGTCCGTGGTCCCTTTCCGTCCATCCCGTCATTTTTTTAAACGGCTGCACCGATCACCCTAAACTTTCCCCCCCCCCCCCAAAGGTACATATTTCCCATGATTAAAGTTCAAAGATGAGCAGAATCGGTCAAGTGGCTCCGGAGATATGGCCGAAAAAGTGACTAAAAACATAGTTTTTCGAGGGTCGGTGAAGCTTTTTCGCAAATATCTCAGCAAGTATAGCACGGAAATTGTTCATTTTGGTGTTAAATGAAACCATTTGATATGCGAACGTTTTTTGGTGGAAATTGGGTTAGTGGTCTGGGCCAATGGAATGGACGAAATTGATTTCCATGGCCATATACGAAAGCAGATGGTTTCTCGTCTGTATTTGCTCAATATATCCCATATATACTGTCAAAGGCAAAGATTTAGAGATTAAAATTTTAGAGAACATGTATTTCAGGGTTTTAAGGAAAAATAACACAATCCTGGTATATGGAACATTTATGGCAGTTAGAAAGTTGCTTCCGAAGGCAAAGTTGTAGAGAATAAAACTTTAGAGAATACGTGTTTCAGGGTTTTTGGGAAAAACGGCAAAATCCTGGGTTATGACAACTTCTAGAATTGTGAGGGATGACACTCCGGCAGTTTGACGTTTGCTTCTTCAAGCAAAGTTGATGAGAATTACATTTTAGAGAAAATAGTTTCAGGATTTCTTGAAGAAACTACGTTGGTCCTCTTTTTGATATGGTGCAGGGGAGAACATTTAAGACATCAAACTCAATGATTTCAGACGTACTTCGGTAGTGCTTTTAACATTGCCTTGGGTAATTTCTATGGATTTTCGTAATTCCTATAATTATAAAAGGCACAAATCATTGGATTGTTTGCTCATTTCTATATTTAGCTACGTTCGAGTCTTTTTACAACATCTATCCTGTTTGCCACGTCTATTCTGATACGTACGGGTCTTTGGTTATGTTCTTTATTCTATTTTCCAATAAAATTTCCTCAACTCACATAATTTTCTTTCATCGTAATTGTCTTACAGCTAATTTTCGCTGCATAATAAACTGATTACTAGAGTGCGCTTATTGCTCACAAAAATGAAGTGTTAAACTACCAAATGATCCAACTTTGTACACTCACTCACCAAATTACAATTGAGTAAACACAATAGTGGACTTGGTGTCGTGTCCTTTTGTATTTATAATCAAGTCGGAAAAGCGAGGAAAATGTATTTGACTTTAAATTTCATTACTATTTTCATGCTTCGTTAACCATTTAACAAGTGAATCATCTCCTTTTCCTTCGTATTATTCTCAACATTATGAAATAAGGAAAAAAGAGGAAAAAAAATTTACTGAGAAAAAATATATAAAAATCTCATCGTTAAGCTCTACTTTGTATTATAAAGTTCCTGATTGAAAGCTGTTAAGGGTAACCGAATTATTATTACAACGAAGAGGATAAAAGTAATTAAGGCTTAGTGCTTTTATAGACTAACAAAGTGCATAATGAGCAAAGAAAATATGAGGCAGTCAAAAGAAATTTATTTTGCGGTTTATTGTTGTTGTACAATATGAAATTTGAAGTGTCACGGGACTTTTAAAAGTATGTAATCAGATTGGCAGGAAAATCTGTATAACGACATTATAGGGTTTAAGTGTATTTATCGTTGCATTATCTCCAACGTAGTGACGCTAATGCTGTGGTATACTTGTTGCTACTTGTTCCTCCATCTATTCGTAAAACAATTCAGTTACTCATCTACTCTGCTGCATTCCGAATCAATAAGTTAGTTACTTTGGCAACTAAATGCAAATTGTTTGAAGAATCTATTTTCGTTTTGTGAGTAAACGTAAGTCCCAGCTAAGAAATTAACAAGCCCAATCACAAGTTAATCGATCACTCGTGATGTCTTGTAAGAGTAAAAGAAAAAAAAATTATAGGTTTTCTTTAAGAAGTAATAAATTCATCATCAAATATTTATAGGTAAGAGAAATAATTGGAGTTTTTGATATCGCTAGGGCATTTCTGTGATTCATTGCAAGGCGGCCCCAGCAGGTAAAAACTTTGAAAATTCTAATTTATTTCGAAGGAAATACGCAGATACATGATACTGCTGCTGGGTTTTCTAGATAGGCAATTCTTAAAGAAAATAGATGGCAGCACATTCTATACACTTGACATTTGAGACAGACTAACATATTTGAGAATTTTGACATTTGGAGTAGACAATCATTAGTACGTTATACCGACGTTACAAGGATAATAGATGTCGCACTTTTCGTTGAGAATAGCCTTATAAATCTGAACGATACAAAGTGTCTTACGTAGAAATTTTCTTTGTATGGTGACGAAAAGTTAAATGATGGTGGCGAAATGTGCTCACATTTTTAGTTTACTTGGAGAACCCAGCAGCGTGAGTATACGGCCAATTCCATCGTGCCCCATGTTACACTTATTTTGGTTTATACTCACGTAATTAGAAATGTATACTCAGTGTACACTTGAAAATGTAAATGTGCCCCACGTAACATTTTATATACCACTCTTTTTGTAGTATACATAGAAGTATACATAGGTGTACATTCGGTTAAATGTACTATGGAATTAGCCATATATGAACGGTGTTCTGCACCATCTTTGTCATTCTATTGATACCACAATAAAAACACTCAGTTACTGCAGAACACCGTTCATATATCACTGGAAATATGGACAAATGTAACTCATACAACATTAACACAACTCTCATACAACACTAATACAACCCGAGTAAAAAAAAACATGCGATTTGAGACTGAAATTGAGACTGTTTTTGTGTATGGCACTGAGTACTGTACTTTCGAACGTTTTAGACTGTTTTGAGACCGTCATCATCATTAAAAATTATGAGTATGCTCATTTTTGCCTCACTTAATAGACATTTTTCTGGTGTTTGAGACTGTTGAGACTGTAGAGTATGCTCATTTTGAGACAATTTGAGACTGTTGAGTATACTCATTTTGAGACTATTTAAGACTGTAGAGTATGCTACTTTGAGACTATTTGAGACTGTTGAGTATGCTCATTTTGAGACTGTTGAGTGTGCTCATTTTGAGACTGTTGAGTATATTCATTTTGAGACTGTTGAGTATACTCATTTTGAAACTATTTGAGACTGTTGAGTATGCTTATTTTAAGACTATTTGAAACTGTTGGATACACTAATTTTGAGACTGTTGACTATGCTCAAATTAAATGATATTTATTGAAGCTGCTGCGACCATTTGATGTATTAAATATACAAAAAAAGACTTTTGATTATACTCATTTTGAGACTATTTGAGACTGCCGAGTATACTCATTTTGAGACTATTTCAGACTGTTGAGTATACTCATTTTGAGACTATTGCAGACTATTGAGTATGTTCATTTTTAGACTATTTGAGACTGTTTAATATACTAATTTTGAGACTCTATAAGACTGTTGAGTATGTTCATTTTTAGACTATTTGAGACTGTTGAGTATACTCATTTTGAGACCATTTCAGACTGTTGAGTATGTTCATTTTGATGCTATATGAGATCCTTGAGTATTTTGAACCGTTGCGTTGTTACGAAAGGATATGAGACTGTTGAGTGTACTCATTTGCGTCAAAAATATATTTTACAATTTTATTGAGGCTTTTCAGACTGTTGAGCATGGTCAATTGTGAAAAATATTTTTTTAGCCAATGAGACTGTTGAGTGTACTCATTTTCGACAAAAATATTTTTCACAATCTTATTGAGGCTTTTGAGACTGTTGAGCATGCTCCATTCTCCAACCTGAAACGGTCCTCGTCGAAAAAAATTTCTCGACTAATACAACTGAAGATTTATTTTAGAGTACGTAAAAATATATTAGTTCTAAATTTCATGTTTTTATGTGGCAAGCCCAAATACCATGAATATAAATTTGTGTGAATGAGTAATATAACATTTTTAATGAATAGATTTAGTACGTTACAGTCTCATTGGCATTAAAGTACACTCAATAGTCTCATTGCTTAAAAAAATATTTTTCACATTTGAGCATGCCCAACAGTCTGAAAAGCCTCAATAAAGTTGTGAAAAATATTTTTGACGAAAATGAGTACACTCGACAGTCTCATTGGTTAAAAAAATATTTTTCAACATTGAGCATGCTCAACAGTCTCAAAAGTCTCAATAAAATTGTAAAATTTTTTTTTGAAAATGAGTACTGTCAACAGTCTCATTGGCTAAAAAAAATATTTTTCACAATTAAGCATGCTCAACAGTCTCAAAAACCTCAATAAAATTGTAAAAAATATTTTTGTCGAAAATGAGTACACTCAACAGTCTCATTGGTTAAAAAAATATTTTTCACAAATGAGCATGCTCAACAGTCTCAAAAGTCTCAATGCGATTGAGGAAAATATTTTTGTCGAAAATGAGTACACTCAACGGTCTCACCGGCTAAAAAAGTCTCGAAATGAGCATACTCAGCGATCTCAAATAGTCTAAGTGAGTGTGCTCATGCTCAATGACCTCAGTCAGTCTAAATCTAAAAAAAATTAAAAAGAGTTTACTCACTGGTCTCATTAATGATGATTTTATAAAAAAAAGCGAAATTGAGTACTTCTGAGTTTTTTTCAAAAATTGAGACTGATTTGGGGCTGTGAGTACACTCAATTTAAGTACTCACTGAGACTGCCATTTTCACTCGGGAACACACCGGATACATCACTAACACTACAAAAAAAAACGTAACTATAGACCTGACCCGAGTTGTCATCAGACAAAATGCCGTATTTGAGTTCAGAAAATAAGGCTGTTCACACCTCACACACACGAAAAAACAATTTCGAACGAAATTCGTTGAAATGTAAAACGCAAACATGGACAATTCCATAATTTTCATTTAATGTTAAATGTCTGTTGCTGTAAATTCTCACATACTTTTTTATTGCACTTTTACCTAAGGAATTTTAGACGAACAAATACTGCAACACAAGCAACATAATGTTACGGAGACACATTTTATTAAAATGAAACATTAATTTAGTAAACATTGACAAAATGCAGGATACAGTCTACACATATAATCATTTTCGCAACTATACAATTTCACAATAAGCAATTAACCCGACGCCTTTTACTATCATGCCAAATATTTTGCTGTTTTATATCGTTAAAGTGTAATGTAGATGCAGGGCAAGTTGCAGGGTGTTAGAGCAAGAAAATGAAAATTTATAAATTAAATCGTAAATTATGGGATGAACCATCAAGCATGTGTGTGTTAGTGTACCCCCGAGTGATGACCCACCCTCCTTCACGCCACTCTGTTCGCTCAAAAGGAGATGGTTTCCTCAAGTAAAAGTTCCCTAAATTTAAAATCGCATTTAATGAAATTTATAAATATCATACCTATTGGTCCGACACCCGGAACCTCTGCATTCAATATTCTATTTGACAACCTGACAAAAACCCCAAATTTTTCATAATATTCTTGTGAATTCCATTGTTCGACAAACAATCAGTCATTTGCAGGTCGTGAACTATAACTACCTACTTAAAATCTTTCTTGTTCAACGTGTGACCCTCGTATTCGCTCATTTTTCTCCTCCGCTCAAATGACCTCATGAAAAAATGGTTCCAAAGTCTCTACTCGGTAAAACGGAGCGGAAAAACAAAATCAAAATAATTTTCATTGTCATCCTGTCTATTACACAGCTATTCACCCCATTTTCCCGTCTCATACAACCACATTATAATAATATATCGTGTGTTAAATTAGGAAATTCCTCAACGCACTTCATAGAACATTTTTCAACTTTCAAATTTATGTGAATGAGAAATTACAATCAGCTTGTATTATACACTCCTCTAGTTCCTCTAGCAGAGTATGTGGATGGCGTATGTTGTATGGAAATATAGAATGTAGGGATGACGGCTTAAGACTGTAATGAAACGAAAATTGCTTCCGAACGTTTACTTTATTCTGAGAAATTTAGAACTATTCTCAGTTTTCGCTGGGAATTTTTTTTTACATGTTGTGTGTGTACACATCCGTCGAATTTTTATGGTTTTCTGTTAAGCGAAAAAGTCAAAGGAAGATTTTAAATGAGAAAATCCCGTGCATATGCACAGAAAATGAAGTAACGTCGTCGGGTTTTTATTCCCATCAAAAATTAGATTAAACAACACATACAAAATATATCCAACTTTCTGCAGTAGTATCTGCTACTTCGGTTCAAGTGCTTGCACTCGAAAATATGTATTTGAAAGAAAAAAAAAATTTTTGTGTCACACTGGAGAATTTTACTTAGTAGGTATTATTATGCACGGCATGGGTAAAACAGAACGAATTTTTGCTATCTCGTTTCGTTGTTCTTAGATGATTTTATTTAAAAGCAAACGAGCATACAACAATTACAAATGGTAATGAGGTCGCACTTGAATTAGGTGAGTTGTTGAAGTCATATAATAAATGAGAAAACGTGATAGAAATTTATGTTTAACTTTAACAGAATGAAGTAATCTGATTTGCTAACCCATAATCTATACTGTATGTGCTGAGCGTGATTTTTCCTCTCCTGTAAGGTAAAAATTCACTTTTCAATTGATCTTTTGGCAGAACTAATAGAAATTCAATCAAAAGCGTGGCGGTGAATGGACTTACATTCATGTACAACATGTACATGCAACTATCATGTACAACAATCACCGATGATTCCCCGGTGAAAAGTGCTCAGACGGACGGATGCGCGTGTGAAAAAAATGCGGAATCCTGGTATCCTAGATACCGGGAAATTTGGGAGCCGAAAAACTGGATACCGGGAAATTAGAAGAGAAAAGAGCTACGAAATCGGAAAAATTGGGAAATCAATAAAATCAAGAAATGACTGAAAAAAGAGAAATGACCAAAAATCGGGAAATGACTGAAAATGGGAAATGACCAAAAATCGGGAAATGACTGAAAATGGGAAATGACTGAAAAACGGGAAATGAACAAAAATCAGGAAAAGACTGAAAATCGGGAAATGACTGAAAAACGCGAAATTACAAAAAATCGGGAAAAGACTGAAAATGTGAAATGGCTGAAAAATGGGAGTTAACTAAAAATGAAATGATTGAAAACTTATCGTCGGGAAATGACTTAAATCGGGAAAAGGCTGAAAAACAGGAACATCTATTTTCCCCAGGGTCACGACCAAATATAAAGAGGAGAGGCATTTTCCAGAGACCCGACTGACTTCGAGGCTCCTAGAAATAATGAAGGGGGATTGGGTAGCTAGATAGGGTAGCGCCTGATTGCATATGAACGGAGTGTGGTAGTCCGTGTCATGTACCAGGCGTGCAACTGTAACTACCAAGTGGTCTTTTTACGTCCATGTCGTAGTCACCGGGACCTCAATTCTCTTCGGAATTTGTGCTAAACTTAAGAGTGCTACCTGATGACCTTCCTACGGGTCATTGGGGAAACGGAAGTAGGTTGGGCGTTTGCTTAGCCTCCAAACACCGGAAAAATGGGTACCGGTTATGAACTCAACAATACAGCCTCGGATCGGACAGGATAAACGGCAACGACTCAAGCAACAGAAAGAGGACAACGACTTAAAACTAGGAACATGGAATGTAAGATCTTTGTTGCGGCCAGGAGGATTGAGATCTCTCACAAGTGCACGGCAGTGCAAGAAACGAGATGGCCTGGAAAGGACACCATGATCAGTAACGACTATAAGTTCTACTACAATGGGAAAAGTATTGACAGTCCAAGAGAGTATGGAACAGGTTTCATGGTTTTCGGCACAGCTAGAAACGCGGTGATTGGTTTAATCCTGTTGACGAGCAATTGTGCTCTCTACGGATAAGAGGTAAATTTTTCAACTATACTCTTATCAGCGTCTATGGTCCCACGGAGGAAAAAGACAATGAAGCGAAGGAGCTATTTTACGAGAAACTGGTAGAGATATATGATGGAGCAACGAAACATGACATTAAGATTCTGCTTGGAGATCTGAATGCCAAGATAGGTCGCGAAGTTTTCTATCGTCCCACAATTGGTAAATACAGCCTTCATGAAAACTCTAACAACAACGGTACGCGGGTAGTTCATTTCGCAGCATCAAGAAACATGGTTGTGAGCAGTACGTATTTCGATTATAAAAACATATGAAGGGACCCGTACGTATGATGTGGCAAACAGAGTTGATGTTACAAAAAGACTCGATCGCATTTAAGTAAATATTGCCTTAACTCTTAAGTGTTTGAAATTACATCCACATTTAGTTGTATTGGAAATTGCCGATAGGGCATTTTTGAAAAACCCGTCCGAAGAAACGAAGTAAAAGAACCCCCCCCGAACGCACAAAATTGATATCCAATAATAGACAAAAATGTTCGCCTCAATTTTTTCTACAACATAGCAAAAAACAATTTTTTTGTTCAGGGCCGACTTTAGGACAGACCTAGGGCCATAAGAAAATGCCTCTGATACATACTTACATAGACAAAAATGCTTCCCTCAATCTGCAATATGACAAAAAAAAATATTTTTTGGTTAGGGCCGACCTTAGGACCGACCAGAGGCCCACTTGAGCCCCAAACACAGGCCCAAATTTGTTTATGAATATAATTCGGTACACGGTTACCTCTCAAATAGAAAAAGAATCAACAAAATTGGTTAGGATTTGCCCGATTTATGTAAACAAAAACATGTTGGGCCTAGTTTCAGGGTCCTGGCTTAGTCCAAGGGCATCTTATCAAAAAACTTTCTTCCATAAAACGTAAGACATTCCTACTCTTACGGAAATATATTTTTGCATCAAATAGAATTTTGTACTTCTGCGCAAGTTTTTACAGTGTTAAAAAGCTGCGCAGAAGTAGAAAATTCTATTTGATGCAAACATATATTTCCGTAAGTGTAGACCTTTCGATTAAAAATTTTTTCGATTAAATTTTTTTTTTGAAAATCGGAAGAGATTTATACTCGAGTTATGTACAAAAAAATGTAGAGCCCTAGCAGAGCCTCGTTTTTAGTTCCCCAGCTAAGTCCAAGGGCTCAAAATCAAAAAAGTTTGTTCTACAAATTGTCAGTCATGCCCAGGTCTTTCAAACAAAAAAAGTTTATGACAATCGGAATAGATCTACTCGAGTTATGTACAAAAGACCAAAACCCACTTAAACAGCCCTAGCTCGGCGACCCTTGAGCCGACAGTGCCAATATTCAATCCAATAAAAGACTTTCCAATTATCTTTCAGGGAAAAAAAAGTTTTTGAAAATCGGTTGAGTCTTACTCGAGTTATCGTGTTGACAGTACATAACTAACTAACTAAATAACGTAAGATGTATTCATTGACTTCGGCTTATATTAAAATGCACTTTCTGTATTGAAAATGTTCATTTTCTAAAGGTCATATCTCCGAATCCACTGAATCGATTTTAATGAATGAAAAGCCACTTCGCCTTCGAATTTTCCGTAGAATCCTTCCCGGAAATTTTCGGGGGGTACGTCGCAAGGGGGGGGGGAAGTCAAAACTTAGCAGTATACTTGCGACACGGGCGTATTGCTACCCATGATTTAAGCGTATATTTCGCTTCAATGTCATTATATGCAACAAACTTTCCAAAAAATAGTTGAGAAATTCCATTGCATTCAACAATGAAGACTTTGGTCCGCTTTATTTAAACTGCCAAATGAATCATTCGCCAAAAATTTCTCCATACAAAATATGTGTTCTTTTACCCTTTGGAACCGATATTTCAGGTTTTTAGCCTGAGGTCAATGTGCAAATACTAAAACCTTGTTGTGCAGTCATCGCAACACTCGTACGAATAATGGGTCCACAATCTCATAGGTTGACTACGAAGTTTGGCACAGCTGTAAGAGACATCCATCATTAAATTATGACATTAAATGATAAATGAAATAGGTGAGAAGGTAGCGCTGACGTTTTGTCTCATGACAATTGTTTTTTCTCAGTATCATTTCTGACGTATGTGGGCAGAATAGAAATTTAACTCTCTCACTGCCTCTTCCACCGATAGGACCTCTAAATTTTCTCTAATATCTTCACTTCTAATATGGTTATCACATTGCTCACCATGATTGCAAGAACCCTCACGTCAAAAACCTCTATGTCTTCTGCATTAGAAGTTCTACAATCAGCAAAGCAAATTTTGACATTCTTATTAGTAAAAATTGAATGAGTCCATAAAACTAAAGGTGACCACCAATCAGAAACTGTCAACCTTAAATGTTAAAATACAAAGTTTATATATCCAGTTACTGTCTGCTACGAAATCGCACGGGGCTTTCGTAACTTCTGTCCCCTCTTTTCTATCCCCCACTTTTCTTTCTTACGATCAGTAAATCATTTTCAAATAGTTTTCGAAAAGACTCGTCAGTCTTATTAGAACTGAGCGAGCGAACGCTTCTTGAATTTGAAGAATTCTGTTTTAATTAAAAAATCTTAAAGTCCGAAAAATCTAAGTGTGAAATGCGTTTGCCAAGTAAATTGCTTTTACGAAAAAGTGGCAGAAGTTCCCTCATTCCAAGGGAAAAATTGGACAATACACGTCGTGATGATGGTCATTACAAGTACTCAACGTCGTCATCTTTGTCGTCAAGCACCACCAGAACAAGCAAGGAAACCGATCTACCTAATGTGTTTAACGTTAATCAAAGTTTACCGGTTTACGAGAAAGAAAACAGGATGACGGACACTTTATCCATTTACCGCAAATTTTTTAACAAGCATTTAGAAATCGAAGACGCAATGACAATTTATCAACTTACTAAAGGCGCTGAGAAACGTTTGCCTGGAAAATATTTTCGATTGAGCAATGCAATTCACAAGAAAATTTGTAAAACGAAATGTAAAGTCGAGAAACTTAAAAGCTCCATTTGCCATAAAATGAATGACTCGTACAGTCATTTAAAATTAGCTTACGTTGGAATTTTTGTGAATTTTTTAACTCTTTTAGCTTTTCTCAATTTTGTATTTTTTGAAAAGAATTTTTAGCGTTATTGTAGTAAGGAATAAAAATGTTTTAGTGATGAAGTGTCTTGGTTTTTATTTGTTCGACAGGAACCGACCCGCACCGATAGTGGCAGAGGCAAAATCTAAGCCTCCAGTGATTTCCGAGAGTAAGATTGTGCTGTTTCTAGAAAGGTAAATATTAACGCTGTGGTTTCAAAAAATCTCCTCTGCACTTTCTTCTGTTTTCTTAGACCCGTTCATTGAAAAAGTGATCACACAACAGAATTTATTACAAAGGCTAGATGGACACCGCAGTAAAGGGGTCGGTTGATTGATTGTCAGTAAGAATTGACAAAAATTAAAGAAATCGCTTTAATTTCTACAATTTTCAACTAAGGCAGTGAAAACATTTTCTTGATTTAAAAAAATTTTCTTGATTTTCACGAATATTCCCAATTTTCATGAATTTTGATGAATCTTCGTGAATTTTCATGAATTTTCACAACTAACACAAGTTGTGAAATTTCTCATTTATTTCGAAATATTGGCCATTAGGGGTGTCCAAAAAATGCAAGTTGTAAAAACTCTGAGGCACCAAGCGGAATTTTACTCTACGTATATCTCTGAAGAAAAGTGTCCATGGACACAACTGAATCCGAGTTGATTTGGGGGTACCCGACGAAATGTGCAAAAAATCACGAAAATTGATGAAAATGTAAGATTTCAACAAGTTCGTCATATCTTAAGTATAATGCAAGTACATATACACATGGTCTTGCGACAAAGGTGTACTGAAGAGGCGTAAACGTCCCAATCAGCCAAACTTTTTGTCGTAGATTGAAAATATAGAATGGATAGAAACATGTCTGCTATAAAAGCGACGAATCTAAGCTACATTTCTAAATTGACGCTAATTTTGATCTATTTCTGATAAATTCGCCCGAAATAATTTTAAAATTGCAAGATCAAAGAAACATCGACCGAATTGAAATAGAATTTTTATTGTTTCGTAAAAAGTCAATTTCAAATAACAATTAAAATGAAGATGATAACAATAATTTGAATGCAGGGATATAAAACATTTTTGTAAATGTACTACCGCTACAGTGTGTTCGATCAAATAAATTCAAATAACACTCTATGGAGTTTGTTTAAATTTCATTTACTAGCATATCTTCCAAAACTTTTTCTCTCAGTACAAAAAAAGTACATTTAATGTACTTTCTACAATTTAACACTTTATACAAATTTAACAGACCTACACATAAGTATCCGGTGGCACAATTGGTAAAGCAGTCGACTCATAACCTCGAGCGTCTTGGGTTCAACCCAACAAATGGCAGAAATTTTTCTAATAAAAAAATGAAAGGTTGGCATACAAAAATGTAGATGGAGGACGTAGCGATCATCAGAATAAGAAAAACCGATATAGAAAAGTCGGAAAACTAAATTAAATTTTCCTTTCTTTTCTTACATAACATTATATGTACATGAAATGTGCTAGTAATTCACACTAAAAAGTACGTTAAAGGTACATTAGTTATGTATTCAAAGTGTTTTAAATGTACATTAGATGTGCATGTAATTCACATTTAATGCACATTAAATGAACTTCACATTCCAAAGAAAATATGTAACGGTAAGGGCGCGTTTTAATATACATTAAATGTCCTGGAACTGGAGCACATTAAATGGGATCAGCGCATTTTCCGATGGCACTTTATGTACATTTCGTGCGGTCAATTGTTATCTGGGGTAGCGTCAATAATATTATATACGGCGTTGAAAATGCGGCAGGCGTTGTAGAATGGTGAGTGATTCAATAAAAAACAACTAAATCAAATCAATAAATCAAAGTAAAATATATTTTTGAATGTATAACTGTGGACCTTTGTCTAAACATCACTGATGTGTAAAGTGAACAAGTTTGGTGCATTTCGAAATACTGTAGGAACCGCTGAGGGGCGCAAAGAAACTTTTTTATTTCTTGACGTAACATAATCATCTTTAAAATGATCGCTACACACCGAAGCTGATTGGGGAAATGTCGTGTGATTGTTGCAAATTTTGATCGAATGTTGCCATTGTTGACGCAATTCTTGACTTTTAGGGAATCTAAACGAAGATCTTTAAGTAAATTTTATTTATTTATTTTTTTTTTTATTTATTTATTTATTTGCCTCCATATAACAATAACGGCTCTTAGCCTGAACATGTTCGATTTTTAATCATTTAAATATAAAAGTCAATCCATCATATAGAATACTAATAAATCAATTTAATCTACGCCGAATAGAAAAAATCCCTATAAATGATTTTTCCTTTGGAAAACTTAAAATTTTTTCCATTATCGAGATTGAATCAAATAAATCAAAAAATAATGTTGTAATAACAAAAAATATCCAAATAAATCTAAATTTAAACATAGAGTAAACGATATAGAAGGAGAACGTAATTGTACCTCTACCACGTCAACCCATAATCCAATGAAGAACAGAAGATTCCGAACAAATACTCCTTTAGATGCCGTTTAAACGTAAGTAAGCTATTTGCTTCACGTATTGCTGGCTGTAAACTATTAAAAAACCTGAAGCCACGATTCTCTATTGCCTGTTGCCCGAATACTGTTCGTGAGAAGGAAGGATGAAGACAATTTCTACCTCTCGTCAGGTGATCATGTATGTCGTAATTCCTTTTTACTTCCAAATTATTTTTGATCATCCCATTTTTCAAAGAATAAACTAGAATTGAGGTTTGTAGGGCATTAAAATAATCAAGTGGCATAATCGATCTATTAAAGTAGTTTTTCACAGAGTCACTGCGCTGTAAACCACACATGTTGCGTAATGCTTTTTTCTGAAGCAGAAGAAGTTCATTTAGAACACCTTTTGGAGCCAAATTCCAGATGGGATTCAAATAGGTTAGATGTGTATGAACAAATGAAAAATACAGATTATACAGTACCTGTTTCGGTACTAGAAACCTCAGACGCCTCATGACACCAATTATTGGTGAGATTTTTTTTTATAATTTCATTCACATGGTTGTCCCATGTAAAACTTTCATTGATATGGAGCCCCAGGCATTTCACAACTTCCTTACGCACTAGTATATCACCTTCATATGTAAGCTCAAAGTACTGTGTTGATTCCCCCGTGTTTCTATTAAATAAAATGTAGTTGGACTTAGTCCCATTGACAAACAACCTATTTTCATATGACCATAGACTTAACAGACTCAGGTCGCTTTGCATCATGGATTGAAGATCGTTTAGTGAGCGTGCTACATATTTGAACGCCGTATCATCGGCATAGAGATTAAGTGATCCCTTGAAATTCAAGCCAAATAAGTCATGTAAAAATACTATAAACAAAAGCGATGATAAGGCGGATCCTTGAGGGACTCCACAACTAACCTCCCCAGGTGTGCTGTCGGTGCCAGCTATACTCACATATTGCTTCCTGCCAGTTAAATAACTTGATAAGTTCATATGCTCTACCACTGAGACCTATATCTCGCAATTTCTTCAGCAGAATTCTGTGGTTGACAGAATCAAATGCCTTTCTAAAGTCAACAAAAAGACAACTGACCAGTGACCCCCGTCTAGATCTTTTCTCAAATTTGTGCACAAATCCAGGCAATACGCAAGAGTATTTGACTTTTTTAGAAATCCAAATTGCTTCATGTCAAAGAAACCAGCAGAGTCTAACTTGGTATATAATTGTTCATAAAGAATTCTTTCAACCAATTTTGACAATGACGGGAGTAGTGAAATTGGCCTATAATTAGTCATTTCAGTCGTATCACCCCCTTTCGGTAAGACAATTACTTTAGCATATTTCAGTACTTCATCATAATGCGAGGAGTGGATGCATTTATTAATCAGCGAGGTCAGGCAATTCAACAGATGATGCTTATAGCGTTTTAAGAAGCGTATACTAATCCTGTCATGTCCTGCAGCTGCTCCCGCCCTAAGATTGTCAATGTGGTTTGAGATTGTCGCAGAGTTGACTATTTCAAATTCAAAATCCCTAAGGAATTCAATTATCTGTGTTCTACGAGCTGGTACATATCTACGTCTCATTGTGGACGATGTTGAACCAACTTTCATCAAGTACTTATTGAACTCGTCGGCGACGGTGGACGGATCTTGTGTGTAAGATCCATTGACTATTACTCTTGGGCACTGTAACGGGTCAGGGGATTTGTTTGATACAACTTTTTTAATTATCGTCCAGAACTTCTTTGGTCCATTAGCATTAGCAAACTGTGCTGCATAGTATGATCTTTTCTTGAAACGAACTTTGTAATAAATCAACCTTCTGACGTTAGCTAGGCGGGCTTGGATTCGGATGTTGAATGGATATTGTTTAGATATCACGACATTTGGTAAGTTTTAGAACCTCATCGTCAATGTACGGTTCATATGTTTTTTTCTTTGCTGAATGTACTGTTCGCTGATTCTTATCCGTGATTTTCCGGATGACAGTTGTTAATGTTTTAAAATCATGTACTTCCGAAAAGTCAATGGACTGCATTTCGAAAGAAAGACTTACATGATCAACTATGGTTTTACTATGAAAACTTTTTACTTTAGGCATTTTCAGTTCTAGTACAATACCTTTGTGATCACTAATATGAGGTTCAATGACCTTCACGTAGTATTCAATATCACTTTTATTGGTCAGGATATGGTCTATTATAGACATGCTCGCGTTTGTTACCCTAGTCGCATGCTGCGGATCAATTTTATTGAGAACTGAAAAATTATTTGAGCTTACTACGCTCATATATTGTGAACTATCAGATCCGTTTTTTAATAAGTCAACATTAAAATCCCCCATTAAAATCATATCCGAATCGCACAACAAGACCTTATCGAGCGTATGTTTGAAGTGCTTAAAATCCTCGTTATCGTCCCTGTCTATCGGTCGGTAATAACCGCATACGCTTAGATTTAATTGAGGCAATGAAACAATGACAACGCTTGATACACTAAAAGTCTGATTCATTGTTTGATTTGACTGAAGTGATGAATTTACAAAAACGCTAACCCCCCCGCCTTCCTTCTGGCACCTCACACCATGAAACGCATTATACCCATTCAGGTTATAAAATCCCTCTTCACCTTCTCTCAGCCAGTTTTCACCAAGAACGATGACTTCAGGCATTTTCGTAAAACTAGCTAAAAACAGTTCTAGTCTCTCCAATTTTGTTCAGATGCAATATGGTGAATTGGTATTTATTTGGTACATGTACGTTATCACTGTTGCTATACTTCACTCTATAGATCGACATCTTTTCAAAACAAAATTAGAGTGATAGATTGGGAAATTAAACCGAGATTGAATAAGATGGATTGAAACAAGTTGAAAGATAAGTAAAAAATGAAAAAGAAAAAAAAATCAATCAATTACTTGATGTAGCTAATGAAGTATGTTCGTCGAAATTGCGCTGTTTAAATGGAATCATGACCCAGTATTGCCAGTGCTGTTGACTTGAATTCCAATGTTTGCAAGATCTGCAAGTGATTTAACTTTTATAATCGGCTGCTTGATGTCCTTTTTCATCAGGACTGT
>CM055403.1:131359386-131372980 GCA_029228625.1 Pseudolycoriella hygida | reverse complement strand
ATATGGTGAATTGGTATTTATTTGGTACATGTACGTTATCACTGTTGCTATACTTCACTCTATAGATCGACATCTTTTCAAAACAAAATTAGAGTGATAGATTGGGAAATTAAACCGAGATTGAATAAGATGGATTGAAACAAGTTGAAAGATAAGTAAAAAATGAAAAAGAAAAAAAAATCAATCAATTACTTGATGTAGCTAATGAAGTATGTTCGTCGAAATTGCGCTGTTTAAATGGAATCATGACCCAGTATTGCCAGTGCTGTTGACTTGAATTCCAATGTTTGCAAGATCTGCAAGTGATTTAACTTTTATAATCGGCTGCTTGATGTCCTTTTTCATCAGGACTGTGTCATTCTGAAACCATACGAATTTGTAACCGATCTGATGCTTATGTTGATTGGCAGTGTTGTACAGATATTGATTGAAGTTGCTCATATGATATGAAGTAATTGGATTGTTGAGTTGTATCTAGCGGGTATATCCTTGATAATTTGTTTTGCACGCAGTTGACCAAAGGCTTTTTTGTTGTCAATAATTTGTTGTTTTATTGCTTCGTTCGCAAACTGTACTAATATAGTTGTCATTTTATGTGGTTCTTGTTGTGTTGCTGGGTTCACTTGAATGCTGACAATCTCTGTTGATGCGATGTGGCGATCAATGACGACACCAATTGCTTTAATAAACTCAATCGGTGTAATAGATATTCTATTAGGTACCCCAATAATATTTAGGTAACATTTCAATAGCTGTTGGTCGATGTTACGAAGATGTCCTTGTATCCCATTGATGGCTGATTCGGCAATGCTCAATTTTTGGTGAAAATGGTTAAATTCTGCGTTAAAATGACGTGTTTCACTTTCTATTTGTACCACTCGTTGATTAAATTGGTCGAATTCGGAGACCAGTTTTAATTGGTTTACGATAACGGTGTCTAATTGCGATGATAGTGTGGATGACGATGAATCATTTGATAAAGACACATTCGAGGATTTGGAAGTTTTATTAACGCTTACATTAACTTGTTTCGATTGCGAAGTTGTGCTGGAACGTTTACATGTTATCGAGCAGGTCCAATTTTCCTTCAATTTTAGGTGGCTTTTATTGATGCACTGCAGATGATAAAACTTTTTGCAAACAATGCAATTTAATGGCTTGCACTTGTTACTTATATTCAATTTACAGATTGAACAAATTCTGGCTGTGGTGTAATCATTGTTCATCGTCAACGTTATCTGCTTCTGAAGGAGTGGACGAAGGGGCGCATTAATTATCAAAACGAAGTCTTTATTTGTTCACACATGCGCTGTATACTTCCAATGAGTTCTTTGTCTTATGCATCAATGTCAATTCAAAGTCAAGTACGCACAATTCATTTGTTTAACAATTGATTCAATACGAATCACTTTTACTGATTGTTGGTGCAATGAATTTTGATTTAGACGTTACGATTTCACTTTACACTATCAAATTTATGAAAGTTCTAGCCAAAAATTCAACTTAGATGACTACTAATAAGTAAAACTTTGTTAAAAGAAGATTCGGTTTTATTCAATGAAAATCCAGTTCAACCTACTTATGGAATCCCAATGGTCTGTCTTCAAGAAATCTTTAAAAAACAAAAAATTCACTTTGCTTTCTCTTCTGTATTTAGGTTAAGTCGAACTTACCCGCGAAATTTTCGTTCCTTATTTACTTTCCATCTCAAATTTTTACAACTGTTGATCGAGCATTTATCTGGCATCTTAACAACACACAACTTTATTCAAAATTTAAGTTCTTATACGAACATTTCATAATCACAATTTAACAACAGAAAACGGAAAGAATCTTGTGTGACAATAGAATTTAAGATTACAATTAACATTCTCTATAGTACCGTCAGATGGCGTTTCAATCTAACATTTATTAGTATTTGTGAGAGAGTCAATGTATCTTTTTGCAACTAAATCCTCTCACTATTTATCTAGGTTTCTTTATATCTATGTATGAAACGAACCAAAACAATGTGTCATTAGAAAGTGGGAACGTGGCCATTTTACGAACAAGCTTTGGTGCCTCAACCTTGTGTCGAGTTGAGCATTTTGATCAAAGGCATCGTGGACAGCAACACTCAGTTCCATCAAGTTTAATTCGATGTTTCTATTGGGCAAAAATGCGTGTTGGGATGCCGTGATATTACGAGGAATAATGAGTTTTAGCTGTAGGAAGACTACTCTTTCGAAGACTTTGGCGAGATTCGGCATTACATTAACACCCCTGTAGTTAGCGACGTCAGTCTTCCTACCCGATTTATATACAGGTGTCAGCTGGCCAATCTTGGAGGCGTCCGGATAGCATTTAACGGTCAATGATTGCTCGTACACAGAATTAAGAGGTGCAGCTAAGTTGTCGGTGTCAGTTTGATGCATTTCCTTCAAATCGACTGCTTACAAAGGTAGTGGTAAACGCATGGAACTCTTACTTCGCGTACTTTGTCCGCAGCAGACCAAATTCTAGAAGTGGCTTTATCCCGGAATCAACTTTTTTGTATTTGAGTCCTTGGACTTAGCTAGGGTGCTAAAAACGAGTCCCTGCTAGGGCCCAACGTGTTGACTTACATAAATTGGATAAATCCTAACTGATTTTTTTTGATTCTTTTTCTATTTGAGAGGTAGCCGACCTATGCTTACCAAAAAATTTGTTTTGCTATGTTGCAGAGCAAATTGAGTGAAACATTTTTGACTATGGAAGTATGTGTCCGAGGCATTTCCTAACGGCCCTAGGTCGGTCCTAAGGTCGGCCCTAGACAAAAAAATGGTCTTTCACTATGTTGTAGAAAAAATGGAGGGAAATATTTTTGTCTATGTAAGTCTTTGTCAAAGCCTCTCCTGAAGACCCTAGGTCGGTCCTAAGGTCGGCCCTAGACAAAAAATGGTTTTTTGCTATATTATAGAAAAAATTGAGATAAAGATTTTTGTCTATTTGGGGGTCAATTTTGTACTTTCGGAAGGCTTTTCTTACACCGTTTCTTCGGACGGGTTTTTCAATATTGGCCTCTCAGCAATTTCCAATACAACTTAATGTGGACGTAATTTCATACAATTAAGAGTTAAAGCAACATTTACTTAAATACGTTCGAGTCTTTTCG
Source organism: Pseudolycoriella hygida (assembly GCA_029228625.1). NCBI lineage: Eukaryota > Metazoa > Arthropoda > Insecta > Diptera > Sciaridae > Pseudolycoriella > Pseudolycoriella hygida. The sequence continues at coordinate 131,369,847 of CM055403.1, read as the reverse complement.
TAACATCTACTCTGTTTGCCGCATATATTCTAATACTTACGGGTCCCTTCATTTGTTTATCAATGGATTTGCAAATTGTCCGTAAGTTCTACTTTGTTTTCTTTTTGATTTGTTTTTATATCCTCTCTCGGTTTTGAACTTGAATCGTGGGAGGCATGTAGCTTCTAGGGATAATAAGTTTAGGGTGATTAATTGAGCCTTTTCGAAAAAAAGTGGAGACGGACGACCGGACGGATTTTTTTTTTGCCGATTCGTCAACTATAGACGATAAATAAATGCAATCCCCCTAATTTATCCCATGTAAGGATATATGACCTTTATACTACAGGTACAAACATGCTTTTCATGAATTTTCTCGAATTTTCGCGATTTTCGTTAAAAATTTTCACGAATACAGGCACTGAACTAAAGGCAAAGGTGGTAATGCAGAAGTTTAGAGCATTTGTGAAAAGGAAAATTTAATAAATTATTTTGTTCGGGCGATATTGAGCGGGCGATACTACGCAAATGGTCAATATCGCTCGCTCATCAATAACGACCGGGAAAAAGTTTTTTTAACCACAATTCGCTTTAAATTTACTATTCTTTTCGTATCCGGAAAGTAACCAGAGTACATGTTAGACAAGGGAAACTCTTGCTCATAATTGAATAAAATAGAAATTAAAACTTCTGATAAATAATGCTTTTTTTGGTACTAATGATAATCACCATTCCTTGTTTCTTTGCAACATTTGGTTTTATTTTTACAATGAAAAATAATCTCCTTTGCCGATTGAATTCAGTTTCGGAGTGAAATACGTGCCGTCCAACTCACCTTTAGTTTGGAAAAGTTTTTCAAAGGAAAATTGAATTTAAAAACTTTTTGAAACAAACCATCCTTTGCGATTTGTTCAGAGAGCAATATAATCGAATAATACATTGACATAATAAGATGATTGTTCGGTGAAGCAGGACAATGTTCAAATTTTAGAAGTGTAAATGGGTGTAGTATAGTAGAATAGAACTTATATCTTGAATGACGAGACTTCGTTTGACATTTGTAAAGTTTTTGTATTTATCTCTCAAAAAAAACAGAAAAAATTATTCTTATATTCAAACCATAATTGAATTCACAATTAAGGTCAAAGCACTAGTCCGTATTTATTGGACACTCCCATTCCTTGCATCGGTATCAATAAATAACCAAACTCAGTTAATATAACTTTTGTAGTATCTAATATTTGTTATGTGTACTCAGGGAATAAATATGTGGCCTTGTAACAGTTCAATTCTCTGTTTCAAGTAGTTGATGCTAATTTTAACTTCTGCAGAGCTTTCAATTTATGTAACTAGCACCAGTGAACTTAGGGGGTGAACACTGTACACAAACACTACGTACCTGCTTTTCAAGTTTCTTTCAGTGACCACTCTGCACATTTAGCCCCACGGTGCGGTGTGCTTGAACCAAGTGTGATGCAAATGGGATTTCTTGATGGAAAATTGTTAGTGTGGTTAAAACGAAACCTTTTTGTTCTGGAACTTTGAAAAGTTGCTGGGAAATTTTTGACAAAATTTATAAAAAGTCCGGTTTCTAACCAGACATTTTTTCGTAGAGTAAGGAACATACATACAGGAACTTTTTGACTCCCCCCCTCAAATATTGATATTGAGGGAAATGAAAAGGCAGACGAGCTAGCACGACTAGCTTATTGCTTCATTGGCCCAGAACCAGCTATGGCCGTCTTTGAATCTTCAACGGATTATTTTGGACTGGAAGGCTCAAAGATGCAAACAACACTGGAATTCTCTAAGTATACCAAGGCAAGCAAGAAATTCTATAACATATAGTATATATGTGACTATTGGAATCAAAAGTCGGTCTATTCCACATGAAAAGAAATCTAGTTATCTCTTTCTCTCGCGACTTACGCCACATGGGAAAAAAGTGGCGACTCTTGATTTTTAGAAACTTTAGGAGACTGTAGGGTGTAGTATTGATTACAACATGTTAGACTGTACAACCTCTGGAACTTTTCAAGTTTTCAGGCTAAAGAAAAGGTAGTAGGAGTGAGTCAGAAAGTCAGTAAGTTGATTATACATGATTTCGATCATGTGGTACACTGGTACCCTCGCCTTCGCCACCTCGTTAGGCGGTGGTATTTTCTGATATGTTTTCCATTTTTTTGCACTTCATACAAAATTGGCGCAATACGAGCAACGAAATCAATTTACGAAGAATGGTTAGCTGGTGGAAATAAATGTTTTTCATTATTGGACGAACTTTAACTTGATGACTGCTGATGTAAAAAGTTGGTTTACGTTGGACTGAGGGAAGAGCTGGCTCAGGATTGGTCATTTGGGAATTAGAAATTGGTAAAGAACTGGCTCAGGGATTAGTGGTTTGTAAATATTTGCAATTGAAGAAAAGAACTGGCTGAAGATTGGTCGTTTTGGAAATAATTAGAAATGAAAAATTTGGAAGGAGGAAGGAAAGTTCGGACAAAACGAAACAAATGTATTTTCCAGTTTTAAAGGTAATGTGGGAAAAGTGAAGTTTTGTTTGTTTGCGGTCATTCAAGTGTAGTTCGGCCTATCGTGAAGGACTTTTCCGGTTGATAAAAGCATAACCAGAGTGTATTCGTTTTCTTCAACTTTGCCCTTTTTTCCATTCTCTCCCTGGACTTCACTAAAATGACAATCAAACCGTGAATTCTACTAAAACCCAAAACCGTTAACTTCACTGGACTCCATCCACCCAAATAACAATCGATCCCTGAATTCTACCTAAACTGCTAATTTTCCTTTTCTACCCCTTGACCATCTACCCACTCCCTGCACTCCTACCCCTTCACGATTCATTCATCTTTCTTCCCATCCATTCTTTTCTTCACCGTTATGCACATATACAACCCCTCCTAGTCCAAGACTATGACTCTTATATATAGTATATAAATACGACATTAGCGTCTCGAAAGTCCATGAAAACCTTTCGATCAAAGCAGGACTTTAGGCTTATGTAACTTTTATTTTTTCTACGATAATGTAGAAACGATTCATGAACTTATTTTTTTTATATATCGTTTATTTAATGTATATGTAAGGTCGTTCGACCTTTTTTGTATATACATAGATTTTTTATAAAGCTAATCCCACCTGAAACTTAATTATAAAATATGAACGAAGAGTCTCATAGGGAGCTTTTCGAAAATAACTAAACTAATATAATAACTAATGCTAATATTATAGAAATGTTAAGGTACAAAAGTAAGAAAAAAAAGAAAGAAACAGATATTATTAATAAATAAAACTGAAAAATGGTACATCTATCCGAACTAAGCTTAACTGACGCTTCATAACCCCTGAACGCCACCCATGGAGTTGGCGTATGCGCTTCTGAACTCACTGACCGAGCGCGCCTCCTTGACCCGACATGGAAGTGAGTTATATCTCACAATTCCATGGAACAAGAGTGATTTGTATGTCATCGTTGTGCTCGCGGGTGGCACTTTAAAACTGCGCGTTCTGTTCGAAGAGCCAAGTTCTATCTTCTGCGAGATGTAAGGGGGAGTCTTGGTCAGAATAACTTTATGTAAGAATTGTAGCGCGCGGGCTTCCATAAACTCAATAATGTCACACCCAAGAAGCCTTTTCTTATAGTCTTCTAAGTTATCCCGTCTCCTCAAACCGAAAGCAAATCTCAGAGTTGAAAACTTTACGAAGTGTGCGCTTGCAAGACTCATCCAGACCGAAAACGTACACTTCGCAACAATAGAGGAAATGAGGTATGAGCAGAGTTTTCACCAATCCAATTCGTAGGGAACGAGAAAGGTACGAAGAATGCGACCATAGTAACCTAAGTCCCGAGTAGACTTTCGAGGAGATGTGATTCGACTGAGCTGTCCAAAAGAGGTCACCACTAAGCGTGAGCCCGAGATTGGTCACCGTTTCACTGACGGGGATGATTTGTTCGTTTAGCATGAAGTCCGGGATGTCAGTGCGTAGCGCACTATTCCTGAACACAATGGCCTGTGTTTTGCCAACATTCAGGGGGAGACCATTCTCCTTCGACCAGTCATTCACCAATATCAGGTCAGCGTTCATTCTATTCACGTGTGTACAGATCGATATTTCATCACGCTGAGAGCCAATGAAATTCTGAAAATCGTCCGTATACATATGCGGCTCAGAGAAGCGTACAGCATCCGGTAGATCATTCACAAAAAGAAGGAACAATAGAGGAGATAGCGTTGATCCTTGCGGGACTCCGCGGAAAGTCGGCGTTAGAGACGAAACGTGCTCGACAATCTGGACACACTGGAATCGGTCACTCAGAAAACTAGAGATTAAAGAGATGGCCGAAGAGCTAAACGAGAATTTACTACTCAGTTTCTTCAGTAATAGCGCATGACTGACATTATCAAAAGCTTTGCTGAAGTCCAGCAATAACAGAAAAGACAAGTGTCGACGATTTATGCATCTAAGCACGCAATCCGTAATATGTATCAAGGCCGATGTTGTGCTATGACCGTATCTGAAGCCGGACTGAAAGCAGTTCAATCTTCTGTCTGATACAAATCTTGCTATTTGATTCGCCATAATGTTCTCTATCACCTTAGACAGGACCGGGATCAAATGTATAGGACGAAAATCTTTACAGTCAAATCCTCTAGTCTTCTTGTGGGTGGGGATTATCTTAGATAACTTCCATGCTTTTGGGTACAACGAACGCATTATAACTTGATTACAAAGATACGTGAAATGTGTCAGGATGAAAAATTAGTGGGTTCTGTACCAGCTGACGTCAGCTAGATACTATGTAGAAGGTTCGAAAATCGACAAGCCGAGCATAAACCTCTTACACAACGTAGACATTGACCTCTAGAATCTCTTTGCCGGTTTTCATTGAAGTCTCCTGCCACAATGACGTCCGAGTACTCAGGGGTAATCTCGTTCAAAATTTCCTCAAGGACGTCAATTTCATCAATTAGTGGCGCTTTGTAAAAACCTGCAACCAGAATCTTAGAGTCGGGGAAAATAATCTCAATAAACAGATGATCCATGCCAAGATTCTCTGACGAAGCTACTACTTTAGTCCGCAGTCCATTTCGGACATACATTGCAATACCACCGCTCCTCCGTCCGACCCTATCATTCCGCAGTAGATAGAACCCGCTTATTTCGACCGATTTGTTCGTAGTATGGCTCTTGAAGCACGTCTCTGAAGCAATAATGACATGTACTGTAGAGTCTTCGAAAATGCGCCTGTACTCAGAGATCTTGGGCTTAACCGATCCGGCGTTCCAATGAACAATGTTTAACCCATGAGAGCCGCTCAAAACCGAATTTAAAACAATCTTGGGTATACATACGTTATCACTCCTGTTCTTTGTCCGCGCCTTAGCCTTAGGCATTAAGGGACATGCTCCGATGGCAAGTTCCGAAACGATACCCAAACCATTGCAACGTTGCAGTGGTACTCCCCGTCAGCAAAACCCGTCCCGACGTGTGTACCAAGATTCAGTTCTATATGTGTGTCATCTGTTTTGATAAAGATGAATAATTTATTCACCGAATTGCAAAAATGATAAAAAAAAAATAATGAAAAAGGAAGTAAACAAAAGTATTTGAAAAGTGAGAAATAAAATGTAAACATTCTTATCTGTACAATAATGCATCCAAAGATCTCTTGAATTTATTGTGTTTCACTCGTTGTACGCGCTGACTGCTCGATATGAAGAAGCTGTTCCATGTTATGGACAATTTCATTCTGACATTTGACTGACTTTTTTATGACAACTAATCCTCTGGTCGTGTGGGATTGAAATATCAGCTTATCGCGTTGAAGTTGGCGTGCCTTCATGAAGATCTGTTTGTTGGTCGCTGTAAGCATTTCATTGACGTATATACGTGATGCGGTGCCATAGCCAATATGTGACAGGTTCAGAGTTTTTTTTTTGCAGATATAGACTGAAGAAATTCTGCTTTAGCTCGAAGTTCCAGAATTTTAAAACAATTGGCAGCATAGCGGAAGTGTTTGGTTGATTTGATATTGTTGATTTTTGGTTGATGATGCGATAGTATGTGGAAAATCCGTTGAGATTGTTGTTGAAACCAACGGAATTGCATAACCGCTCAATGATATCATTAATGTTTTCATTCATTCTCCACGGGATGCCGGTGACGACCAGATTCAAAATTAGTGCTTCACGTTCTAGTTTCTCGATTCTGGTTTCTAGTACCTGTTTGATTGGCTTTACAATTGAATCAACTATAGGTTTAATGTGCGCTGGCAAATTTGAGGTTATGTCATTGATTCGGTCGTCTACTGATTTAGACAGAGCATTAATTTTCGAGCCCAAATCATTAATTTTGCTGTCTATCTTGTCGTTAATTGAGCTGGCTTGTTGAACGACCGTCGCTTGAAGCTCCTTCATCAATCGAATGACATCTTGGGTTCCAGTTTCTTTGTTTGGTTGGGCGGCTGGCTTAGTTTGCTTTGTATCCGACAAATCTTTCGGCACACTATTTTGGTTTTTGCTAGATTTTGGCTGAGAGGAGGTGGTCGGTTTTTTGTCATTCCTTGATGCTGCGACTGCTTCAGGTGAGATGGAGATATCAATCACTTTGGATGGAGTTTCCGTGGTGTTAATGATGTTTTTAGCTGAGGGCATTTTGATGCATGCGGTTGCATTAATGTAGACTGATGTTGCTAACAAAATTCTTTTTTTTTTCACTATATCAATCAGGAACAGCCGTATTTCAATCCGCATCAACTTATATTTTGATTTCTTAAAGTTATCAGTCAATTAATTGGAGAAAATACCATGGAAAAGAAGAATTTATAAGAGCGCGAAACTCGTTGATCTATTCACTTGCGGCCATATTTGAAAAAAAAATTAATTCATTAAACTAAATGATACGAAAAAGCCAGTTTTTATTTTTTAGTTTGCTAAGATAAATGTCTCTGTGTTTGGGGAGTCGGGGGGTTGGGAAAGATCAAACGTCTTTGAGCACCAGTCCTCAAATAAATTGTTGAGTTGGTCCAAATTACATCATTCGTCCACTTTTACGTGTGACTGCAAAAGTCGGTTTTCATGCTATTTTGGAACTAACTCTCCCTTGTAAGTCGATTGAATTACTTATTTACTTTACCGGCACTACAACCCATTAAGGGTCTTGGCCTTCTCCAACATGCTTCTCCAACCGGGCCTATCTGCAGCTAACGTCTCCCAGCTGGTTACTCCCACAGTTCTTAAGTTGGCAAAAGCAGCGTCGCTCCACCTGGACTTGGGTCGCCCTGCACAGAATTTTTTTTGGAATACGATGTTGACCGTGTTGACCGTTGAATACGTGACCGAGCCAACGTAGTCTATTTATTTTTGTTGTTCTGACTATGTCGGGCTCTCCAAAAAGCTCTATGAGCTCGTGATTATATCGTCTGCGCCATCGGTTCAGTTTTCGGTCAAATACTGGTCCAAATATTGTACGCAGTACCTTTTGCTCGAACGTATGCAGAGATTGTTCATTTTTCTGTGTCAAGCACCACGACTCCGAACCGTACGTAACTACCGGTCTGATCACAATTTTATAAAGTGCGCATTTTGAATTTCGGCTTACTGACTTGGACTTTAGAATTTGCAGCAGGCTGTAATAACTCCGGTTGCCCAAAGTTACTCGCCTTTTTATTTCGTCCGCAATGTCGTTGTTTATGTTCAGCTCTGATCCAAGGTATACGAACTTATTGACCATTTTGAATGTGTGTGTGTCGATCGTTACGTTATCTTCCCGATATCGATTCGTAGGTGGGACGATCATGTATTCCGTTTTTCCGTCATTGACCTTCAACCCAAGGTCGGTACCTTTCCTCTCCAAGGCCATAAACTTATCTTTACAACATCCATAGTTCGGCCAATAATGTCCAGGTCATCTGCAAAACCAAGCAACTGACTGGACTTGGAGAAAATGGTGCCGCTGGAGTCTATGTCCATGGTTTGAACAGCTGCTTCGAGTGTTAAATTGAAAAGCAGCGTTGCAAGAGGATCTCCTTGACGTAGGCCTTCCTCAATGTCGAAAGTCTCTGACATTTGATTGCGGATCCTTACTCGGCTATTAGCTCCGTTTAGTGTTAGCTTCGTTAGCGAGATCAGTTTGTTGGGAATTACAAACTCCTCCATGACTCTCCATAGCTTACTTCTTCTAACACTGTTATAGGCTGCCTTGAAGTCAACGAACAAATGGTGTGTTTCAATGTTGTACTCCTTGCACTTCTCCAAGATCTGTCTGATATTAAACAGCTGGTCCGATGTTGAACGACCTACACGAAAACCACTTTGGTATTCACCTATCGTAGATTCCGTGTATGGATGAAGGCGCTGATATAGAATATTTGCAAATATCTTGTAAGCAATATTCAGCAGAGCGATTCCTCGAAAATTGCCACACTCCAATCTGTCACCTTTTTTGTATATGGGACAAAGTATGCTGGTCTTCCAATCTTCCGGTAACTCCTCGTCATTCCAGATGCGTATGATGAGCTCGTGCATCTCCATACATAGCGCGTTGCCGCCGTTCTTGAAAAGTTAACCTACCCGGTCAGTCCCCGGGGCTTTGAAATTTTTGAGCTTTAAAATTTCAGCTTCAACTTCTTGCATCGTTGGTTCTTCTATGTATGGTTGCGCAGTCTGAAATGGCAATTCGTCGTTTTCGTCGTCTCGGTTGAGCGGTCTGTTCGGGTTAAGCAGTTCCTTAAAGTACTCAGCCCATCTCGCGATACACCTTTCCTCATCTGCTAAGACCAATCCATGCTTGTCCTTACACAGCAAAGGTTGTTGACTGTCACCGTTTCTGGATTCGTTCACTTTCCGGTAAAAGTTCCGAGTCTCCTTCCGATTGCCAAACTTCTCAATTTCGATCAAAACTTCCTTGTCACGCTGTCGCTTTTTCCGTCGGAAGAGTTTTCTCTCGAAATTTCTTTTAGAACGGTACTCTTCCTGGCCAGCTCGAGTGAATCTACTTAGAGTTTTCAGGCGAGCTGCGTTTTTGTCGTCCATGGCCTTCTGGAATTCATCGTCAAACCAGATATTTCTTTTATTTCCCGTTCTCGTTCCCACTGCCTCTGCTGCGGCGCTCTCTACATTCCGTCTAATTTGATTCCACGCATCGTCTACGCTTCGTTGTTCGCTGACCATTCCGGCAATAATATTCGTCTCCAGCCTGTCGACATATTGACGTTTAATGTCTTCGTTCTGTAGTTTTCCCACGTCCCACCTTTCCAATGCCGGTTGTCGATTGTGTTGAACCGATATTCGAGACCTAACTGCCGCTCTCACCAGGTAGTGATCGGAATCTACATTCGGTCCTCTACAGCTTCTGACATTCAACATATTTGAACAGTGACGGGCATCTATCAAAATATGGTCAATCTGGTTCGTTTATCCGGTGATACCCATGTCGCTTTGTGGATGTCTTTATGTTGGAAATAGGTACTGCTGACAACCATGTTTCTTGATGCTGCAAAATCAACCACCCGCGTTCCATTTTCGTTCGAGTTTTCGTGAAGGCTATGTTGACCGATTGTGGGACGATAAAATACTTCGCGGCCTATTTTAGCATTAAAATCTCCAAGCACAATTTTAATGTCTCGTTTCGGCGCTCCATCATATACATCCACCAGTTTCTCGTAGAATAGCTCCTTCACCTCGTTGTCGCTTTCCTCCGTAGGCGCATAAACGTTTATAAGCGTGTAATTGAAAAATTTTCCTCTTATCCGTAGAGAGCACAATCGCTCGTCAACAGGACTGAAACCAATCACCGCGTTTCTAGCTCTGCCGAGGACCATGAAGCCTGTTCCATACTCTCTTGGACTGTCGTTACTTTTCCCACTATAGTAGAACTTATAGTCGCTACTGGTCATGGTGTCCTTTCCAGGCTATCTCGTTTCTTGCACAGCTGTTATGTCAATTTTTGCCGCTCTTAGCGCACTTGTGAGAGATCTCAATCCTCCTGGCCGCAACAAAGATCTTACATTCCATGTTCCTAATTGTAAATCGTTGTCCTTTTTCCGATGCTTGAGTCGTTGTCGTTTATCCTGTCCGATCCGAGGCTGTGTTGGGGAATTCATAACAAGACTGTTTTTACGGTGTCTGGGAGTTAGCCAAGCGCCCAACCTACTTTCCTTCTCCCGATGACCCGTAGGGAAGTCACCAGGTGGTGATGGTAGCCCATCTGACTAGGGCTGTGTATGCTGCCGTTGTCTTTTGCTGTTGAGATCATCCGCCACCATACTAAGTCGCCATCCCATCTTGATAGCGCCTAGCTGCCTTCGGCCCTCCCTATACGTGCCGTTTAGGTACTACCCGAAGGCAGCCCCCCTCATCCTTATGCTAAGTGACCCACACTACTACACCAGGGTTGGTTACCTGATCGTTCATGCGGGTTGCTCACTATAACAGGTGTCACCACGGGTAGGATAGGCTGTAGGAG
>CM055403.1:131336137-131358886 GCA_029228625.1 Pseudolycoriella hygida | reverse complement strand
CAACTACCGGCTGAGATATTGGTTAATAAGTGCTCCAGCTCTGGACAAAATCGCCAAAGAACGACCTATAGCTCGGTAGTATGAAACTTTTTCACCCAACATTGTTCAGCAAATTTGTTGCCCCATGCCTCGACTATCGATTGGCATTCAAAATGTATCTACCTTCGTTGTTGTTACGCCATTTATTGAGTAATCGAAGTCGATCTTGTTAGGTTTATAAGTGATGCTGAGTGCATGGCATTTCCCTACATTCAATGTGAGTAAACGATTTTCGCACCATTTCGCCATCAAGTCTAGGTCAGCTTGCAGTTCCAAGCAATCTTGCATGTTATTGATTTTCTTTGATAATTTATGATCATCTGCGAAAAGTGAGCTCCTTGACGACTTGAATATTGACGGAAGGTTGTTAAATAATAAAAAGAGTAGCGGTCCAAGAATTGACCCTTGCGGTATCCCGGATGTGGGTTTTATTTGCTTGGACTTCGTATTTCTATCTGTTCTATCTGTTAAATAGGTATGGAACCATTGATTGCATACATCTTTTACACCAACTAATTTTAAGTCTTGTATGAGTAGGTTGTGTGAAACTTTATCGAACGCTTTTGAGAAGTCGGTGAATATTGTATCGATTTGCCCGCCATTTGATATCGATTCTACTATAAAATTAAGGTACTCTAGAAGGTTGGACTGGACTGATTTGCCCGGTACAAATCTATGTTGGTGTTTGCTGATATGCTCTTTAATGTGTTCATACAGATTACTGACTTACTTTAGCGGCACTACAACCCATTAAGGGTCTTGGCCTTCTCCAACATGCTTCTCCAACCGGACCTATCTGCAGGTAACGTCTCCCAGCTGGTTACTCCCACATTTCTTAAGTTGGCAAAAGCAGCGTCGCTCCACCTGGACTTGGGTCGCCCTGCACTCCTTTTGCCTTCAGGTTTGGACTTCAGAATTTTTTTTGGAATACGATGACCGAGCCAACGTAGTCTATTTATTTTTGTTGTTCTGACTATGTCGGGCTCTCCAAAAAGCTCTATGACCTCGTGATTATATCGTCTGCGCCATCGGTTCAGTTTTCGGTCAAATACTGGTCCAAATATTGTACGCAGTACTTTTCGCTCGAACGTATGCAGAGATTGTTCATCTTTCTGTGTCAAGCACCACGACTCCGAACCGTACGTAACTACCGGTCTGATCACAATTTTATAAAGTGCGCATTTTGAATTTCGGTTTACTGACTTGGACTTTAGAATTTTCAGCAGGCTGTAATAACTCCGGTTGCCCAAAGTTACTCGCCTTTTTATTTCGTCCGCAATGTCGTTGTTTATGTTCAGCTCTGATCCAAGGTATACGAACCTATTGACCATTTTGAGTGTGTGTGTGTCGATCGTTACGTTATCTTCCCGATATCGATTCGTAGGTGGGATGATCATGTATTCCGTTTTTCCGTCGTTGACCTTCAACCCAAGGTCGGTACCTTTCCTCTCCAAGGCCATAAACTTATCTTTAACAACATCCATATTTCGGCCAATAATGTCCAGGTCATCTGCAAAACCAAGCAACTGACTGGACTTGGAGAAAATGGTGCCGCTGGAGTCTATGTCCATGGTTTGAACAGCTGCTTCGAGTGTTAAATTGAAAAGCAGCGTTGCAATAGGATCTCCTTGACGTAGGCCTTCCTCAATGTCGAAAGTCTCTGACATTTGATTGCGGATCCGTACTCGGCTATTAGCTCCGTTTAGTGTTAGCTTCGTTAGCGAGATCAGTTTGTTGGGAATTCCAAACTCCTCCATGACTCTCCATAGCTTACTTCTTCTAACACTGTCATAGGCTTCCTTGAAGTCAACGAACAAATGGTGTGTTTCAATGTTGTACTCCTTGCACTTCTCCAAGATCTGTCTGATATTAAACAGCTGGTCCGATGTTGAACGACCTACACGAAAACCACTTTGGTATTCACCTATCGTAGATTCCGTGTATGGATGAAGGCGTTGATATAGAATATTTGCAAATATCTTGTAAGCAACATTCAGCAATGCGATTCCTCGAAAATTGCCACACTCCAATTTGTCACGCTTTTTCCGTCGGAAGAGTTTTCTCTCGAAATTTCTTTTAGAACGGTACTCTTCCTGGCCAGCTCGAGTGAATCTACTTAGAGTTTTCAGGCGAGCTGCGTTTTTGTCGTCCATGGCCTTCTGGCATTCATCGTCAAACCAGATATTTCTTTTATTTCCCGTTCTCGTTCCCACTGTCTCTGCTGCGGCGCTCTCTACATTCCGTCTAATTTGATTCCACGCATCGTCTACGCTTCGTTGTTCGCTGACCATTCCGCCAATAATATTCGTCTCCAGCCTTTCCACATATTGACTTTTAATGTCTTCGTTCTGTAGTTTTTCCACGTCCCACCTTTCCAATGCCGGTTGTCGATTGTGTTGAACCGATATTCGAGACCTAACTGCCGCTCTCACCAGGTAGTGATCGGAATCTACATTCGGTCCTCTACAGCTTCTGACATTCAACATATTTGAACGGTGACGTGCATCTATCAAAATATGGTCAATCTGGTTTTTGGTTCGTTTATCCGGTGATACCCATGTCGCTTTGTGGATGTCTTTATGTTGGAAATAGGTACTGCTGACAACCATGTTTCTTGATGCTGCAAAATCAACCACCCGCGTTCCATTTTCGTTCGAGTTTTCGTGAAGGCTATGTTTACCGATTGTGGGACGATAAAATACTTCGCGGCCTATTTTAGCATTAAAATCTCCAAGCACAATTTTAATGTCTCGTTTCGGCGCTCCATCATATACATCCACCAGTTTCTCGTAGAATAGCTCCTTCACCTCGTTGTCGCTTTCCTCCGTAGGCGCATAAACGTTTATAAGAGTGTAATTGAAAAATTTTCCTCTTATCCGTAGAGAGCACAATCGCTCGTCAACAGGACTGAAACCAATCACCGCGTTTCTAGCTCTGCCGAGGACCATGAAGCCTGTTCCATACTCTCTTGGACTGTCGTTACTCTTCCCACTATAGTAGAACTTATAGTCGCTACTGGTCATGGTGTCCTTTCCAGGCCATCTCGTTTCTTGCACAGCTGTTATGTCAATTTTTGCCGCTCTTAGCGCACTTGTGAGAGATCTCAATCCTCCTGGCCGCAACAAAGATCTTACATTCCATGTTCCTAATTGTAAATCGTTGTCCTTTTTCCGATGCTTGAGTCGTTGCCGTTTATCCTGTCCGATCCGAGGCTGTGTTGGGGAATTCATAACAAGACTGTTTTTACGGTGTCTGGGAGTTAGCCAAGCGCCCAACCTACTTTCCTTCTCCCGATGACCCGTAGGGAAGTCACCAGGTGGTGATGGTAGCCCATCTGACTAGGGCTGTGTATGCTGCCGTTGTCTCTTGCTGTTGAGATCATCCGCCACCATACTAAGTCGCCATCCCATCTTGATAGCGCCTAGCTGCCTTCGGCCCTCCCTATACGTGCCGTTTAGGTACTACCCGAAGGCAGCCCCCCTCATCCTTATGCTAAGTGACCCACACTACTACACCAGGGTTGGTTACCTGATCGTTCATGCGGGTTGCTCACTATAACAGGTGTCACCACGGGTAGGATAGGATGTAGGAGTAGGTGGACAGAGGCTAAGGTACATAAAGGAGTACTATATTACGCTTAACACACCATTTGACACCCTAAGTCGATTGAATACGTGAAAGAAATTGGTATATCAACTAGAATTATAGTTTCCGACGTATTTGACGCCATTCCTGACTTTTTCAAACAAAAAAAGTGGGTTTTTAGATTGTGTAAAACTATGAAAACACCCAATTTTCAACCGTTGGCAAATTTTGCCACTACACAAAAGCTATTATTTCTTCTTGTATAGCCCCAAATTTATTTTTACAAATCAAATGGAAATTGTCGAAAAGCAATGTCAGGTGGGGATAAGGATACAAAATTTTTTTGGTAGAGATCGCAATGGGGAAATTCATCGAAACTCGAAATATTTTTCCCGGATTCTACGTAAAATTCTAGACCGAAATGCTTTTTTACACATTGAAATCGGTTCAGGGAGGTGAGGGAAATGCTTGATTCAACTGGGTTATAGTCAATATCTCCATATTGACTATAATTATTGTTACCCATAACCACTTACAAAATTTGAGTGTAATGTTGAACGATGACAAAGAAATTGTATTTGCTTCTCTTTGCTCTGTCTTCAATGAAAATTGCACCTAAGCATGCAATTATATCAAAATTTTAGAAACCGCAAATTTTTCGTTTAGATAATATATTGTTTCGAAAAATCTTATTGCTTTTCGATGGAATAATAATGCTTTTATCGTAACTTTGACCAAAATTTCAGTTATTTTGTGAACATTGTCGTTCGTTTACTTGTAATATCATATAGTTTATTAGGTCTTGAAGAGATCTTCCCAACGAGCCCTCTTAAGTTGAAATTGAACTGCTTTTCAATTAAACTTGAGAAAATGTTCAATAATTTTACCCATTTTAGCGCTTTCTTTTGAATTTTTGTTACTTTATGTTTAATTTCCTCAAATTTCGTAAGGTTGGATAGGTTTTGACGAGACCTTCCTAACGAACACTTTTTCGTGTCAATCTGTATTTTTTTGGATATTTTTTTATCTTTTTCCAATGTATTTTCGTAGCGCTTCGTGTAGCGCCGTGGTACTTCAAAAATTTAAGGTATCACACATCGTACATCTTGTCTCACTGTTTCCAATGAGTCACCACATGAGAAAATCTGCTAAAGGTAAGAAATGTTTCTGAAGATGTAAAAATCGCGAGAAAAATCGTCAAAACAGTGAAAGTATACTTTTACGAAAAAGTAATTTTTTAGCGCTATTATGACCAAATATTCACCAGTGATTTCCATTTTAATCGCAATTCATAAGGTATGATAGAAATTAATATAGTATTTTAAAAAAATTTACGTCTTCACCATTCAGTCACTTTTTGAGGCTTTTTTCGACGTTTTTCGTCTTTTAGCGCTACTTGTAGCGATCTAGCGTTACAAATGCATTCTAAAAGTATCTCACATCTTACAGCTTGTCCATTTCTTTCCAAAAAATTTACAAATGTCAGTTACGATACTTTTCGGAGAATGCGAAAATCATGAAAACCTTCAAAACCATAGTTTTTCGAAAAAGTCACTTTTTAGCGCTATTTTGACCAAATTTCCACCCAGGTGCTTCCAATTTCCTCGAATTTCATAGAGTTTTGTATGCATTGATGATACCGTTCATATGAACCCGCTTTTGTACCATTTGGACACTTTTCAGATACTTTTTGAGGCTTTTTTCGTCCTATTTTCGTAGCGCTACGAACAAACTTGATAATAAACAAAATTCACCATTACACATAATCAAACTTTTGCTTCTATTTCTTTAAAATTAATTATAAAGATTCCTCAAGGAGGAGGGTGTGACGTCATACGAGTGCAGGCATTTATATGTAATATATACACCAACCACCGATCAAACATCAAAATGATTCTTTTTCCACTAACACTTTCGAACAAAAACAACACGGATGAAGAAAAACGATGACGTCACCGGACTCGAGATAATTTTGATCGCTAATTAAAAATACTAATTCTATGAACTGGGCAAAACAATTTTGTATTGTGGGAGGAGGTGGGGAGCATCGATCCTGGTGCTTAGATGACGAATCAACAATAAAAACGTTGTCCGTCCGTCCGTCTGTCACCGCGATAACTTGAGTAAAACTCAACCGATTTTCAAAAACTTTTTTTCCCTGAAAGGTAATCAAAATATATTTTATGGGATTGAATCTGGGCACTGTAGGCCCAAGGGCCGCCGAGCTAGGTCCGTTTTAGTGGTTTTTGGTCTTGTGTACGTAACTCGAGTAAATCTTTTCCGATTTTCATGATTTTTTTTTTTTGAAAGATCTGGGCATGACTAACAACTTGTAGAACAAACTTTTTTGATTTTGAGCCCTTGGACTTAGCTAGGGCACTAAAAACGTGGTTCTGCTAGGGCCCTACATTTTTTTGTACATAACTCGAGTATAAATCTCTTCCGATTTTCAAAAAAAAAAAAAAAAATTAATCGAAAGGTCTAGGAATGTTTTACGGAAGAAAGTTTTTTGATAATATGCCCTTGGACTCAGCCAGGACTTTGAAACTTGATGCTACCCTGAAAATTTCAGCAAAATCGTTCGAACCGTTTCCGAGATCCGAACAAAGTAACAAAGTGACAAAGTTACCAGTTAAAAAGGTTCTACGGAAAATTTATTCCATACATAAATGTAAATTTGAAAAATTCATATCTCCGGATCAACTGAACCGATTTTAATGAGTAAAAAGGCACTTCGGCCTAAAATTTTCCGTAGAATCCGAGAAAAATATTTTCCGAGGGGTTCGTCGCAAGGAGGTAGTCAAAAAAGTTGCTGTATACATGCTCCTTAGTCTACGAAAAAATTTTTTTGCAATTTTTTGACGTCTAAGACTTGCGTCACGGCCGCTTCCAGATTTTAGCAGGATAACACTAGAACTATGAGAGTTAGAAAGTTGATTCCAAAGGTGAAGTTGTCGAGAATTAAATTTGAGCGAACACGTGTTTCAGGGTTTTAGGAAGATATAGCCCATCCTGGCATATGGCCACTTCAAGATTTTGGCAGGATAACCCGATATAGAACTATGAGATTTAGAAAGTTGGTTCCAAAGGCGAAGTTGCTTAGAATTAAATTTGAGAGAATACTTGTCTCAGAGTTTTGAGGAAATATCGCCCCATCCTGGTATATGGCCACTTCCAGAATTGGGCAGAATAACACATATCTCTAGAACTGTAAGAGTTACAAGTTGGCTCCAAAGACAAAATGGTAGAGAATTTAATTTTAGCGTCCACGTGTTTCATTATTTTGGGAAAATATGGCCGAGATAAAGTCACTTCTAGAGTTGGGAGGGTTTCTCCAGCACATTTCAATTTCCATCAGGTTTTTTGATTTGTTTTTTGTTTTCGATTATTCTCGGCAAGAGTGCATCCAATAGGGATTCCTAGGGTCTTGTGATGAAGGAGGCTTTCTCTAGCAATTTTCAACTTCAAAAATTTTTTGTAGATTTTGTATATTTGTAGAGAGATAAACTTACAAAAGTACCTCTTACAGAGGAGTTGTGACACAAGTCTTTATGTCTGCTTGCAAAAGTTCTGAAATCGGAAAAGGGTGACGCATCAAGCATCTAAGTTAAAACGATTTTCTTCCAGTTACAAAAGTTCTGAAATCAGAAAAGGGTGACGCATCAAGCATCTAAGTTAAAACGATTTTCTTCCAGTTACAAAAGTTCTGAAGTCAGAGGTGGGTGACGCATTAAGCTTCGATACGCTAAAAAAAAATAAAAGCGAAGCTACGTTGTGTCCCAAATGCCAGACCAACCAGTATAATAATTTTTCAACTGCAAAAATTTGAGCTTCCCTTCTTTTCGCGAAGATTGTACCGTGCAAATTTAAATTTTTGCGTGTGGAAACTGAAAGCGTTGAATAATTATTACGCATCTGCGGGAAAATTTATTTATCTTCTGCTGAAGGCAAGGGATATAACCCTCCGAGAGGATAAATAAATTATCCTGCAGAAACGTAAGAGTTTTTATGCACCGAAGCAAGAAATTAACGAAACAAATTTTGATACAAAACAGTAATGTATGACTTATCTCCCTAGACAGCCACTGAGGTATATAAAAATTATTACGCTGGTGGGTTGAAAACTTTGGAGGTACGAATCTTGGAAAATGGTATTTCTTGAGAAGTAATAAATATAAAGAGTACACCACAGACAGAAGAACAGCTCTATTTATTAACAGTGTTAAATGTTTTGACGTGTTTGGAGCATTGGATTGCTTATGTGTAAAGATAAAGAATCGCTATTCTCAATTTTTTGTAAGCTAATCTTGACACTAGTATTTTTTTACTCATTGAAATCGACATTAATTAATTTATTCCTCCTCCAAGTCCAATCTGATATGCTAAAAAATAAGGTGAAAGAAATTTATTTATTCTTATCGTCGTTCTGTCTTAAAATAATTAAATTTTTACAGTAATTTATATATGCCTCTAGGAAGTGATGCTATCAAAACCGAAATTCTTCAACATAAATTCAATCAAAATCACAGCTAACCCATGGTTCATAACACAAAAAAATCTTTCCACTAACAACACAGATCTGCCGGAATGTATACTTTCTATATAGCGGTTTATAGCCAGCTATATAATCTCTTTCTTGTAGTTTGCAAAAGGGGACCTTTTCTCTTCGTACCATTTCACCATAAAATTTATTAGCCCATCAATTGTAGGGCAAGCATCCCTTTCAACCTTGTAACCCTGTTATCATTGAACCGTTTCGATTCACACTTCATTCCAACACATAATCTTGAGAAATTTTCAGCAGATATGGCTCATCATTTCCATTAGACTTTTCATATCTTATGTGAGAATTTACAAGGGTATTTATTACAAAAGGATGGCAAGCTTTTGAACATTTCGGAAAAAGGTAGTTTAAATTTATGAAATTTATTGGGATTGTTAAAGAAAACTGTAGTGTGTGCACAGCAAAATCGACGTGTTGTGTCGTTATATGAGGATTAAAATCAAGATTGAATTGCGCTAATAACGCGCTGTTAGCGTCAGCGAATTGCGAAAATTTGTAAAACACTTCCGGAAATTCGCATACACTATGAGAAAACGATCTCAGAACGTTTTTACCAAAAGGATAATTTCTGTTTTGCCTATCATTTATTTACCGAATATATCTCCATAAGATTAAGGGGTCATTCATAAATGACGTCCAATAGTTTTTTGTCATTTTTGATGCCTCCCTCCCCTCGTCTGATGGCACAAAATCCGGAGGCTTCAAAATCAGGAAGCGGCAAAATCAGGAGACTTAAAAATCCGGAGGCGTCAAAATCCCGAATATTTTCAAAACGAAGTGACTAACGACAGTTAACTGTCATTAGAATATGAATGCTATTGGCAGTCAACTGGCTTTAGTCAATGAATGCTATTGGCAGTTGTCTTTCGATAGTCTTTATTTCACTGAAAAAGCGAAAAAGAAGTACTGAAAACAACTTAAACGTGAATTAAGAATAGTAGATTATGCACCGCTGTCCAGGATGCTCTATTTTGACGATTTGGAGGTTATTTCCCGAGCCGAAGGCGTGGGAAATAATCCAAATCGTCAAAATAAACCATCCTGGACAGCGGTGCATATGCTATTTTATCTGCCGAGAAAAGATATATCGAGAAAAACAACTTTGCCCTAGGGAGAAAAATGCGAGATTATCGTTCTAGGCAGATAAAATTTAATTTGAATTTTTCGCGAAAAAAAGTCTTTTGTTGGGCAGTTAGAACCAGTAGTTTTTAATTTTTCAATTCGGGGTTTTATATTCGTATAGTTAAAGTGAAAGAAAGATTAACTCAATTTGAAAAACTTTAATGACGTTTTAGTCTTTCATTGTTCAATTATACCATTAAATTTTGAAAACTCGTTGAGAAGAAAACTTTACCAAATCTTACTTTCCGTTTTCGATTATTAGTGTCGAAACCTAACATGCAGCGCAAAAAATGTTATCTTGTACAGAAAGGTTGGCACGTGATGCATGATACCAGTCCAGGCATCCGTGACACATGATCTGACAGCCAGAAAGAAATTTATTGCATTTCGGGCAAATCAGTTTTCTTCCGTTAGTACGACGAACTTCGTCGTTCAAATATTGAAATGCTTTTCTGTCAAATTTTTTTTTTTCGCGTAGTTTAGATCGAGGCTACTGTTTTTTGAGCCTGTTAAATATTATTTGGTCCTGAATAATGTCTTCCGATCTGCTGCTCCGATCAATTCGCTAACCAACCGTCTATAGCAACACCTTGATGCTCAAAACTTCTATTCAAAACTTTGTGTTTTTTGGTAGTGGTTCATCGTCAACTTCAGTCTGAGCTCTTCTTTCCCTTCCAACTACCATGTCCGCGGCTTCCTATGGTCTTGCAACTACAGTGTTAGTGGTTCGGTTTGGCCTTTCAACTGCAGGGCTTACCATTCTCTTTCGTCTTCCTACTACCGTGTTCTCGGCTCCCTTGGGTCTTCCGATTGGATTACATGTTGGTGCCATTTTAATGCATTGGTAATTTTCTTCATTAGAAACTGGGCGAATGACTGGTTTTGATACGTACCTCGGTGAATGCATTTGTTTTGGCGAACCACCATCTATCTGTTGACGTTCCGTTACATTTTGTGAAAACCATTCCTGTTGCACAGTCCACTCATCTATGCCCGGTGGAGCGGAAATTGTTTCAGTGGCAAAAGGGAGCTGTGTTAATTGGTCAGCCGGGTTTCTTGATTCCATTAATGCTTCGGAAATGGATAGGTTGTGCGAGGATTGGCCGTGGCTGTTCTGTTCATTCGGAAAATTCGACCCACCGGCTACGCTCCGTTGACTCGATATTGCTTCAGTTGCGAAACGAGGTTGTGTAAATGCAACGGAAGTGGAGCGAATGTGCGAAGATAGACCAGCAATTGTCGTTGAAGCGGAAATCGTTTCAGTGACAAAATGGCCCTGTGGTAACGGGTCAGCGGTGTTTCTTGGATCCACGGTTGTATCGAAAATGGTGTGATTGTGAGATGATTGCCCGTAAGCATTTTGTCCATTTTGAAGATTCAATTCATGGGCAATGCTCTGCTGACTGGAAATGAAAGTATAGAAATAGTCTTTATAAATGCTATTGGCAGTTAATGCAGTCCCGTGATTACATGGAATGAGTTTTCGCGCCGTTTCCAATAGCATTCTTACTGACTATCGACAGACAACTGCCAATAGCAAACGCCTAAGTTTTATCAGAGTTTTTGTGTTGACGGACAGACTGATGGTCAAAAGTTTTTTGCAGATTTTTCAGATTTAGCATCAAAACGTAAAACCAACCAACTTCTGTGTTGAACTTTTTCTTCGTAGAAGTTTAAAAATCAATGACCGGTAAAGTTTCACAGAAAGTTAAACGTATGCTTCGCGGACCCGTACGAATTCCGTTGCAAGGATTCCCGTTCCAGGAAGTCCCATTGTAAGTATTTCCGTTGTATTGAATTACTGATTATGTATACATCTGTATTGGAAATTGCCGAAATGACAATATTGAAAAGCCCATCCAAAGAACCACTCTAGAGATATTTGTTTTGAAAATTTAGCACTTTTTCAACTTTTGATAATTTCAGATCTGAGGCAACCCAAAACCCTGAATCAAGTCTTTGCAACTCGTAGAACCAGAAATATTTCCAAAACCATAAAAATTAATCACTCTTCCAACTGCCCGACGTATTTCACGAATACCGGCCCCTTTTACTCACAAAACTCTAAGACTTTGCCGAAGAAACCGATTCTTTGTCTACAATAACTTCCCAAACAATTCTAAAACCCTAAAAATTGACCACTTTTCCAACTGCCCGACCAATTTCGCCAATACCGGTCAGTCCATCTCACAAAACTCTAAGACTTTGCTAAAGAAACCGATGCTCAATCTGCCATAACTTAACACATAATTCTGAAATACTAAATATTGATAACTTTTTCCTAGTATCGACTCATTTTTAAGATCCTATGTAAGCCCTAGGGCACGAACCTCACAAATTTTCTTCCTTAAATTGTTGGGCTTTCAAGACCTATCTATTAAAAAAAGATTAATGAAAGTAGGAAAGGATTTACTCGAGTTATGTACAGAAGACACAAAAGTATTTAAGCGGCAATAGCTCGACCAACAATGACCAAATTTAATCGCAAAATTAATTTTTCGATTACCTTTCAGGAAAGAAATATTTTGAAAATCGGTCAAGTTTTGCTCGACTTATCGGACAATTTATTTTTCGCGAATCTGTTTTACTTTGACCACAAAACAAGAAACTAACCAACTCCTGGGTCGAAATTCCACTGGTTGGAAAATAAAGTAATTCTAGTTGTTCTTTATTAATTTGAAATTTCACGTGATCTGATCACGTGATCGTGAATTTTCGCGAATTTCACGAATTTTTGCGAATTTCTCGAAACCAAATTCGCGAAAATAGGCCCTGTTTTTCAGCCACTTCTGCGTAGATTTTTGTGTGATATGTTCCATTACTGTTCCAATCAAAATTAAACTGTTTTAAATTCAAACATAACCAAAGACCCGTACGTATCAGAATAGATGTGACAAACAGAATAGATGTGGCAAAGTGACTCGAACGTACCTAAATATACAAATAAGCAGACAATCCAACGTTTTCTGTTCTTTTATAACTGTAAGAATTTCAAAGATCCATAGAAATTACTCAAGGTAATGTCAAAGGCCCTACCGAAGTACGTCTCAGACCATTCAAATCTAGAAAAGCTTATATCCAAGGACTAAGTCGTTTTTCCCTAAAACCCAGAAACACGTGTTATCTAAAATTTTATTGCCTACATCAGTTCTGGAGATCCGGGTCATCCTGCCCAGTTATTGAAGTGCCCATATACCAGGATTGGGCCATATTTCACCCAAACCCTGAAACACGTGTTCGCTTAAATTTAATTCTCTACAACTTTGCCTTTGACAGTAAATCTCCATATTGCATAGTTAAGGAAATATAGACGAAAAACTGTTTTCGTATATGGCCACGAATCTTAATTTCGTCCATTCCATTGGTCCCAGTGCCCAGACCCCTGTACCGATTCCCACAATTTTTTTTTCACAGTTTTGTGACATCAAATGCTTTGACAAAATGACAAATGACACCAAAATGAGGAATTTCCGTGCTATACTTGCTGAGATATTTGCAAAAAAGCTTCACCGACCTTCGAAAAACCACTGTTTCTGGTCACTTCCTCGACCATATCTCCGGAACCACTTCATCGATTTTGCTCATCTTCGAACTTGAATCAGGGGAGGCATGTACCTTTCAGGGAAAAAAAGTTTAGGCTGATCGGTTGAGCCGTTTGGAAAAAAAAGTGGAGACGGACGGCGGACAGACGGACATTTTTTAATTGCTGATTCGTCATATTTAGACGATAATAGATGCATCCCCCCAACTCCCACCACGATCTACCCCATGTTAAAATAAAATTGTTTGTAGTAAACGTGTAGGACCTTTGTAATTCGTACGGGTCCAATCATCCAGATTCGACTGAATTTGTCTGAGAAGGGAGGGTTGTCGAGATCGTTGACGTGATGACGCATCTCATTAATCCGTTTTTGTGCACATCTATCACTGATGTTTTTTCGTACCGCTCAGCATGTGGCAAGTTTACGAACCTCCTTTCATGTGTGAATAACTACTACCCAGATTTTTCTTCCGGCTTAGCAATGCCTCTTTAGCCAGTTATATTACAGATCGAACTCAGGCCTCCTAAAACATATTTCTACAAGTACGATAAGAGAAATATGTGCATCACCTTTTCCATTGTTTTTTTAGCTTATGCTTCTTCTTGTTAAGCAGATGTTTTCCGAATTTCCTTTACGAAGAATAGCCTTTTTTACTACCATACCAACATACAACTTCTGTGTCAATAATTGTGTACCAACAATTCGTAAATTCCTAATAGTCAAGAGTTAAATCTAACAAAGTCACTAAAGTCCAACAAAAAGCTGTGGTTTCCTATTATAAGATTCTGTCATCCCACATGAATCCTTCAATTCGTAAAGATCCCACATGCCCCATAAACGAAAAATTATTTATCGTTCCTTAGCACGTTCTTAACCAAGTGAATGTAGCAGTATATGAACTGCAATGAAACATGATATGTTCACTGCGAAGTGTATCGCCAGTGGATAAAATACAACAAATCAAATGCTAGATATATATCGCTTAAGTCAGAAGTAAAGAAAAAAAACAAGAAAAGAAAATTTATATAGCAAACACAATCATTGCATGTTCGTATTTTTACTTGTCCAAAAGCAACTTTTACTTTGCTGAATCTACGGAATAAGGAGGTATATCAGGAAATATTACGTATGGGAATTTCTACACAGAAAATCCAATTATAAGTGACAATATCCTCTTGTGTGTTGTCTTACACAATTTTCGTTTTCCGGATAACTATTATTTTCTCATGAGAAATTCCGCTTAAAATAAATCATTTTCGAACAAAAATATTTTTTAAAACTAAATGATATAACGTCACGTATAACTAGCAGATTTCTGCTAATTTTTGTTTTGTTTTCATCACACAACGATTTCACAGAATCTTAAGATTCAAAGTTCAAATGTTGAATGACATTTTCCCTTTGAACTTCCAATTCAGTTGATTATCCCCAAAATTGAATTTTTCGGCTCGATCTGCTTTACAACATTCAAAAACTATTCACAAAAAACTTGATCCAAGATTTATTCGAGAAAGCATGCATCGCTTTTAGGAACATATCATATTTCTTATGAATGAAAGTTGAGGTTCAGGTTCAGGTCAAACCTGCATAAGTTAATCGGGTGACATGCATTATCCCCCAGACTGAAATGAATGGGAATTATCACCCAGGGAATCATCGCCCAGGGAATTAACGCCCAGGAATTATCGCTCAGACAAAAAGGAATTATCGCCCGGGGAATTATCCCCCAAACTAAAATTAATGAGAATTATCACCCAGGGAATTATCGCCCAGGCAAAAAGGAATTATTACCCGGGGAATTATCGCCCAGACAAATAGGAATTGTCACCCAGGGAATTATCGCCCACGAATTATCCCCCGGGTGGATGTTTTTTTTTTAAATTTTTTTGATAAAATTTTTTAAAAAATCTTCGTGCGGACCAACCGCAAGTAATGTCCCGAACTATCGGCGGCCGCTGGCGGCGTCTTTTGGTTGGATAGGGTAACAACTCAATGGCGTAGTGGTTAACTCGTTTGCTTTCCAATCGATTGATTTGCCAGAGTGATGGTTCGAAACTCACCCGCAACAGAAAAAGAAATCGGTTGTCAGGCGTGTACACAAATACACAGCTGGCTGAATCGGTTCAAATCTGGTGTAGTTGTGTGTGAAGAGCTGTCACACGGCCGCTGGTGCAAAAAGCGACATATTTCGCGAGCAATGCTCGCGGGAAGCGGGAAGTAAATTTGGTTTGTCTTGGAAGTAAATTTACATTGTCTTAGATATGGGAAGTTATCATCAGGAAATGGGAAGTTGTGGGAAGACAACGGTAAGTGTAGGCATGTCAAGGAAGTGGAACAAGTTGTCTGAGGGCTTACCTTGATATTCTTTAAATGTGGGAAATTATGGGAAGGTATTAGTGTAGAAAACCCATGACCAAAATTTACATTGTCTTAGATATGGGAAGTTATCATCAGGAAATGTATGTATGTATGTATGTATATGAAATGGGAAGTTGTGGGAAGACAACGGTAAGTGTAGGTAAATACCGAACTATCGGGAAGTAAGGCATGTCAAGGAAGTGGAACAAGTTGTCTGAGGGCTTACCTTGATATTCTTTAAATGTGGGAAGTTATGTGGGAAAATATGGGAAGTTATTAGTTTAGAAAACCCATGAGTTTTATGATGAAAAGAATCAAATTATGAAGCGGGTAAATAAAAAAAACTGTAAATCTGAAAGGCAGGATGATAATTCAGATCTAGTTTTAAGTATAAGTTCAATATCATTTTATAAGAAATCTTATTCATCATCAAATAAAATTAAGCTTTGTGAGATCGCGAAATCCGTCTTGTTTCTTTTTGATTTACTCTGAAGATTTTTACTAACTAACGGTAAGTCTCATTCGAGACGCCGATTAACGGACATCAATTTTCCGCGTCGAGCCAAGGGAAAAAGTCACGTTATAGACCGCCTCCTATATCGGTAATAGCTGACAAATTGACTCCGAATAGAAGCACCTTACAAATTGTGGGTTTCCATGGATATATAGCAGAAAAAGTTCAGTCTCTTGTTTCGCGTGTAGCACCGTTGTCGGGAGGTGACGGATTGAGTGTAACTCGATGTTTGCGAAAAGGACTTTCAAACTTAAATATTCCTGCTGATGAACTTTCATCTAGGTTACTTGGTGGTGCTTTCAATGGGGAATATTTTCACTTAAGTGTCGATACATATTTACTTGATTCGCTTTTAGTATCTGAAGAGGCTAGAAATTGGTACACCATTCAGTGGGATATTGCCCATATTATCGAGTTGGCAGAAAAAGATAGTGTTCAAGACTCGTCTTGCACATCATTAAATCAAGTTTTTTCAACGATTAGCGAAGTGAGTAAATCGTTTTCGCATGGTAAATCATTTAGGGAATTAGTAGAAGAAGCGAGTATTGAATTGAGTGAAGACGAAGATGATCCAGTTCCAGATACTGTTCAAACAGAAAAGGTGAAGGTCAGGGTTCCGGGACATTTCTCCGAAACAAGGTTCGCCACTTACAGTTCGGTGGTAATTGACAAATGGCTTAACAACTATCCATTATACTTCAAGCTCATGAATAGGAAGAAGACGGATACCTTAGCTAAGATTGATAACGCCCCGTTCGTGTTCTCATGTGGTGGATTATGTGACGCATACTCGGTCATTGGAAACATGTCTAATGCAGTTCAAAAACCCAACATTCCTTGTTGGGAAATAGATACAATTGTAGAGACTCATTTAAATATACTAAAAGAAATGGTGAACACCCTAGATGATTCCAAATTAACAGTTAAGTCTGTTTCTGCTTCTACTGTTTTTCCGACTTTAGCGTTGATGACCAAAGAAGCTATAGAAAAACATGAGTATAAAGGTTGTCCTCTATTAACAAAAGTACAATCTGTCCATTCCACTCGCGCAACAACGTCAAAAGAATCATCGCATTGCGAGACCGTTGAGGCTGCACTTAAAACCTCAGGAAAACCGTTACGTTCTCTAATTGAAAATTTCATTAACAAATTTGAAGGTAGAATGTCAAAAGAAAAAAAGAAAAATGAAATCTTGAGCGATGTAAGTGCCCTTTTCGATGTTTCAGAAATAGTTAAATTAGAATCAGGTCAAACAATTAGAAAACACCTCGAAACATATTCAAATTTAGCAAAATTAACCGACAACTTGACTGATGACGTTACAACAGACGACCTTTTAAAAGAATACGATCTCTTTGTAAAACGAGTCAAGGAGATTGCTCCTAGTTTTTCACATATACCGAAAGAAAAAGACGATGGAAGAGTTAGCAAGGTTAAAATTACTTATCCCACACTATACGATCAATTAGACTTAGACAAAAAAATTTTAGAAACACCTGAACTCCACAAAGACACACAAAACATTTTACATTTAGCTCTAACTGGACTGGACTGAACGCATTGCGAAGCCGTCGTCGAATGCATGGGGAGTGTTCTCTGTCATAATAATGCAAAACGAACAACTTTAGATACTAATACTGTTCAAAGGGAAACAACTATCAGATGGCAGGGTCCACATCCTGGGAAAGGAGCAACTAAACTGATAGAAGAGTCTTTGGATAGGCATTTTAAAGGCAGGGATAAGTGGCATTTTATTACGAAGTGGGATAGATCTCAATATTATATGGGGTCCAAGGTTACAAAAAGAATCAACGATGCAACGTCAAAGAATGACAAAATCCCCTTTTAAAGATATTTTAAAATTCAATAGATTAATTTTTTTGTAAATTCAATATCTAAAGCATACAAATGATTTGTAACAAATAATCTTTTAGTTGTATCAATAAAGGAAACTTTCAAATAAAATGAATTTTCGGAATCGGGAAATTTTGGTTTTATTGACAATCGGGAAGTTTTTTGAATTTTTCTGCTCGCGAGAAGCCAGTCGCTTTTTGCACCAGCGCACACGGCTTACCGGTCAATACATTGTTGGGAGATGCCGGTATTCTACTCCTACTGCGCTTTAGTGGGCTAAGCACTGCTATAGGTACTAAGGCGCAACATTCAAAAATCCTTCAGAGTGTAAAAAATACTTAGAAGGCGTGGTTCGGAATTCACGTTAAGCATGTTGTCCCTAGTGCTAGGTCATTACAATACCATGTAGTAGCCGAATCTGTCACTTAAAAAGTGTCCTCCCGGCTGAACGATACCATACGCTATTATTATTATAGGGTAGTTTTAGCAACGCCTTGTTCTTAGCAGTATGGGAAAGGAGTAAAACTTTTTCGAAAGTTTTCGTGTGGTGCGACCTTCGGCACTCCACTCCACTGGCAGCGCCATTTGATTGGATAGGGGAGTGTTATCAGGGGAGTGAAATCAGCAAGCAGAAACTCTAAATGCGCACTGTACAAATCTGTGACCAATAGTTACGTATGGGTCAGAGTCGTGGTGCATGACTCCGAAAGACGAATAATCGCTGCTCACGTTCGAAAGAAAGCAAACAAAGTTACTGCAGACAATTTTCAGACCAGTATATGACGAAAATATGAACAGATGCAGCTTTATGGAGAGCCGGACATAGTTAGAACAACAAAAATTAACAGATTACGATGGCTTGGTCATGTACAGCGTATGGACGACAATCGTTTCCCGAAGAAACTTTTTATCACCAAACCGGACGGCAAGAGAAGTGCAGGCAGATCAAAATCCAGATGGTGCGATGCAGCTTTTGCCAAGTAAGGGGAGTGTTATTAATTATGTTAATTATATGCTTCTTCTTACCAGTAGTGGCTTTGATATATTGATTTTGTCGTAATTGGACCCGTACGAAGTACGAAGGTCCTATACGTCTACTACAAACAATTTTAATGTAACATGGGGTAGATCGAGGTGGGAGTTGGGCATCTATTATCGTCTAAATATGACAAATCAACAATAAAAAAAATGTCCGTCCGTCTGTCCGTCTTCACTTATTTTCCCAAACGGAAAGATACATGCCTCCCATGATTCAAGTTCGAAGATGAGAAAAATCGATCAAGTGGTTCCGAAGATATGGTCGAGGAAGTGACCAAAAACATGCTTTTCGAGGGTCGGTGAAGCTTTTTCGCAGATATTTCAGCAAGTATAACACGGTGTCAAATGAAAGAATTTGATGTCAGAAAATTGGGAAAAATTTTTGTGGGAATCGGGATAGGGGTCGGGGCACCGGCACCAATGGAATCGACGAAATTGAGTTTCCTGGACGCATACGAAACCAGTTGTTCGTGTCTATTTCCTTAACTATGCAATATGGAGCTTCACTGTCAAAAGCAAAATTGTAGAGAAAAACATTTTAGCGAACACACAATCCTGGGATATAACCACTTCTAGAATTGGGAGGAATGATCGATATCTCTAGAACTATAAGAGGTACAAAGTTGCTTCCAAAGGCGAAACTGTAGGGCATAATATTTTAGCGAACAAGTGTCCCAGGGTTTTGGGTAAAAATGCCACAATCCTCGAATATGACCACTTCTAGAATTGAGAGGTATGACCCATATCTCTAGAACTATAAGGAGTAGGAAGTTGCTTCCAAAGGCAAAGTTGTATAGAATAAAATTTTAGAGAACACGTGTTTCATGGTGGTAGGGGAAAATGACCCAATCCTTGGATATAATCATTTCTAGATTTGAATGATCTGACATGTACTTCGGTAGGGCCTTTGACATTACCTTGGGTAATTTGGGGGGTGTCAAATGGTGTGGTATGCGTAATATAGTACTCCTTATGTACCTTAGCCTCTATCCACCTACTCCTACATCCTATCCTACCCGTGGTGACACCTGTCATAGTGAGCAACCCACATGAACGATCAGGTAACCAACCCTGGTGTATTAGTGTGGGTCACTTAGCAGAAGGATGAGGGGGGCTGTCTTCGGGTAGTACCTCAACGTCACGTAGAGCGAGGGCCGAAGGCAGTTAGGCGCTATCAAGATGGGATAGTACCTCAGCATGGTGGCGGATGATCTCAACAGCAAGGGACAACGGCAGCATGCAAAGTCCGAGTCAGCAGGACTACCATCACTCACCAACCCGCACTGGCCAGCGTGGTGTTTTAACGGCTAAAACCCCCCCGAAGATGAAGAGCACAACCAGGAAAAATCGGCCCTCAGTTCCCAGCCGCTCGTTGATCCCTGACTCCGACAACGGTCAGACCAGACGACGAGCAGAGGGTGCTAAGAATCCCTGGGTTACAATAGGTTGTCACACCGGACTATACATTGCCACGTATAACACTCGAACGCTATCATCGAACGAAAAACGTCTCGAATTGGAGTCAGCACTGGAAAAGATCAAATGGGACATTGTCGGATTGAGCGAAGTCAGGCGACGTGGTGAAGAATGCTTGAAGTTGAAATCAGGAAGCACTTTGTACTACCGTGGAAGCGATAGCCAAACAGCGATGCATGGTGTAGGACTGCTCATCAGCAAACGCTGGTCGAACCGTATAATCCAAATCAACAGCATCTCCGACAGAGTCATCTATGTGCGGCTGAAGATAAATACGATGTACAGTTTGAAAGTCATCCAAGCGTACGCACCGACGACGGATCACGACGACGAAGAAATTGAAAGCTTCTATGAAGATGTCTCCAAAGCGATTGAAGAAAACAGAGCTCAATATCAGTTGCTAGTCGGCGATTTCAATGCCAAATTGGGAAAAAGAGAAGACGTTGCAGAAACTTCGATTGGAACGTTTGGTTACGATCAGAGGAACGAACGAGGAGATACTTTGCTGAATTTTCTCCAACAACAAGGAATTTTCGCAATGAACTCATTTTTCTCCGGTAAGGTTCAGAGGAAGTGGACTTGGGCCAGTGCAGACGGCAGAACAAAGAACGAGATCGATTACATCATATCGAACCGCAAATCGATTGTCAAGGATGTTACTGTGCTTAACCGTTTCACAACAGGCAGCGATCATCGAATGGTGCGAGCCAAAGTCGTCTTGAACACACGGACAGAGAGAGAAAAGTTGGTCAAGAAAAAAGTCGTTTTAGACATGGAACGCCTGAAAGAACAAAGCGACGCATTTAAGGAAGCTATGGACAACGAACTGAACGGAACGAATTCACAAACTGCAACGATTGATGAGCTGACAGAAAGAATAGTGACCTCAGTGAGAAGCTTCCTGGAAACCAGATGCCGAGCTACATGCACTAAAGAGTCGAAGCTCAGCAAGGAAACGCTAGACCTAATAGCAGAAAGACTGGATTTGGTGAAAGGTGGAAAGCGAGACACTGTTGAATACAGAGACAAAACGAAAGCCATCAACAAGAAAATGAAACCCGATCTGCGACAATACAACGTGAAACTGGCCATGAACGCTATCGAAGCAAATGGGAATATGAAAGTATTACGAGCGAAACGGGCGAACGGGTACAGACAAATTTTTAAATTGCGCGATAAGGCGGGCGTCATACAAACAGATCAGGACAAGGTATTGGACATCGCGCGAGAGTTCTATGAGGACCTTTTTGCGTCGGTTCGAGCCAAACTACCGGCAGAAAGAGCAAAAGCGAGACCGGTGATAATGAACGTTGGTTCCGAAGATTTGCCGGACATAACGATTAACGAAGTACAGGCTTCGTTAGACGAAATGAAAAACAGAAAAGCTCCAGGTGACGACGACATTCCGATCGAAGCAATCAAAGAAGGCGGACCCACACTGCTCAAAATGACAACGGATCTGTTCAACAAGTGTCTCGAACAAGAGAAAATACCAGAAGCATGGGAAAACGCAGTCATCACTTTGCTGCACAAGAAAGGAGACATCACGAAACTGGAAAACTACAGGCCCATCAGTTTGATCTCGCACCTCTACAAACTGTTTATGAAGGTGATAACGAAACGGATCACAAAGAAGCTAGACTTCTACCAGCCGATCGAACAAGCAGGGTTTCGTTCCGGATTCAGCATAAATGACCACTTGCAAGTGATGAGAAGTCTAATAGAAAAATGCAACGAATACAAAATCATCATCGCGATATGCTTCATAGACTTCGAAAAAGCGTTCGATTCGGTCGAATTATGGTCGATTTTAGACTCCTTGGACGATTGTCGGATTGACTCGAGATAGACCCGGATGATAAAACATATCTACGAGCACGCAACGTCGTGCGTCAAACTGCATAAAACCACCGATAAATTTCGAATTGGAAGAGGAGTCCGTCAAGGAGATACCATTTCACCGAAATTGTTCACGTCAGCTCTGGAAACGGTTTTTTAAAAAGCTTGATTGGAGTGAACTGGGAATCAACATAAATGGGAAGTTTCTGAACAACCTTCGATTCGCCGACGACATTGCCCTGACATCAACGACTCTGGAACAGATTGAAGCGATGCTGTTGCAGCTCAACGAGGAAGCCCAAAAAATCGGTTTGAAGATGAACATGTCGAAAACGAAAGTGATGACAAACATCGATGGTGCTACACCAAGCAAGATCGGAGACGAGGAAATTGAAATCGTGAATTCGTACAAGTATCTCGGCCACGTCATGAAGCTCGGTCTCGACAACCAAACGGCTGAAATAAAGAGAAGGATCGGTCTCGGTTGGGCGGCGTTCGGCAAGTTACGGTACATCTTCAAGAGCAACATGAGCAACAGTCTGCAGAGGAAAGTGTTCGATATGTGTGTGCTGCCGGTCCTGACATACGGAGCCGAGACTCTCACGATCACCAAAGCATCAGCGAACAAATTGAGAGTTGCACAGAGGGCAATGGAAAGGGCAATGCTAGGAATCACACTCAGGGACAAAATGACAAATGAGTGGATCCGGCGACAAACAAGAGTCATCGATGTCATGACACGAATAGCGTCGCTCAAGTGGAATTGGGCTGGTCATATTGCCAGAATGACCGCCGATCGATGGACGAAAACTATAATG
>CM055403.1:131309887-131335637 GCA_029228625.1 Pseudolycoriella hygida | reverse complement strand
GGTCTGAGACGTACTTCGGTAGTGCCTTTGACATTACCTTGGGTAATTTCTATGGATCTTTGAAATTCTTACAGTTATAAAAGAACAGAAAACGTTGGATTGTTTGCTTATTTGTATATTTAGGTACGTTCGAGTCACTTTGCCACATCCAACAGAATAGATGTGGCAAAGAGACTCGAACGTACCTAAATATACAAATAAGCAAACAATCCAACGTTTTCTGTTCTCTTATAACTGTAAGAATTTCAAAGATCCATAGAAATCACCCAAGGTAATGTCAAAGGCCCTACCGAAGTACGTCTCACACCATTCAAATCTAGAAAATCTTATATTCAAGGACTAAGTCTTTTTCCCTATAACCCTGAAACACATGTTCTCTAAAATTTAATTCTCTACAACTTCGCCTTTGAAACCAACTTTCCAATTCTCATAGTTCTGGAGATTCGGGTCATCCTGTCCAGTTATGGAAGAGGCCATATACCAGTATTGGGTCGTATTTTCCCAAAACTCTGAAACACGTGTTCGCTTAAATTTAATTCTCTACAACTTCGCCTTTGGAACCAACTTTCTAACACTCATAGTTCAGGAGATCTGGGTCATCCTGCCAAAAATTGCCACAAACAAACAAACAAACAAACAAAAGTTTACCAAATTGACTAGTTAAAAATATTCGATTTGAGTCCATTTCCATACAAAACAGCAAAATTTTTTAATTCATATCTCCGGAACGACTGAACCGATTTTAATGAGTAAAAAGGCACTTCGGCCTAAAATTTTCCGTAGAATCTGGGAAAAACATTTTCCGGGGGGTACGTCGCTCAGGGGGGGGGGGGGGCTTAAGTCAAAAAGTTCCTGTATATATGTTCCTTACTCTACGAAAAAATTTCTTGTGAATTTTTTGGCGTGTAAGACTTGCGTCACGCCCACATAACAGGCGAAACCTCACTGAAACACATAATTGCTTATTGAGTTTGCCGCAACACATTTGATGTGATATTAGACCGCTCGCTACTTGAACGTTTGTTTTTAAACAACAACTGTCATTCTGATAAAAAGCCGCATACGAAAAAATTCATCAACAAAACAAAATCACACCGATATTTTTCGCCATTCAAACTAAGATCAAAATGACGAATGTGTTGAAGAATACTGCTGCTTTCGAGGGCTGCGAACAATTATATCTCAACGAAGATTTTGCCGATGTGCATTTTCTATTCGATGTAAATGGTGCTATTGAAAAGGTTCCGGCAAACAAAGCCAATTTAGCCATTCTCAGCCCCGTGTTCAAAACTATGTTTTACGGATCGTTGAAGGAAAAAGATGAAGTGTTGATCGCCGATGCCGACGCCAATGGATTCAAGGAATTTTTGCAGTTCTTTTATCGAGGTGAAGTTACACTAAGCATTGAACATATCGAGACCGTTGTTCGTATAGCCGACAAGTACGATGTTCTGGAACGTGTCAACGCTTGCGGTACATTTCTCAAAAGTCAACTGACAATCGGAAACATGTGCTGGGGCTACCAATTATCCGTCAACCTTAAAAATGAAGACCTGATCCGGTTTTTTGAGGATAAAATCTCCGATTCGTCGAAGGAAGTTCTTGCTACTGATGGATTTGTGCGCTGTGACAAAAGTGTCTTGGAACGATTACTTAAGCTGGATTTAAACTGCAAAGAAATCGATATTTTCGATGCGTGTCTTGATTGGGCCAAATGCGCATGCCAAAAAGACGCTCTGGATGAAACAGAAGCGGTGAATTTGAAGACTCAACTCGGCGATTGTTTGAAGTTAATTCGGTTCGGGTCAATGATAATCGATGAATTTTATGAGCGATATATGTTACATAAGGGCCTATTTACGTCGGAAGAATTCGAAGATATTATCTTCTCTATATCAGTAAAGAAACACAAATCGAAAATGTTTAATCAAACTCCGAGACGATACGAATGGGATGCGGATAATGTGCTGCAATGTAAGCGAACAACTTGTAGCGCTTCTCACCGATATCTGAGGAACGAGCCACTAGTTATTTAATTCAGCGAATAGCGGTGGCAATTCAAAGGGGAAATGTAGCATCAATAATGGGTACACCTCCTCGAAGCAAAGATTAGGAGAAGAAGTTTTTTATTTATAAATTGTAAACTTAATTGAATAAAAATATACTGAAGAAATATATTAAATATCCAGACGTAACCTCATTTTCATCAAGTAAAATTGTTTTGTTGGAAGGAATTAAAACAGCAATTACACATGATGCTACGGTAGTTGGAACAGAGGTTAAAGTAACTATCACCGAACGCGAAAATACCGGGAATCACTCTAACAAATCGCCGAAAGCACTTCATCAAGGCGCATACAGAACATGGGGCGGTGATAATCATTTGCAGCTGATGGTGACTTTACCAAAGCCAATTCTAATTAAATCACAATACATCTATGATATTGCACTAAAACTTCCATCAACCAATGACCCCTACTATTATTCTGAATGTCAAAAATCGGTGGAAATGGAAAACGGACAAATGATTCAATTTCATCCAAATCACAACAATCAAGCTGAGGGTTGGATCGCTGATTTACTCTTTAAAAGAGTTTCAGTTTTTCAATAAGAATATGAAAAAGAGCTCGGACTGTTCCAAATTTCGTGTCAAAAATCGTTTTCACCACACACACACTTGTTGCTTTCGTTTCAAAAATCGTTTTCACCACTTTCAACATCGTACACACAGCTTTGCTGAAAGCGAGGTGAAAACGATTTTTGGAACGAAAGCAACAAGTGTGTGTGTGTGGTGAAAACGATTTTTGACACGAAATTTGGAACAGTCCGAGCTCTCACTAGAAATAACTAGTTGCATCATGAAAATTAGTCCAGCACAATACCACCCGAAGCAATTGGAATGTTATCATTTTTTCTGAAAACTCAATAATAGTATATTACAAGTGAGGTCTAAACAGCCGGTAACATAAGGACGAAGTTTACAAAATCGAGCCGAAGGCGAGATTGCGTAATCATCCTTGTGTTACAGGCTGTTTCATTCATTTATTTATTTAACGTCCGACTAATGCAGTCGACGGTATTTCAATTACAAAATAGGAATTAGGTAACTTATCACAATTCGGATAAATAAGGAAAAGTACTAAAGTCAGTATATAACAGAAAATGAAAAAAAAAAAATAAATAAATAATAAACATAAAACATAGAACATAGGAGATATGTGAACGCACTCCTTG
This sequence comes from Pseudolycoriella hygida, assembly GCA_029228625.1. Taxonomy (NCBI): domain Eukaryota; kingdom Metazoa; phylum Arthropoda; class Insecta; order Diptera; family Sciaridae; genus Pseudolycoriella; species Pseudolycoriella hygida. The sequence continues at coordinate 131,332,403 of CM055403.1, read as the reverse complement.
TGAAATGTCATATTATTTCGTGCTCGTGCTAAAATGTTTATTTTTGTAAGCTCTATACGTTATAAGGTGTAAAATACAACTCAGTGAAATCGTAACAACTGACAAATGTAGGAATATGGCTGATTCCATCGGTACCGTAAATTGGGAACGGTCTTTCATCTTTTTCATTCTTTCAAAGTGATTCATTTATTTATTTATTTATTTAGCGTATGGTTTCTTACATCTATTACAATTATATATTTTTATTCTATTCTATTACAATTGTGAGTGACCGAGAGGTCATTACGACAGGTTCGGTTATTATATCTCAATTGCACATTAGATTTTAATACATTTCTATTTTTCACACTTATTCATTCGTAGTTGATTTGTTGTTCGATGCTATTGCCGGGGAGATTGGCTAGCCAACAGTTCCGACGACCGAGTGATGACTCTTTTGTCTGCTGGCACCTCACGAACCCATTGTGTGATCTGGGCGCCATCTTTCGTGTCTATTTTCGTTGAATGTGCCTTGATGACCAATTCATTGTACATTGCTAGTGTGAGTGACGTCACTGAATGCACGCGTTTTGTTACAGGCAATCGAATCCTGTAACTACTCAATTTAAACGAAGCATCGAAGCTTGGGTGAATTTGTGGACGTTCCTGAATTAAAATTTTTTGATGGAAAAAACCCATTCGTTACCGGGGATCGAACCCGGATATTCTTGATGGAATGCCAGCGCGTCACCACTGAGCCACCAAGTGATTCATAATAAAATGAGACAAAAAATGCCGTTCGCAATTTACAGGTCATCTGCTTTGTAAAGTTAGTGAATTTGCTTGCGTTCACCATTGTTTTCCATACAAACTGGTATCTTTTTTATAAAAGTGAACGAAAATACATTGGTGTACACTCAGTTTCTATAGCATTTACATTATTTACAACGGTAGAATGGTTTGTGGAATGAGCCATATATGAAGTTTTCTGGAAAAACGTTACTGGACGCGTAATCTCGCCTTGACCAAATCCGAAGACTGTAACATAACCTCAACGCCGACACTCACAAAACAATGAAAATCACGTAGATCAACAAGTGGAAGATGATTTTTTTTTTTTTTTTCAATAAGTAGTTTATTATCATTCCAGTAAAAATAGTGTGTGGAATACAATGTATGAGTATCTAGTTTCATTTCATGTCACATATATGTTTAAGGTTATAGTTCTTTGTTTATATTTTGAATTAGTTTAACTAATTTGTCTAGGGTTTAAATTTCGTATTAATCGTATGATTGCCACTGGTCACTGAATTGTTAAAATTACAATGCATTAAACGAATGGAACGTAACATACGTATTTAAACATCGTGGATGATATTACCAGTAGCCCACTAAATTGTCAATTACAATTGAGAAATCATCACTCAGCCTATCGAAAGATCTCCCGGCGAACATAATAAACTACAAAACAACAGAATTTGAATGATCCTATAGTGAATTAATTTCGTGATGATTCAATTGTTCTACATCCGAAGATATTGGTTAATCTTGACATCAATTAAATTTCAACGGCATCAAGTCAATCTATTGGACCTCCCGGCTTAATAACCGAACCTCTCCTCAAGAAGTCAAAGTGCCTGTAAATTGTATTGAATGTTAATTGATCTGCACGGAAGAAGAACTAGATATGGAACGAACCACACGACATTGGATCAACATACTGAATTCAAAGTTCATTGTGTTAACAACACTAAACAACAAAACTCTGGTCGATCGATACTTCAACGAATCGTAACACCTATCTGTTGGACCTCCCGGTTAAACACCGAACCTCTCCTGAAGAAGTCAACTACTTTTCGATGAACTCGATCGATATTGTTCAAAATGAATTGTATTTGTATTAATGATTTTATTATGGAAAAGCTTTACGAGTAAATAAAAATAGGTGTTACAAATATAAATCACAATTAATAAATTATAGGATTAGCCCTACGTCAATACTAGTAAATAACTAAGTACCAATTGATGAATACTACGTCAAAAATTTCAAGAAATAGTTAAACATAACCAAAGAGCCGTACGTATCAGAATAGATGTGCCAAACAGAATAGATGTGGTGAAAGTGAAGTGACTCGAACATACCTAAATATACAAATAAGCAAACAATCCAATGTTTTATGTTCTTTTACAACTGTAAGAATTTCAAAGATCCATAGAAATTACCCAAGGTAATGTCAAAGGCCCTAGCGAAGTACGTCTCAGACCATTCAAATCTAGAAAAGCTTATATCCAAGGACTAAGTCGTTTTTCCCTAAAGCCCAGAAACACGTGTTATCTAAAATTTTATTCTCTTTGCCTTTGCCTTTGGAAGCAACTTTCTACCTTTCATAGTTCTGGAGATTCGGGTCGTTCTGCCCAACTATGAAAGTGGCCATATACCACGATTTAGCCAAATTTCCCCAAAACCGTGAAACACGTGTTCGCTTAAATTTAATTCTCTACAACTTTGCCTTTGACAGTAAATCTCTATATTGCATAGTTAAGGAAATATAGACGAAAAACTGTTTTCGTATATGGCCAAGAATCTCAATTTCGTCCATTCCATTGGTCCCAGTGCCCAGACCCCTTTACCGATTTTCACAAAATTTTTTCCCCAGCTGTGTGACATCAAATGCTCTTATTTGACACCAAAATGAGGAATTTCCGTGCTATACTTGCTGAGATATTTGCGAAAAAGCTTCACCGACCTTCGAAAAACCATGTTTTTGGTCACTTCCTCGACCATTTTGTCAATTTTTCTCGACCGTTGGATCACAATAGTTATTTGGCTGAAGTGACAAAGTATGACAAAGAATGACAAAGTAATCTCATTAACTCAAAAATTCTTCATTCTGTTACTATGACTAGACCGCTATAATCAAGAAAAATGGCTACTTCAGCCAAATAACTATTGTGATCCAACGGTCGAGAAAAATTGACAAATTTTCAATTCAAATTAGATGAAAGTCGTATTCATCAGGATGTAAAAATCCAAAAATATGGTTCAGACATAAAACCAATGTAGTTCCATACAATGAAAACCTAACATTGTAAATAAAATGGTTACCTCATCATAACAAAATGGTGGTTCTCCACCAATCAGATATGACACAGAGCTTTGAAGAAAGTTTGAGACGAATTACCTTTGGAGTAATGACGAGATGGCACTACATGTGTTCATTTCAGATAGAAATCGCTAGACCCCGGTTGTACCGAGTATTGTTCATAATGAAACATCAAAATGTCGGTAATCAACCCCCTTCAATATATCAAGTTGCATGACTTGGCTGATGATTGGCACTAGATGCCGAAATATTGATGCTTCTAAAATGTTCAAGAACTCGGCGATCCTAGTTGAGTTCAACCTGAGCGTCGTTACAATGACAAAGTAATCTCATTAACTCAAAAATTCTTCATTCTGTTACTATGACTAGACCGCTATAATCAAAAAAATGGCTACTTCAGCCAAATAACTAACTTCCTCGACCATATCTCCGGAACCACTACATCGATTTTGCTCATCTTCGAACTTGAATCATGGGAGACATGTACCTTTCAGGGAAAAAAAGTTTAGGCTGATCGGTTGAGCCGTTTGGAAAAAAAAGTGGAGACGGACGGACGGACGGACTTTTTTTTTATTGCTGATTCGTCATCTTTATGGAGAGCCGGATGTAGTCAGAACTACCACAATAAACTAACTGCGTTGGCTCGGTCATGTACAACGAATGGAAGATCATCGTATTCCGAAAAAAAATCCTTGCAGGGCGTCCAAAATCCAGATGGTATGACGCAGCTCTTGCCGACTTAAAAACTGTAGGAGTATCCAGCTGGGAGGCGTTAGCTGCGGATAGGTCCGGTTGGAGAAGCATGTTGCAGAAGGCCAAGACCCTTAATGGGTTGTAGTGCCGGTTAAGTAAGTAAGTAAGTAAATAAGAGTTAAGGGGCCATTCATAAATAACGTCCTATCCTTAAGAGAGGGAGGGGGGGGGGTATAGGGAAACCGGACGAATTTGAACGTTGGGAGAAGGGGCCGGACGAATTTGAACGTTGGGAGAAGGGGAGTGGTTGTTAGAAGCGTGACGACCGGTTGAGAATTTGTGGTTTTATCAAATTTCTGTCAAGAATTTATATCTGGGAGCACGTCCGAGGTTGTTTGTCAAGAGAGAAACGCAGACATAGCCAAAAATGTTGCTGTAGTTTGTTTGACAGTTTATAAGAAGAAAAATGTACATAAAAATCGCAAAAGTATTCATTCTACAATGAAAAAAATTTTTTTTTGGTGAACTCAAATATTTTATTGAGAGAGAGGGGGGGATAATGAAATCACACATAATTATTTGGGGGGGGGGGGGAAGGTCAGAAAATTGTCAAAATAGCCGGACGTCATTTATGAATGGCCCCTAAGGCAATATTTGCTTAGATACGTTCGAGTCTTTTTGTAACATCTATTCTGTATGCGTACGGGTCCCCGGCATGTGTTTTATAATTTGATTTTAAGCTCAAAATTTCATGAAAATTCGTCACGAAATCGAGTGTTTTTGCTGTTTTTGCTCAGTAAAATTTTTTAGCTTAAAATCAAGTTATAAAAAAAGAATGCATTTTTTTGGCTCCGAATTGGTTAGAATATCAACTGCTATCAAAAAAAAATTATTTTTGTATGGCCAATATTTCGAAATAAATGAGGAATTTCACACGCCTGTTACATGTTATATGTATATTGTGATAATCTGCTTAGCAGATTAATCCAAATTAAAAAAATAACCGAAACAAACTCACAATTGTTTTACTTCCAATTTGTTCAAACGAAATGGCATGCATCCAATCGTAGGATCTGGATTGCATAAAAGGCGAGTTGACATAGTCTGAGTATCATTCTATGGTCATCGTTGCTGATATACACATGGTCTTAAGACATGGTGTACTGATGAGTCGTAAACGACGAAATCAGCACTTTTAGTTTTTCTATTTTTGTTAAACAATTGGAAGTAGGACTAACAATTGTGAGTGGCTTTTAAATGATGTTTTTGGCACAACTTGTGTTAATTGTGAAAATTCATGAAAATTCACGAAGATTCATCGAAATTCATGAAAATTGCGAATATTCGTGAAAATCAAGAAAAATTTTTTCAAACCAAGAAATGTTTTCACTGCCTTAGTTGAAAATTGTAGAAATTAAAGCGATTTCTTTAATTTTTGTCAATTCTAACCGACAATCAATCAACCGACCTTACTCCGGTCTAGCCCTTGTAATAAATTCTGTAGTGTGATAACTTTTGCAAGGAAACAGAAGAAAGTGCAGAGGAGTTTTTTTGGAACCACAGCGTTAATATTTACCTTTCTAGAAACAGCACCATCTTACCATCGAAAATCACTGGAGGCGTAGATTTTGCCTCTGCCAGTATCGGTGCGGGTCGGTTCCTGTCGAACAAATAAAAACCAAGACACTTCTTCACTAAAACGTTTTTATTCCTTACTACAATCACGCTAAAAATTCTTATCCAAAAATACAAAATTGAGAAAAGCTAAAAGAGTTAAAAAACTCACAAAAATTCCAACGTAAGCAAATTTTAAATTACTGTACGAGTCACTCATTTTATTGCAAATGGAGCTTTTAAGTTTCTCGATTTTACATTTCGTTTTAGAAATTTTCTTGTGAATTGCATTGCTCAATCGAAAGTATTTTCCAGGTAAACGTTTCTCAGCGCCTTTAGTAAGTTGATAGATTGTCATTGCGTCATCGATTTCTAAATGCTTGTTAAAAAATTTGCGGTAAATGGATAAAGTGTCCGTCATCCTGTTTTCTTTCTCGTAAACCGGTAAACTTTGATTAACGTTAAACACATTAGGTAGATCGGTTTCCTTGCTTGTTCTGGTGGTGCTTGACGACAAAGATGACGACGTTGAGTACTTGTAATGACCATCATCACGACGTGTATTGTCCAATTTTTCCCTTGGAATGAGGGAACTTCTGCCACTTTTTCGTAAAAGCAATTTATTTGGCAAACGCATTTCACACTTAGATTTTTCGGACTTTAAGATTTTTTAATTAAAACAGAATTCTTCAAATTCAAGAAGCGTTCGCTCGCTCAGTTCTAATAAGACTGACGAGTCTTTTCGAAAACTATTTGAAAATGATTTACTGATCGTAAGAAAGAAAAGTGGGGGATAGAAAAGAGGGGACAGAAGTTACGAAAGCCCCGTGCGATTTCGTAGCAGACAGTAACTGGACATATAAACTTTGTATTTTAACATTTAAGGTTGACAGTTTCTGATTATTTCTACTCCTAGCAGTCTAACTTTGTTGGTGATCACCTTTAGTTTTATGGACCCATTCAATTTTTGCTAATAAGAATGTCAAAATTTGCTTTTCTGATTGTGGAATCTTCTAATACAGAAGACATAGAGGTTTTTGACGTGAGGGTTCTCACAATCTTGGTGAGCAATGTGATAACCATATTAGAAGTGAAGATATTAGAGAAAATTTAGAGGTCCTATCGGTGGAAGAGGCAGTAAGAGAGTTAAATTTCTATTATGCCCACATACGTCAGAAATGATACCGAGAAAAAGCAATTGTCATGAGACAAAACGTCAGCGCTATCTTCTCACCATATTTCATTTATCATTTAATGTCATAATTTAATGATGGATGTCTCCTACAGCTGTGTAAAACTTCGTAGTCAACCTATGAGATTATGAGCCCTTTTTATTCGTACGAGTGTTGCGATGACTGGACAACAAGGTTTTAGTATTTTCACATTGACCTCAGGCTAAATACCTGAAATATCGGTTCCAAAGGGTAAAAAAATACATATTTTGTATGGAGAAAATTTGCTTTTGGCGAATGATTCATTTGGCAATTTAAATAAAGCGGACCAAAGTCTTCATTGCTGAATGTAATGGAATTTCTCAACTATTTTTTGGAAAGTTTGTTGCACATAATGACATAGAAGCGAAATATACGCTAATGTGTAGGAGTGCCCCCGGAGACACAAGTCCACATACGAACAAAAAATTTAGCAAAATTTTTTTCATAGAGTGCGGAACCATATATATACAGCTAAGTTTTGACTTCTCCCCGAAAAATGTTCAAAGATTTTCATCGTTTTTAGAATTTTCGATTTTCAAAACAATTTTAGTTTTCCAAGAAATTTAACTTTTCTAAAAATTTAGAATTTGCTAAACAAATTTATTTACTAAAAAATTTTGTTTTTAAATTTTTTACTTTTTCAAAAATTTTGAATTTTCAGATAAAAATCAGTTCTTGAAAAACTCCAAAAAATTTAAGAACTTTTTTTCAACAGTTCTGTTTTTCAGTCGTAACATCACACTACCAATATCTCTTCAATATTGGCCGGCCGTATGTTCGCAATCTGTTCAAGTATACCAAAATTAGAATATACCAAATGTCCCAATTAGAAAAATTAGAAAAATGCCTAATTAGTTTTATAACTTTTCTGTTAAATAACCGTCATTTAACAAATTAGTTCGAATTATTTTTGTGTCAATTTACTTTTTAGTTTAAAGACGGTTTTATGACAAATAAGTTAAAAAATAAATTTTTACTTATTAGTTATAAAACGGTCCTATAACCAAGAAGTAATTTTTGAACGAATAAGTTATAAAACCGTCCTTTAACCAATAAGTTAAAGAAATACTTATTAGTTGCATGACGGTTATTTAACGAAAAAGTTACTAGCTCGTTTCTTACTTTCAACTTTTTAGTTAAATGACCGTCCTGCCACTAAGAAGTTTTTGGAAATTGAATTCAACTAATAAGTTATGCGACGGTCACTTAACTGAATCGTTCTTTAATTTTTCCATTTTTTGAAAAATTTTCCAACTTAGATATCAGTATTCAGTAAACCTTCAACAAGAAAGCACGCAAATTTTTATTTCAAGAAAATGATACGTTCAAGCGTACTCTCTAGTTTCGATTTCTAGATTTCGAAGAACGTGTGCAGGAACTATCCCTGCTTTATCCTTTAGCCTGTGTCATTGTTTGATCTTTTTTGTCTTTAGCAGGGAAAGCAGTTTCGTTCGCACTTTCTTGAAAAAAGTGGAAATTAGTGTCCGTAACAACCAATTTTTTTGATAGACAATTAAATGCAGTCCGTATCCAAAACAAAATTGTGAAAAATTGAAATAATTAAAACTAAACTAGTTTTGCAGAGTTTTTGGCCTGACCTGAAACCTAAAAACGTGAAATTCGAAAAAAATTTAATCGATCTGAGCAAGCAACAAAATCCTTCCATTAATTCTTGGATTGCGCTCTTTTCTCATGGCTCAAATTGCCATGAGAATACGGATCTAGGAAATTCATGTTCGGGTCAGGTCACCTTAGAAAAAGCTTACGTTATCGTGAAAGCCGAGTCGAAATTCAGGTAAAGTGTTCAAATTATAAAAAAACATAACCAAAGACCCGTACGTATCAGAATAGATGTGGCAAAAAGAATAGATGCGGCAAATAGATTAAATCTTTCAAAGAGACTCGAACGTATCTTAATATAGGAATAAGCAAAGAATCCAACGTTTTATGTTCTTTCATAACTATAAGAATTTCAAAGAACCATAGATATTACCCAAGGTAATGTCAAAGGCCCTACCGAAGTAAATCACAGACCATTCAAATCTAGAAATGGTTATATCCAAAGATTGGGCCATTTTTCCCTAAAACTCTGAAACACGTGTTCTCTGAAACTTTATTCTCTGTAACTTTGCCTTTGGAAGCAGCTTTCTTCCTCTTATAGTTCTAGAGATATGGGTCATCCCTCCCAATTCAAGAAGTGGCCATATCCCAGGATTGGGGCATTTTTACCCAAAACCCTGAGACAGGTGTTCGCTAAATGTTTATTCTCTACAACTTTGCCTTTGACAGTGAGTCTCCTTATTGCATAGTTAGCCAAGAAACACAATTTCGTCAATTCCACTGGTCCCAAAGAATTTTTTTTCAATTTTCTGACATCAAATCCTTTCATTTGACACCAACATGAGCAATTTCCGTGCTATACTTGCTGAGATATTTGCGAAAAAGCTTTATCGACCGACCGACCCTCGAAAAACCATGTTTTTGGTCACTTTCTTGACCATATCTCCGGAACCACTTCATGGATTTTGCTCATCTTCGAACTTGAATCATGGGAGGCATGGACTTTTCAGGGGAAAAAAGTGTAGGCTGATCGGTTGAGCCGTTTGAAAAAAAATTGGAGACGAACGGACGGAGGACGGACGGATATACATTTTTTTATTGTTAATTCTGCCAACTGCAACCTCGATCTACCCCATGTTACATTAAAATTGTTTGTAGTAAACGTATAGGACCTTCGTACTTCGTACGGGTCGAACAATCAAGGAATATGCGATTAAAAACAAAAAGTTTAAAAACGGTCAAATGACGGTTAATTGTATTGCCTATGAGTGGAAAAAACTTATAAGTTAAAAGACGGTTATATAACCGACTTTTGATTAATTAAGAAAAGGAATGACATGTTATACTTTTTAGTTAAATGACCGTCTCATAACTTTTTAGTTAACAACCCTTTTACAACTGGGCAACAACGGTTATATTACCGTTATTACAACGTTAGAATAACGTCATTTTAAGCAATTAGTTAAAATTTGTTGCGTTTAACCTAGGTTAATAAACCGTCATTTAACCGTTTTTTAACTACAAAATGCTACGGGCCCGTACAGCAATTATTTCTTCGTTCAGTGAATTGTTGGTGAATGTTGTCAACGTTCACTGAGAGTGTCAAATTTCTACCCATATGTCGGTGATATGGGTCGAGTGTGACAGCTGTCATGATTATCACAACAAAAACCATCTTTAAAAAGGAAACGTGACGCAAGTCTCTTTGTTTCTTCTTCCAAAACGACTGATATCAATAGGCAACGACGTTGTTCTGCACTACACAGCAGAGGTGGCGGACCATCCTACTTATCGGATAAGCTTATTCGCGGGAGTTCCTTGCGGAATGACGTACTCATACTTCCGAGGCATTCGTCATGGCAATCTCCTCTGCCGTGCAAATCATTGAGATGAAAGAGAGAAAAGATTTCGTTTGAAAAAATCCATACAAAATCATTTCTCTGTTTCATCGCAAGGTTTTTATGATTTGCACGGCAGTCCTGATGTATACAATGTTAGAAACATTGAAGTATTTTTGTTTTTGTTGAAAAATTGTCGAAAATTACGGTATTCGCAGTTTGATGAAAACAGTACGCGAGAGAGAGAATCTTGAGATCTTAAATTTTTGGATTATAGCTAAATTTCGTTAAAAATGACCTAGGGAAAACATAAATTGGTAAGAAGGAGTACAATAAGTAGAGTAAGGGTGCCCAATGTGGAACACCAAAAAGAGAATGCAAATAACAGAGTTGAAATGTCTCGAAATCTAGGAGCAAGTTATTTGGGAAAGATTAGTGAAGTATTGTGCGGCTTGTTGGAGAATAAGGGACTTCTAAAATTGATAGATTAGAAATTTTTCAACATTTTCGAAAGTAAGTGAATTTTGATTGTATTAAATGTGGAACGCTTCAAAACATGAAGAAATTTTTCGCAACTTTTTTTTCTTTCAAAAGAAGTTGACAATCGAGTGTTAAGAGTTACAGCAGAAAATAAATTAATTTCGTCTTTCGAACCCTTAAACGATGATATGTGATGCAAATGTGGAACATGCCGCTAATATGGAACGGTATATTGAATAATGTACTGTTCCACAATAGCTGCATGTTCCACATTTGCATCACATTAACACTCAACTTATACACACCTTTACGTCCTTTTAGGCATGTCGTCTTCAAAAAGTAGAAAATAGAATATATTTTAATCGATGTCCCACCGAAAACTTGTCATTACATGTATATGTGCACTTCACGGAAATTATTCATTACATGTATGTTAGGGAAACTTCTCATTACATGTATATCTGCATGTAATGACGCGTTTTCGGATGTGACACCGATTAAAATAGCATACAGCGGGGAGTGCTTAGTAAGTCATCCATTCAGGATCATTTCGTGACACTCGCAAACTCATTCGTGTATTTTTAAGCAACTCGCTTTAAAAACTGTTTTTTGACTCGTGCAGTTGTATACCTGGCCTTCGGCTCGGGATACAAATTCTACACTCGTCAAAAAACAGTTTTCAAAGCGTTTTGCTTAAAAACATCCTCTTGAGTTTGGCTCATTTCACAAAATTGATCCCTCATGTAATGACATACTTCCGCACCCCCCACTGTAATCTACCATTCCCTTTCAATCCGAACGAACAAACATGGGTGTTCCACATTAGGAACACAGAAAAAATTTTCTTGTCTCGTCTCTTTCTTCTATATTTCCAAATTTTAAAAGAAGGTAACAAGGTATCTTTTCAGTATTAGATTGAGACGGTTGACTCATTCTCTAAAGTCAGCTCTTAACACGTGGTTCCTGGATGATGGCGTAATAGGTGATGAATTCAACACTCTTTTAGAGGATGTTAGAAGTGCTTTAGCATATTCAGACTAATCGGGCCTGACGCTCAACCCAGCAAAGTGCAAAGTCTACTTTATCAACACCCCGCCAGAGTCAAAAGAGGAGATGCTCGAGAAACTGAATACTCTATTGCCAGGAATTAAAGTCCTCGATGACTCTTCGTTCATGCTCCTCGGTGCACTGATCTTGCATGAAGGCACCAGCGATTCATTATCTAATGGTCTAAAAGCTGTCAAAACCATGTGTAGGCGACTTCCACTCCTGGACATTCACCCGTCTCTGAGATTATTATGAAGCTAGCTCTCTTCTCCTCGATTTCTATACTTACTTCGTACGCCCCCAACATTTTTACATCCAGATAAACTAGCAGAGATCGACGAATACTACCTGCAGTCACTTGAAACCATCACTAACAACAAATTCAGCAGCACATCGTGGACTCAAGCCTCTCTGCCGTTGTCTTTAGCCGGACTTGGAATAAGAAAGACGATATTTTGGCTAAGACTCATATACGCCTTTTCGATGTAAATTTATTGTCTATAATCAGTGAGTACCCTATCGAACTGACACCGGCAACAATGGAGCTGAAAAAGATACAGAGTTCTTGGGATAATTTGCGATCCAAATCAATTTTTGAAGAGTTGCTATCATCAAGTGGTCCAACCGACCGGGCTCGACTACTGGCGTCATCCACAAAAACATCTTCTAAGAGGCTCCAGGCAGTTTCATCCCACCAACTTGGACTTCTTTTGCACAACGACTCAGCGAGAGTTGCAGTGCCGCTTCGGTTGGGTAATAAGGTTTGCGAGCCTCATCTGTTTGTTTGCGGGGAAATGGTGGATCCCAAAGGTTACCACGGTTTATCATACAACAGCTCTAAAGGAAAATACCCACGCCATGGTGAGATTAACAAAATTTTCTCGATGGCCTTTACTTCGGCTGTGTTTCCAAACAACCCCGAACCTTATGGTCTGTCTCGACGCGATGGCAAACGCCCTGACGGAATAACCAGCTACCATTGGAGCCGGGGTAGACCTTTGCTATGGGATGTGACAGTGGTGAAGTCAATTGTATCCAGTTACTTAAACGTCACTTCCAGGTCCAGGCACAAACATAATGTCTGCATCGATCTGAAAACAACATATAACTTTACGCCACTCGTCTTTGAAACTCTCGGTGCTGTCGGTCCAGAGACAAAGCTGTTTTTGAAACACCTGGGGAAACTTGTGAAAAAAAAAACACTGGCGAAGCTCGTTCCCTAGACTTTCTGCTCCAGCGGGTATCGGTCGCGATTCAGTGAGGAAATGCCATTTGTATTCGCGACACGTTTGGTGATTGTCGTGATTTTAATGTCTTCTTGTGATTATTGTGGTGATATTCATCTTTATTGTGATTTATTATGATAGTATTTGTAGTATTTTGTAGTAGTGATTTTACCTAATTTTATTTTAGTAGTTGTCAATCGTTGAAAAGATCTTGGGTTTACAGGCGGTAAATTCCACCTTTCCCCAATAAGGTGGATCGAAAATGACTTTTTTTTTAATAGCTTACCTCCGCACCAAAAAATAAGATCTATGGGACGCCAGGATTCCGCTGATATAGATATTTTTTTAAAGTCAATTTTAAGGTATGCGCCATCGCTTTGAATAGTTTCGTCAACTTTTAGTGGTACATGGATACTTCTCTTCGGGTCTAAGCACACATAACTATCGAGTGGCATGTATAAATATACTTTTCATTACATCGAATACGAAACTTGTATATTTCTCTTTCCAAATGAGACGCGAAAATTAAAAAATGCACCTCTCAGTAGGACTTAGAATGCTATGGGAACCGAAAGTATTTTCGGCCCTCTAAACAGAGGTGCGAAAATAAACAGAGGGACGAAAATTTTTTCGGTCCTCTAAACAGAGGTGCGAAAATAACTGACACAGCAAAAAAACTTCGACACTTCATTGAGTTTACTTCAATCAAAGTGTAACAAATTTGAGCGCCAGTGCTACCGAGATTTTTTATGCGGAATTAAACATGATATTGTTGACGAAGGAAATATTATTTTTTTTTAAATTAGTTTTGTCTTTCTAGTTTTGTAAGGAAAAACTGCAATATTCTCGTAGTTCTTGTTATGTGAATCACTTAGTTTTGGATGTGTATCATGAGTTTTGAATGTGTATCATTAATTTTGGATGTGGATCATTTCGCGTGAGAATCACAATAGTTATTTGTGTACGTGCTATGGACGATTGATTTTAGGCAATTTCGCGAACTAAGCAGGTGCACATACAGCCATGGTAAAAATGAACCGTGGAATCTATAGTACAAAACTCAAACATTTTGTTCATTTAATGACACTTGCTTGCAGTGCTTAACACGTCTGCTTGCTACTACGAGATTGAGTTGCCAGTGAGTTGGTTTTAAACTCAGTCGCAGACGGATTTGTACCGATTGTTAGATTTGTAAACAAAACGAAACTGATTGAATCGTTCCAGTCAATTGAAGTTGAGTGTAGTGCCATCGTACGCCTTACCGGAAAAGGCATTGTTGGGAGAACCGGTATTCTACTCCTACTAGTTTCTCTCCTAGTTACATCCATAGATGGCAATGGGGTTGTCGCACAGCTTACCACTGGCACAGTAAAACTTTCCGGTAATGAAAGGATCTCAAAAAGTAGAACCACAAACAGCGAAACTAGTAAATAATGATCTAGCCTCTAACCCTTCATGGGTTGTAAGGCATATTATTATTATTATTTATATGCTGTTGCTGCTATTACTGCAGTGATGTTTAAATCATAACAATTCCAATGAATAAATTATTGACCTTTGTTGAATTTATTAATGAGTAAGCTTTCGTTTCGAGTTGCATTTTTTAATTTTCGCGTCTATTTGGGATTCGAAAATTACAAGATTCGTATTAGTTGTAATGAAAAGTTGTGTGAATCACATGTGACGACGTAAAAAATTTCAACCTGTGCGATTGCCGCCCTTGCCTTCGGCGCGGGCTGCAAATTTCGCACACGGTTGAAATTTTTCACTTTCGTCCCTTGTGATCCAAATAACTAATGGGACCGATGGGACCTGGGCAACGATTGCGCAAAGTTTCCTTTTTCGAAATGTGTCGATTCACTGTAGAAAAAAGTCAAAAAGTGTTCCCGCCTATGGCATACTTTGTGGAAAAATCGACTAAAGATCGCTTAAAAGTTATCAAACATCACCCTATTCTAATAATAGGAGCTGACAATGACATTTAAAGACCGATTTTAACATCAAAAAAGAATATTTTTTATTTGAATTTGAAAAACTTTCGAATTTACAAATTATATTCAAACGAATTAAATTTCAGGCGTTCAGTGCGACTTTTCAATCGGACTGCCGAGATCGAGTCTTGTTTGGCCTGTCCTGCTGCTACTGCCGATGATTCTGTCACTATTTTCACGAGCCGTTCGGTTGCCTGGGTTGCCTGTGATTCTTTTTTGATGTTAAAATCGGTCTTTGACACTGATCGGACACTGATAGACAAACCCCATTCTCAAAAATGATCTTCAATAATATGTGCATACAAACGAGTACGACCTAATCCGGTTGATTCCTGCTTCGCTTACGGAGCATTCGTCAAATTAGAAGGAACCCAGGCAGAAACATGGAGCAAAATCGACAGAAAATTAATATTTTAAAGCTTTCCCAGGTGATCAGGAATGCCAATCTTTTCAAAAAATTGAATTTTAGGCTGGCTGTATATACGTTTAGGGGTCATCCCTAAATTACGTAACGCTAATTTTGCGGTCTAGACTCCCCCCTCCCCCCCTGTCGTAACACACCGTAACGTTGGCCGAAACCCCCTCCCCCTTCGTTACGTAACGTAACAAAACATGGTAAAAAATGAGAAAATTCTCGTTTTGGTACAATTGCACCCATAGAAGTAATATTTTACTATGTCTGCTGTACCTTCGGCAGATTAAAGTCCACCCGCAATGGTCTTAAGACAAGGTGTACTGATGAGTCGTAAACGACGAAATCAGCACTTTTAGTTTTTCGATTTTTGTTAAACCATTGGAAGTAGGATGAAGAATTGTGAGTGGCTTTTAAATGTAACAAAACATATTTTTGAAGCAACGTAGAAAGAATAAAGACTGTTATAAGTACAAAACTGGTCTTGTGTTATTCACTATCCACTGTAACGATCCACAATCATAACGTCACAGTGCTTCAAGATCAAGCGAAGTACAAGGGAAGACTGAATGATATGAATTTCCGAAAGTTATTTCATTACTGTCATTTTTGTTAACTAGTTAAAATATAAAACATTCGTCAAAAGTAAACGAAAAAATCTGCGGTGCCAAAAGGAATTGAAATTAACGGTTTTATGTTCGATATTTTCATATAGGAAGAAAAATGTTGAGGTTCGAGCGTTACGTAACGCCGATGCTAGACCCCCTCCCTCCCCCTCGTAACTTTCCGTAACGCTAGAGGAATACTCCCTCCTCCCCCTCGAGCGTTACGTAATTTAGGGACGACCTCCAAGTGAATATATCCAATTTGCTTGCAGTGTTTCTCCACATTTTTAAGTAGAGGTAACTTCTTTATAGTAACGGTCAGACTGTCAGTCTGTGCACTTTCTTCAATCAGCTGTCCGATCAGCTGTTCGATCAGCTGTCCAAAATGAATTTTCAATGGGCTGTCCGAAACGAATTTTCAATGTGCTGTCCGAAATGATGTTTTGAGCTACTTTATGGTAACGGCCAGTCTGCCCGCCTGTGCACTTTTTCTCATAGGCTCTTCGACAAGATCGTTTGATTGGCTATCCCGCAAGACTATTCGACAAGCTCTCCTGTGGAACCTTTCGATGGGTTTTTCGGTAAGACCTTTCGATGGACTTTCCGGTAAGACCTTTCGATGGGCTTTCCGGTAAGTCCTTTCCAGGTACTCTCCGGTAAGACCTTTCGATGGGCTTGAAATTAGTGAAAATTTTACTGATAACTGTGATTCCCGGTTAATTACGGATTTATACGCTGAACAATTATTGATGTTGTCAATTGATTTAATTTACCGCTACTTTCTAACACCAATCCCCACCAATCACCAATTCCCAGAAAACATTCCTTTAAATAGTCCCTGCGTATAAGCCTCGTTCAAAATAATGCTAAAGAGATCAAAAATATTGAGTCGGTCAATCTACAATTTTACCTAGAAGTTCGCACGGTTCAAAGTTTAGGCAAGTTTATAAAAAAGTCACTGCATTTGAGAGGCATATGTCAGACCAATTTTTTGCTTTTAGAATAATGCTTCACGTTCATCAAAAATAATTTACGAAAGATCTATTCGCAATCATTTGTTGCATTTTCAGTTTATTTCCACAACGGTTGTAACACAGTGACGTACGATGTCCACAGTTGTGAATGATAAAAAGCGAATTTGGTTGAGTTGAAATAAAATTCAAACTCATTCTCATCCAGAATGGAGTAAAAACTTTAATGTACACTGGAAACGAATCTCTAAATAAATGTCTGCATGTTTCAGAGCAGAGATAAAAAAGGATTTTTCGTGTTGCCACGATGTTGGTATGTAAAACAAAGTGTTCTCTTAACATGTCGGTAATTATTAATCCCGAAAATGATAATTTCGAGCTGAACTGAAACCATTCAAATTATTACGATCCCGCAGACCAGACGGATGTTCGCCGATGCATAATTAAAGTTTTCAGAATATTATAACAATAATTCATAATAAATGAAATTTTATGTAAACCAACGAAAGAGAATGGTGGATTTTCCTAAGGACTCAGCTCAACCATATTCAGATTAATCATAAATGTTGGCAAATTAAACAAATAGGAAATGGCTAATGTCGTGTATCATCATCACAATATACCACAACTTTATCAAAATCCCTTCTATGGTTATGCACGTAAACGGAGAGTGACGTATGTAATGCATGCAATTCAGCAAAGTATCCCTGTTACTCTAGACTAATCTGCATTATATCGCATAATACTAAGGGCAAATGAAAATTTATGTTCCAATAATAGTCTTGTTTGTATCTAAACTAATATTATTGTACCGGGATAACATAAATGTGCAAATTCATTTTACTATTGTTCATTGTTTTATAAAATTCGCATTGTGATTGTAACTATGTCTTATTGTTGTGGAGAATGAAACTTTCTTCCAAATAAGTCGGAGAGTGGACTGCCTTTTCCCATTATAGTTGGAAATTAATCGGTTTATTTGCTAGTTTTCAAACTATTGTCGAGTTGTAAAGTATATCAGAAAACGGAATAGAAAATTGAAATTAAAACACAGTTTCATATGCATCGTGTTTCACGTTATGAGTTATGGAATCTACTCCATGCTCCATTGAAAATTTTATCTGAAACAGAACTAGAGTGGTCTCCAGGCGGAAGTGTACGCAGTGCTGATTTTAAGCACAGGAAGCACTGCCGCAAGATGCGTGCGTTAAGGAACTCTTCTTTCGCTCTGAAAGTCAAGCAGCATGCAAGGTTTTTACGACGGACCGTTTTGTGAATTTAAGTCATAGGACAGACTATGGCTATGAACCAATGAACGACGTATGCATACAATCCAACAAGTTTTCTGAATTATACGACAATTCGTTGTCTAAAAAAATTTTCGGAAAAACGTAAAAGTTAAGGGACTCGAAGTGAAACTTAACGGAGTAACTTGAAAGCGAAAGCTCATTTGGCCAATGTACATAGGTTCTCATTCGACCAATCTAATCGGTTTAGTTTGTACTCTGATCAAAGCCTGATTAGCGTCTGCTCACAAAGTCTACAGGATCGTTACAAGTCACAGAAAAACTAACTTATTATAAGGTGGAACCAAGAAAAATGGTACAGACCCACTAGCCGGATTCAGCTAACTTTCCATTGTACATCGACGTGGTACTGTATGGTACTTAATCGCCAAAAGTTAATATAGGTTGATAGGTACATTGGTACAAAAATTGCAGACGTAATAAAAAACGTTGTTCGCAAACATACCATGAAAAATGACAAATTTTTCATATCCGTTTGATTCTCTAGCATTATTTGGCTAGTTTGGCCGATTCTCAAGACTTAAAAGGTGCCACTCGTACATGCGCCACTATGTTTTGTTTTATATTTACGCCAATTTATTTATTTGTTTATTCAAATGACTTCAAGAAATTTTACAATATTTGTCTTACAAAATTTTTTGCAATTCACCGACAAAAACTCGCTTTTTCGTGCGTCATTTCTGTAGCGGGGGGCAAAATCCCCCAGTGTGTTATCGTCCAAGACGATAATATTGTCTACTGATACAATATTATCGTCCATGACACAATAATATCGTCTAGTGATACAATAATATCGTCCATGAGACAATAATACCGTCTAGTGATACAATATTATCGTCTCATGGACAATAATACACTGGGGGATTTTGCACATCCCCATTCCCCATTTCCATGTCGCATGAAGTCATTTTGCCGCACTAGTGCGATGAAGGTTTTTTTACGCACTACTGGAATTGAATTTTTATATTAAAAGAAAATCTCGTTTTTGTCGGTGAATTGCAAAAAACGTTGTTTGATACACGTTACGTATGCTGGTAGTTTAACGCACACGATGTGTTGTCACATCTAGTGGGTTAAACTACCTTCACACGTAACTTGTATCAAAAATTACTATTTAAACACTACAATTTATCACAGTACAATAGCAATGTCGCAGGTCATACTTCATCGCTTTACAAAAAAAAATTCAATTTTTATGGACAATTTGTTTCTCAGAATAATGATGGTCTTAGGTTAGGTTAGGTTGAAGTGGGTAGGGCTCGGCCCTTGCACCTAAGCCTCTATTGGGCCTATGAAGGGTTTACCCGCTCCCGCTTTAGCAAGTGTGTCTGCTTCTTCGTTTCCTTTAATTTTACTGTGCCCTGGGACCCAGACTAAAGTGACTGTGTTGCTGTTACAAAGTAGCTGTATGCTTTCTCTACATTGAAGGACCGCTTCAGAGTAGATTTTGTAGACTTCAGTTGCTTGAAGGCCGCTCTGGCTATCAGAGCAAATGAAAATGGCTTGGTTTTGAGTTTCGGTAGATATGAGCTCTGCTAGGAATATGGATGCATATAGTCCGAGGGCGTGGGTGTCAAATGGTGTGTTATGCGCAATATAGTACTCCTTATGTACCTTAGCCTCTGTCCACCTACTCCTACATCCTACCTACCCGTGGTGACACCTGTTATAGTGAGCAACCCCCTGAACGATCAGGTAACCAACCATGGTGTAGTAGTTTGGGTCACTTAGCTGAAGGATGAGGGGGGCTGTCTTCGGGTAGTACCTAGACGCTACGTTTAGGGAGGGTCAAAGACAGCTAGGCGCTATTAAGATGGGATGGCGACTTAGCATGGTGGCGGAGGATCTCAACGGTAAGAGACAACGGCAGCATGCACAGTCCTAGTCAGATGGACTACCATCAACCAACAAACAAACACGGATGGAGGGCTACGGGCACATTAAGGCCAACGCCAGTGAGGTCTTAATTATGGCATACTGGCAAAGCATCGAACACGGACAATGAATTTGGTTAAATGGTTGTGATGAGTAGGCAAGGGCTGACAACTATTGTATTCCACTACCTTACTAAGGAATGGTGACACTTTCACGAAACGGCTAGTGGGCTAATACCATGGTTGCCCCCGTCCCGGTAAAACCTTGGCAGGCCTCCAAGTACGTTCGAAAGCTCGTCCTGTGAAAATAGGAGGTGTAGGCTCAGATGAACATTCCTGACTAATACCGATCTGGCTCTGAATACGGTGCCCCATTAAGGATCGTATCAACCCTAGCATGGCCTCACTGCTTGCATAGGTAACCATGGGATCATGAAGGTAACTACACTACGAGATGGAGATAGCGGTTTGGAGGGGGCTCAACAAAATGGAAGAAATGAATAAGAATGACAGCAAAAATCAGCAGACAAAATCAGAGGATCAGCGGATAAATCAATC
This sequence comes from Pseudolycoriella hygida, assembly GCA_029228625.1. Taxonomy (NCBI): domain Eukaryota; kingdom Metazoa; phylum Arthropoda; class Insecta; order Diptera; family Sciaridae; genus Pseudolycoriella; species Pseudolycoriella hygida. The sequence goes on along the minus strand of CM055403.1, from coordinate 131,311,930 downwards.
GGAGGTTAAGATATACGACGTGTTCGCAAGAAGCGCGAAGATAACGAGGTCGCCCGTGAGAACAAGCGAGTAAAGAACAAATGCGCTTCAGACCAGCGATACCGGCGAATCGAAGATGACAAAATTGGAGCAAGCCAAAAGAATGGTGAAAGAGTTGCATGAATTTATTCAAGATAAGAATAACGTGCATAAGGACATAAAGAGGATGGTGGTCAATATTAGGGCCTGCTTAAATGATGTGAAACGGGAAATAGCTGACAAGAAGGACAAAACAGACGGAGATGCCGAAGTGCTAGCTACCCCACTCTCCTCAAAGAGAAAACAGACGCCGAAGGCTACGCCCACAGCAACAAACGCGGCGAAAAGGAGCAAAAAAGACAAGAAAAATAACGAAAGGACCACAAGGAGACCAGATACACAAACACCGAAGCCTAGTCTTAATGAGTGGAGAGAGGTGAGAAACAAAAAGAAGGAGAAAAAAAGAGAAGCCGAAGCTTAAAAGACTGAGACCGAAGGCTGATGCTCTGATAGTGGCGGCGGAAGAAGGAACAACGTACGCTCAAATCCTCAAAAAAAATAAAGGACGACCAAACTCTCAAGGACCTGGGCGAAAACGTCTCGAGAATAAGACGAACGCAGAAGGGTGAAATGTTGTTTGAACTTAAGAAGGGCCCAGAGATTAAAAGTGCAGATTATAAAGATCTAGTCAGGAGATCACTGGGCGAGTCAGCAAAAGTGAGAGCGGTGTCCCACATGACCACGATCGAATGTAGATATATGGACGAGATCACGACAAGCGAAGACCTTCGAAAAGCTCTGAAAGAGCAAGGTAATATAAATGACGAGATAGAGTCAATGACGATCCGTATGAGGAAAGCGAGAGACGAACTTCAAACGGAGGAAATAAAACTCCCGGTGGACGCAGCGATAAAGATTTTGAAAATCGGAAAGGTAAAGGTGGGCTGGACCGTATGCCCGATAAGGGTAACCCAGCAGTTAGAAAGGTGCTTCAAGTGCATGAATTTTGGACACCAGGCAAGGAATTGTAGGGGAGAGGATAGATCCAACCTGTGCAGTAGATGTGGGGGAGAGAACCACCTAGCCAAAGATTGCACGAACCCGCCGAAATGTCTGTTGTGTACGTCAGAAAATGACCACGTGACTGGTGGAGCGAGATGTCCAGTCTTTAAACAGGCGCTTAAATCTAAAACAAGACAAGAATGGAAGTGATACAAATAAACCTAAATCATTGTGACATGGCACAACAACTTCTGTCGCAAGCCTCAGCGGAACAAAAATGTGACGTAGCGATTATTTCAGAACCGTACCGTGTATATAGAAACAACGGTAAATGGGCTGCTGACAGAGCCGAGATGGCCGCAATATTGACAACGGGCAAGTACCCCATACAAGAAGTTGTATCAGACGCTCACGAAGGATTCGTGATAGCGAAAATTGATGGAGTGTACATTGCCAGCTGCTATGCACCACCAAGATGGACGATTCGGCAGTTTGAACGAATGTTAGATTTACTCACAGGAGAACTGACGGGACTCAACCCAGTTCATATTGGAGGTGATTTTAACGCATGGGCAGTTGAGTGGGGTAGTAGATTCACAAATGATAGAGGCTTCAGTCTGCAAGAAGCGCTAGCTAGATTAAATGTGGTTCTGGCAAACGTGGGAAATGCAACTACATTCCGCAAGAATGGGAGAGAGTCGATTATTGACGTGACATTCTGCAGTCCAGTACTAGTTCCAAGTCTGAACTGGAGAGTCGACGAAAGTTACACACACAGCGATCACCAGGCATTGAGTTACACCGTGAAAAAGTGTACAGAGGCAACAAGACAGATGACTCATAGAGGAGAGCGAAGATGGAGAACCGGAAATTTCGATCAAGAAGTTTTTAAGGAATATCTCCAATCAAAAGACGATCACGAAGAGAAATCTGCAGAAGAATTGACGAAAGAAATGGTGAATGCATGTGACGCGGCGATGCCAAGAAGGTTGGAACCGAGGAATGGGCGAAAACCGGCATTTT
>CM055403.1:131284078-131305180 GCA_029228625.1 Pseudolycoriella hygida | reverse complement strand
AGACGATCAAAGAAGACTGGCAGTTGAGCTAAGAGAGTAGGGGCGAAAGCACAGCTCCTCCCCGAAGTAATGCTGTGAGGCGGTTCCGGGGAGAAGAGAGCACGAAGACTAAGGAAGGAGGTTTTAGTTGGTAGGTCATTGAAGAATGGAATCCAACACTACCTTGGTTCAGAAAGACCGGGTGTCTATGAAGATTTCCTCACCCTTATAATAAAAAAAAAAAAAAAATAGTCCGAGGGCGTATGATTTGCCAATCTGATATTGGGGGCAGTGAATACCAGCTCCCGCAAGCCCATTGTACTTCGAGCCATCTGAGTACCACGTTAAACGGCAGCAGGGACGATTGATTGAGTCTAAGGCAGGTAGCTCTCGCCATTGTTTCGATATGTATGTGCAGTGGTTCAATGTTTAACAGAGTTTCGAGTGCGGCAGTAGGAGTTGTTTTCATGCATCCTGTGATGACCTGACATGATGGTCTTTATCAATAAAAAACATATCCCTTGAACGTATCAGAACAGAGTTGATGCTACGAAAAGACTCGAACTCGAGTAAAACTCAACTGATTTCCAAAAACTTTTTTTCCCTGAACGGTAATCGAAAAATCTTCATAGGATTGAATATGGGCACTGTTGGCCCAAGGGCCGAGCTAGCGTTTGTGTGGTTTTTTGGTCTTTTGTACATAACTCGAGTAAATCTTTTCCGATTTTCATAAATTTTTTTGTTTGAAAGATCTGGGCATGACCGAAAATTTTTGAAGAAAATTTTTTGGATTTGAGTCCTTGGACTTAGCTAGAGCACTGCAAACGAGTCTCTGCTAGAGCCCTACGTTTTTTTGCACATAACTGCGAGTAAGCCTTTTCCGATTTTCAATTTTTTTTTTGAATCGACAGATCTATGAAAGCCCAACAATTTGTAGAAGAAACCTTTTTAAGATTGGGCCCTTGGATTTAGCTAGGGTACTAAAAACGAGTCTCTGCTCTCTCATAACTCGATTAAATCTCTTCCGATTTTGAATTTTTTAATCGAAAGGAAAAAAATTTTTTTTTACTTTGTTGCAGAGCAACTTGAGGTAAACATTTTTGTCTACGAAAGTATGTGTCCGAGGCATTTTTTTATGGCCCTAGGTCGGTCCTAAGGTCGCCCTAGACAAAAAAATAGTTTTCTGCTATGTTGTAGAGAAAAGTGAGGCGAGCCCTTTTGTCTATTTGTTGATCAATTTTGTGCTTTCGGGAAGGTTTTTTTACATCGTTGCTTCGTGCGGGTCTTCAATGTTGCCCTTTCGGCAATTTCCAATACAATTTAATGTGGACGTAATTTCATACACTTAAGAGTTAAGGCAATATTTACTTAAATACGTTCGCGTGTTGACGGTTGGACGGACGGACATTTTTTTTGTTGCTGATTCGCCATCTGAGGACCTTGATCGGTGCTCCCCCTACTCCCGGGTCGAAATTCGACTGGCTACAAACGTTGTGGTAAACGCAGTAGACCCCTTTTTGAAGAACTTCGTTCTTCGTACGAGCCTAAATATAAAAAACCATTCAGCAACACTTTTTTCTCTTCACTTTCAGACTACTTTTCAAAATGTACGGAAAAAATCGTTTTCTTCATACTATGAAAGTTTTTAGACTGAGGCACTTCTGATGTTTTTAGATGAAAGTCTTCATGTCAGTCGAAAAGTTTGAACTTTTTCAGGAAGTCTCACTATCTGTTCCTAAAAATTTTGACCACCCTCGCCACGCCAACCTCAGTATTCCCATACAAAATGACATTTTCGAGTTACCCAAACTGAGGGGGCTCGACGAAGCAAGGCAGTAAGTTATTTGGTAGTTCTCCTCTGATGACTACTGAATTCCAGCGTAGAAATTGCTAGCGCTTCTAACGTAGTCTGGAAGAGCATTGAAGATTTTGCCTCATTTTGAGGTTTCCCGAGATTTCACTTCAAATATAGTTGTGCTAAAGGGCCGTGCGATGGCGTTTCGTCGGCTGGGTCTTAGAGACAGTCTCTAGCCATTGGACTACATCATAACCTTGTCCAATGTTCAGCGAAAATGTAGAGAAGAGTTGTACCTAATCGGCTCTCAAAGACAATTTGTCTCACAAATGTCATTGTAACAAATATTTGAGATTCGCCGACTAAAAATCGATTGTCAGCCGAATGCAACGTAATGTTCGATTTTAAGTCGGCGCAACTCAAATAATTTGTTTCAGTGACATTTACGAGACAATGTCGTTAAGAGCCGATTAGGTACAACTCTCCTCTACATTTTTGCTGAACATTGGAAGACCGGAGACTGTCTTGAAGACCCATTCGACGAAACGCCACCGCACGGCTCCCCTGTGCAAACATGACTGGACGATTTTTTCCAAACGGTTTGTGTAGGGTTTCTTAAAAATGAATAAATTTTCTGAAAAACAATACTTCAGGGACCGTTCATAAATTACGTAACGCTCTAGGGGCGGGGTCATGCCTAGCGTGACAGATTGCGATAGAGGGGAGGGGGGTCTTATCATGTGTTACGTCACGCAAAAGTTTTGATAAAGCTTACAAATACTCGAAAGCGTTTGCGTCCATTGGACGCTTACAGAGCAATGTCTCCTTTTCTAAATAGGAGTAGCAGTATTATGGACAATTTTGATGTAAATTATGTAAAAAAAAATTGATTTATAATCGATGTATTTTGAACCATATATTGAACACTCTAACAAGCTTGCGTGACTCTAATGTGACAGAGGGAGGGGAGGTCCAAAAATGTCAATTTTTGCGTTGCGTAATTTATTAACGGCCCCTCATGGACTTGGTCAACACAGAAAGTCACGGACCGACATAAAACTTTTGGAAATTCAAGAAAATAAAAGTGCTCTTTTCCAAGCCTGTCGTGACGTGGGTGGGCAATATTTTTTTCGGACATAATGTCTCAAACTTCCTAAAAAATGTCAAACTTTCCGACTGACATAAGGATTTTCATCTAAAAACATCAGAAGTGCCTCAGTCTAAAATTTTCTCAGTTCCCTTCGTGGTCGATTATGGGGAAGAATCTAGCTGAAGACAGAGCAAAGTGGTTTTGACTTCCTTTTAGTTCCCATAACTCGAATCAGAAGTGGTTTTTTGGGTACATTTTCATTAAATCTAATCTTTGTTCAGGAGCACCGTGCAGTCATTGGCTTCAAGAAGGCGTGGAGAGAGCACTTTAACTCATGAAATTCTTGAAAAGTTATTTCGACTCATAATTCATTAATTAATTGCAGTTGGTTGGTGGTATTAAAGTAAAGTGCAGGAGAGTGCAGTTCCCCCCTCGATTTTGATTTTCCGAGGATTATTTGAGAGTGGTTCATCCCTAGGAATTTACTAAAATTTCATTGCAGCTCTGCCTATAATTTTTGTGGGGGTCGTAACTGAAAGAAAGTGATCATTTAGTTGATACTTTCTTTCTTTATCACTAAGGAAAGAAAGGCCCAATTAACCAAATTCTTCCGCGGAAATTCTCTCGGACAAAGAACAATGAAAACTTTTAAAAGCTTTCAACATCTTCTTTTGTTCAATGTCCGAACGTCTTGTTTCATGCACTCAGATTTCTTTGTTCGCTTACTGATTATTGAAATTAAACCATCGTTTCCTTAGATTTGGCATTTATACGCCAGTTTTCGTGAAGTTGTCAATGGCAACACAAAGCTGCGCTACAGATATGTTTGATATAGTTTCGGATATCTCGATGAAACTCTGTCAAATCAGAAATTGATCGGAACAACACCGAGCTTCTTAAGATATCGACTTGTTGAGGTTAGGACCGAATTTCAAAAAAAAAAAAAATATCCCCAACCAAAATATCACCGTGGGACAAAATATCCCCAGACAAAATAACCGGCATAATAACCACAAAGTTTCCATTAAAAAAAAGGAAAAAATATCCCCGAACAAAATATCCCCTCAGACACAATATCCCCTTAGACAAAATATCCCGTCAGACAAAATATCCACACTCAAAAAATTAGGAATGTTCAATGTGAAGTGTACTTAGCGCCGGCCGCAGGCCTGAAATAAACAACAAAAAACAAAAAAGCGGGGTCGAGGGGCGGCAGCCCTCGAAAAAGGGGGTCAAGGGGGGAATATCCCCCTTGCGGGGTCTAAAGGGCGGATCCCCTAGCGGGGTTTGGGGCAGCGCCCCATTTACGTAAGGCCGCCTGCAAGGCTTACAAAAGCCAGCCGCAGGCGCGGGGGTTAGAAGGCAGATCCTCCCAACACACAATATAATATCTAATTAATAATACCTATTCACCATTTCTGAGTAGAGTTTTTTGTGGGATATTTTGTCTGGGGACATTTTGCCCGAGGATATTTTGTCCGGGGATATTTTGACTAGGGATAATCGGTCCTAGAGCCCGTCTTGTTCGGTTTCAGAAGAGCTGTTTGTTGTTACCTTGAATGTAATCGGATATGATGTTTTGCAGGAACAAACTTTGTATATGGCTGATTCCAGACAATATATGAATTTTCTATCTCTTTCACTCTTCAACATTGGAACTATATTTGTCTCTTTTACTCTGCAGCGTTTGAATGAGTCTCAAAAATGTAACGTGGACAGTAACGTTTTTTGTTTCATTTACTAATGGCTTACACTTAAAGAATGAAAGAGAAGCAGATAAAAATATGTGACGTGGACAGTAATAGAAATAGCCATATATATATATGAAACAAAATCCAATAAGTTTGTAATTTTTTTTGTATTTTTTTCAAGTAATTTACAAATATTAACCAATCAAACAATACAAAAAAAATATTTATAAGACTTACACAACATCACTTAGAACATAGAGTGATTCATAAGACAAATTAAGTGATTTTCAACATTTTTCCAACTTAAATTGTTAATGGAAAACAATGTACGCTTAGCAGCCATAAAAAGTAGACTTAGTTTAGAAAGGCCTACATGCCGGAAACGATGCATACTTAGATACTTACGCCACTACGGAGAAAATGTTCGTGAGGCGCCGATAGTTGATAAAAATCGATGAAATGATTGAACTTCGCTCCGCAAGTATGTAATGAATGATTGAAACGCACAATATATTCTCCTTTTGTATCGCGCACAAATCCACGCCATAAGTACAGCGTCGACTAATGTCAAAGTACACTAGATTTCATGATGAAATTCATAATTTGTCAAGCGACGAGAAATGGTATGTACTTCATCATGAAATTTCGTATACTTTGACGTAAGTCTGCGTCGCATTACTGTTAAAATTAGTGAAGTATGTTTTTCGATATTAAAAGAGAATGTTTTGTGAGTTTCAAAAATTCTCTTGAATCATTCCTTGAAGACATTTGGCCTTTCTCAGGTTATTTATTTAAGTTTCATAAATAAATTGATATTTTTTAAAATAAAATGGAATAACATTTTGTCAACCATGTTAATTTTGGAAAAGAAAGTTGACTTCGTCGAAGATTAGTTTTCGTGAAATCATAATTTTATTGAAGGAATAATTCTATGAGCTATGTTGATAAGTGTGAAGTTGCCTCCAATCTAAAATTACTACGATTTCATCTTTTTTTTTTAATTTTAATTCTTGGACTTTTTCTTTTGTTAATAATTCAATTTATTTCTTGTTATTGACTTATTTTCTATTAAAAAATTCTAATAACACTAAATGTTAATTTTTATTAATTAAATGTCTACTACTTCACTAGATGTATAAATTATTATTTTCACAGTTTTTTTTTTATTTTCAATGTTTTTAGTCAATAAATTGAGTAGAGTGTCTCTAAATAATTGTAAATAAATCTTCTATAATTCTATAAAGTAAAGAAAAAAAACTATGTAAACTTTATAGCTCAAGCTGCACTAGTTCATAACAAAAAACAAATTGTTTAGTTTCTTTACTTGTACCGATCTGGTTGTAAAAAACGCCGATTGGATTAAGTAGAGTTCAAGTAGCTTAACAAATAAACAAGGTAATTGTTAACGTTTTACAATAGCACTGAACGATTATTGCACAAAATATTTTCAGTTAAAAGTATAGTTTCATTTTGCAAACACTGCCACTGGTTAATAAATGTTGATTTCGATGAAAAACAGAAAACTATTTATGGCAAGCAACTTTGAAGCAGATTCTTCTTTTTGAGCATCTTCTAGTATTAGCATTCAAGAGACTGTTCACAAATAGCACTGAGGCTTAAGAGCACGTCGCAAAAATGTGAACTATCAAATTTGCGATGTTTTTTTTAGAACAGAATCCTTAGTAAATAACAAATTATTCTAAATTATAGCTCATGTAATACGAGAGGATGACTCTTACACGAATAATAGATGAATCAGAGTTCAAAAAGAATTAAGGTCGAAAGTAGCTCTGAAAAAACATCGCAAACGAACTTGGAAAGCGATGAATTTTCAGAGAAACTTTCGACTCAAACTTTTTGACTTTTGATTCATCTAATATTCGTGTAGGAGTCATCCTCTCACAGTACATGAGGTATAATTTTGAATAATTTGTCATTTAGGCAGGATTCTGTTCTAAGAAAAACATCGCAAATTTGACAATTTTTGCAACATGCTCTTCAGTCGATTTTGCAATTTGGGAAACAAAACATATGCAAGGGACCCGCATGTATCAGAATAGATGTAACAAACAGAATAGATGTTACAAAAAGGCTTGAACGTATCTAAGAGAATGTTGCCTTAACTCTGAAGTATGTACAATTACGTCCTCATTAAATTGGATTGGAAATTGCCGAAAGGGCAATATTGAAAAAAGCGTCCGAAGCAACGGCGCAAAAAATCTCTCCAAGCCCTTCAAATAAGCCCAGAATATAGAATCGAATTAGAGCACTTAGCAGTTCGCCTCTTCTTTCTCTGCAACATTGCACAAACAACCTCATTGTTGAAGGAATATTCACGAAAAAATAATAGTGTAAGTACAACTGTCAACTTTTGATAGCTGTCAGATTTGAATTCTGGCTCGAAGTTTTGAAAGTGATTGCTCATGCTCACACTGACATAAATATAAAGAATTTTAAGGATTAAAATCATTATTATATAACTTGGTGCCGAAATTCGAATCTGACAGCTGTCAAAAGGAGACGGTTGTACTTTACTTTCCTCCTTTACGAATGGAAACGACGAAATATCGTGTTGGGTCGCGTAGCGTGAGCTGGGCTCACACTAAGGGCTCTATAGCCTGAATTAATCGTCAGATTTTCGCTAATCTAATTTTCGTGATTTTCTGATGTCCACATCTATCTTGAAAAGCGATTTCCGTTCTAATTTCGCAGTGATATAAAGTGAAAAAGTTCCACCAACCTTCAAAAACCCACGTTTTTCTCCACTTTTTCGACTGTAACTTCAAAAGTTTTCAACTGATTTTGCCCAAATTCAATCCCGTAATCAATTTTCTGATTATCTTTCAGGAAATAAAGGATTTTGAAAATCGGATAAGATTTAACCGATTTATGTAGAAAAAACACGTTGGGCCCTAGTAGAGATTCAGTTTTAGGGCCCTGGCTGAGTCGTAAAGCTCAAAAAATTCTTCCATAATTTGTGAAGCCTTTCAAACAAAAAAAAATTTATGAAAATCGAAGAATATTTACTCGAGTTATGTACAAAAGACTAAAAACCACTTAAACGGCCCTAGTTCATTGGTGTTTGGGCCGACAGCGCCCAGATTCAATCCCAAAAAGATTTAGATTGCCTTTCAGGGAAAAAAAATGTTTTTGAAAATCGGTTGAGTTTTACTCAAGTTATCGCGGTGACAGACGGACGGACGGACGTTCAACGTTTTTATCGTTGATTTGTTATCTAAGCACTAGGATCGTTGCTCTCCACTTTCTCCCAGGTCGAAATTGGGGTGGTTGCAAACGTCGTGGTAAACGCGTAAGACCCCTTTTCGAAGAACATCGTTCTTCGTACGGGTCCAAAAATAAGAAAAATGAAAGAAGGCGTCGTCGGATCATGTCAAAATATACAAAACTTCATGTCGAATATGTAAAGCGACGTAAAATTTTGTGCTTGTCAGCTTATATAGCTCTTCATGTAATTTCATATACTTTGACATAAGCCGGCGTCGCATCTCGCTAAAGACGTGAATAGCTGCTAGCCACAATTCTGCATCCTTTCATTTTTCAATCGACGTTTTTAGTGCGGCGATGGCTTATGTCAAAGTATACAACATTTTTGAAATGTAAATGAACGAAAAATGTTGTGCCTGTCAACTTATACACTTCACCATGAAATTTCGTATACTTTGACTTAAGCCGACGTCGCACTAAACGCATGAATGCACTTCACCAAATTCTTTAAAAAAGATTTATTTGCCGTTAAAATATATTGGGAGTGTGAGCCGTCAGACATTTCTTCTAAAATTAAAGAATGAACAAAAACACAATGGAAATGTGACGGCTGTCGAGGGGCGCGACAGTTTTTTTTTTTTTGATCTTTGCAAGTAATACTCATACTCAATGTGAAGTTAGCTGAAGTTGCAAAAAAAATCAGCTGATTTTGGTAAATCTATGAATGAAATCAGCTGATTTGTTTGCAATGAAGCTAGCTTCGGTCGCAACTGCAAAACAAAAGACTGTCACACCCCTGCAGCTGTCATTGAAACGAAGTAGTGAGCCGCTGTATTGCAAGCACAGCAGATTAGAAACAAGAGCAGGGAATTTTAAACTGTTAAATCATATTACTTCGAGAGAGTTAAAGCAACACAAATCCACTTGGTTAATGCGACATCGGCTTCTGTCAACGTAGAGCGAATTTCACGATGAAATACGCGAATTCTTCAGATAGATTGTACGCATCTCATCATAAATACGCTACACCACTTTGACAGAAACCGATGTTGTGCAAAACGCGTCAATTTTAGTCCCACACAGAGCAAAAAAGTCTTTTTTATTTCGAGTGAAATAATATGTTCCACGCAACATCAAATATCTGGTCTCATGTGATGCAAATAAATACTTAGTAAACTCAATTTGAAGTCGCTTCATTCAACATTTTAGGCTGCTTTTTACATGAAATATAATCTCATTTCAGCGTTTTAGCTTCTGTAAGTAATAAACAAATTAAGTAAAAAGGGAATTGTCGACACAAAATATTTAAAATGAAATTTCAAACATCTTTAAGATGTTCCCGTTTTTCAATGTTTCGTTTGTCTCTGATTTTTCAATCAATTTTTTATATTAAACTCGTAATAACAATTTGAAAACCAAGAAAAAATTAATTGCAAACAACACTTTGATTTAAATCTTCTTTTTTTTTAAATTTTCAATATCAAGGGACGGTGATACGTAAAAATCCAATTATTCGTTTAATTTTTTTGGTTTTTTATTCCTTTTTTTTAATGGCTCGGCAGAATATTATTTAACTTTTTTGTTTATTTTTCTCCACAACAACAATTTTATTCCATTTTTTAACAAACTACACAATTAATAATTCAATAAATAGGGAATTGTTTTAAAAATTCAAAATGGATTTCACTTTTTTCACAAAATATTTGGACGCTTATTTTTGTTTGCTTTTCAAGGGAGGGAAATGTGATTTTTATGTGAATGTGATTTCTTGACGTAACTTATGAATTTGACATTTCGTCACACCATTAAGGAGCATTTTCAGAAGCTCACAGTCAAAGTAAAAGTTCAAAAAGGAGAGCTTTGAAAGCTCTCTAAATTCACTTACGAAATGTTGGTCGAAGAGCAGCCAGGCAGCACCGTTTCTTAGCATCAAAATCTAGAGGGATACAATCCAGAAGTTAAGGTGTCATTATATTTAGCGCGATATGAATCGCATCGCGTAAGATTTGTGTGAAAACTTGTCAAAAAAAAATTATTTTTATCAAGTTAAGCTTTCACACAAACCTTACGCGTTGCGATTCGCCCTTTATGTAGTCGGCAGAATTTTTTACACCAATTTGATTAAATTGTTCTTAGAAAAACGAAGGACCTGCACGCTGTAAAATTGTAAGAAACCACCAAAGAAGGGAATTCCTTCTTCAAGGAATTGTAAAAGTGATATTTCTCCTAGCGTGTCCTGAGACAGAGCCGATTGCAGGGCATAATATATCTCACCGAATATGTGAAAGAAATGAACACTACAAAATCTAGAACTACCAGGGACCATCTTTGAGAAAATATTTTTCCAAATTGTTTTCAATTTTTTCCAAAAAAAAAATATTTTGAAATATTTGAGAAAAAATGTTGAAAAACGTGAAAAATATTTTCTCAAAAATAGTCGCTGATTTGCACAGAATTTCGAATGTTTGAAAGGGAGTCGTACAAAATAGGTGAGTATGTTGTGATAAAAAATCGATCTATTCTAACTGTCAGCATGACGTTTGAAACGTCAAATGTATAGAGCAAACGAGCGGTTAGGTAAAAGTTCCAAATGGTTGTCGGAATCGCTTCAACTAATGAAAATTTGTATGGGAAAAGTCGCAATTTTCTTCTGACAAAAGCATTCGTTTTCATTTAAGACTTTAAGAGAAAAACGTTACAGAAAATTGCGACTTTCCATACAAATTTTCATTAGTCGAAACGTGTTTTGATAAAAAATTTGCATTGTTCTCATGTCAAAATTGACATTTGAACAAAGAGAATTTTTATCAAAATACGTTTTCAATGACTCGTTACTGTTCAGCCTAATATATTTGATCACAAGAAAAATCTTTATCTAAATATTTGACGTTTGAAATGTCATTTTGACACTTGGATAAAACCAATTTTGATCTCAATAGACTCAAATGTAATGTGTATAACGCACATGCATCAAGTTGGCTTTTCTACTCGTGCACAGTATATAGCCTCAAGGTAATTTTTCAAATTTTACGATTTGACAAGATCATGTTTCTGAAGTAGAGAGTCTATTTCGAATTTGCCCCCGAAGATGAATATCGTTTCAGAACCGATCACTTCGGACGTCTAGTCCTTCATAAATAAATAATTCAACAACAGCCTACTGGACCGATCGAAATGCAACTTCAATCAAGAAATCAGATGCACACAATTTTTAGACGACATGCTGGAGACTGCGACACAATCGCACCTATTGATAAACACTTAAACGGTGTGACTTTGATTTTTACACTTACATATATATCTGATGAGCTGTTTGGAGTGTGCAATTTGTTGGAAAATGTAAATAAGTCATTCCCCCACCCACATATCGTCTAATCGCTTACAAAATACTCTAAATTTATGTAAAATTAATTAAGAAAAATATGTTTTCATGTTTCTTACACTTTTTTCTTTGTTCATTTTCAATTTTGTATTTTCGATTATACATTGGCGGAACGGTTTGATTTTTCGTCGTTAAAATTTTACGTACAGCTCCAGCTAAAATATATGTTTTAGAAAATACTCGTACTTGGTATCAATGATTTTGTGATTTGTAAGAGTTTGTGGTATGTGTAAATAAATCGAATACAAAGAGCTTCACATTTACAACATAAATTAGGGGATGCACTCCATTCAACTTTTCACTTTTCTCCCCATCGCCTAACACTTCTTACAGTCTATGGTATGTTAGTAGCATTCACTTTTTCTTTATACTTATAGTTTCAGTAGTGTATAGAACAGAGCTAAGAGTTTCTGCTGTACGCTGATTTTATGTTACAAGAAATTTTGGTTGTAACTACTTGGATTCATTTTATTTAGTGGCGTTGATCTCCCAAAAGTTGATTTACTGCCCCCGCGGGGTGGTGGCATCTGACGGCGATTTTGTCGCAATTCACTGCAAAGAAAATTCAATGTTAATATTCGCAATAATATGCAAAGCTTCTGATAAAAATTTCACCAATGAAAGCTTAACCTAAAGCTATGAGACTTAAGATGCAGCAGCTCAAAATATTTGTCCTAAAATTGGCCAACGTAATGAGTTGTATCCTATGATTAATTCCAAGTTTGCGGGCTTTAAACCGTAGAGATTTGAAAAGTGTCGAATGACTTTTCAGGGTGTCAAATGGTGTGGTATGCGTAAAATAGTACTCCTTATGTACCTTAGCCTCTATCCACCTACTCCTACATCCTATCCTACCCGTGGTGACACCTGTCATAGTGAGCAACCCACACGAACGATCAGGTAACCAACCCTGGTGTATTAGTGTGGGTCACTTAGCAGAAGGATGAGGGGGGCTGTCTTCGGGTAGTACCTCAACGTCACGTAGAGCGAGGGCCGAAGGCAGTTAGGCGCTATCAAGATGGGATAGTACCTCAGCATGGTGGCGGATGATCTCAACAGCAAGGGACAACGGCAGCATGCAAAGTCCGAGTCAGCAGGACTACCATCACTCACCAACCCGCACCGGCCAGCGTGGTGTTTTAACGGCTAAAACCCCCCCGAAGATGAAGAGCACAACCAGGAAAAATCGGCCCTCAGTTCCCAGCCGCTCGTTGATCCCTGACTCCGACAACGGTCAGACCAGACGACGAGCAGAGGGTGCTAAGAATCCCTGGGTTACAATAGGTTGTCACACCGGACTATACATTGCCACGTATAACACTCGAACGCTATCATCGAACGAAAAACTTCTCGAATTGGAGTCGGCACTGGAAAAGATCAAATGGGACATTGTCGGATTGAGCGAAGTCAGGCGACGTGGTGAAGAATGCTTGAAGTTGAAATTAGGAAGCACTTTGTACTACCGTGGAAGCGATAGCCAAACAGCGATGCATGGTGTAGAACTGCTCATCAGCAAACGCTGGTCGAACCGTATAATCCAAATCAACAGCATCTCCGACAGAGTCATCTATGTGCGGCTGAAGATAAATGCGATGTACAGTTTGAAAGTCATCCAAGCGTACGCACCGACGACGGATCACGACGACGAAGAAATTAAAAGCTTCTATGAAGATGTCTCCAAAGCGATTGAAGAAAACAGAGCTCAATATCAGTTGCTAGTCGGCGATTTCAATGCCAAATTGGGAAAAAGAGAAGACGTTGCAGAAACTTCGCTTGGAACGTTTGGTTACGATCAGAGGAACGAACGAGGAGATACTTTGCTGAATTTTCTCCAACAACAAGGAATTTTCGCAATGAACTCATTTTTCTCCGGTAAGGTTCAGAGGAAGTGGACTTGGGCCAGTGCAGACGGCAGAACAAAGAACGAGATCGATTACATCATATCGAACCGCAAATCGATTGTCAAGGCTGTTACTGTGCTTAACCGTTTCACAACAGGCAGCGATCATCGAATGGTGCGAGCCAAAGTCGTCTTGAACACACGGACAGAGAGAGAAAAGTTGGTCAAGAAAAAAGTCGTTTTAGACATGGAACGCCTGAAAGAACAAAGCGACGCATTTAAGGAAGCTATGGACAACGAACTGAACGGAACGAATTCACAAACTGCAACGAATGATGAGCTGACAGAAAGAATAGTGACCTCAGTGAGAAGCTTCCTGGAAACCAGATGCCGATCTACATGCACTAAAGAGTCGAAGCTCAGCAAGGAAACGCTAGACCTAATAGCAGAAAGACTGGATTTGGTGAAAGGTGGAAAGCGAGACACTGTTGAATACAGCGACAAAACGAAAGCCATCAACAAGAAAATGAAAACCGATCTGCGACAATACAACGTGAAACTGGCCATGAACGCTATCGAAGCAAATGGGAATATGAAAGTATTACGAGCGAAACGGGCGAACGGGTACAGACAAATTTTTAAATTGCGCGATAAGGCGGGCGTCATACAAACAGATCAGGACAAGGTATGGGACATCGCGCGAGAGTTCTATGAGGACCTTTTTACGTCGGTTCGAGCCAAACTACCGGCAGAAAGAGCAAAAGCGAGACCGGTGATAATGAACGTTGGTTCCGAAGATTTGCCGGACATAACGATTAACGACGTACAGGCTTCGTTAGACGAAATGAAGAACAGAAAAGCTCCAGGTGACGACGACATTCCGATCGAAGCAATCAAAGAAGGCGGACCCACACTGCTCAAAATGACAACGGATCTGTTCAACAAGTGTCTCGAACAAGAGAAAATACCAGAATCATGGGAAAACGCAGTCATCACTTTGCTGCACAAGAACGGAGACATCACGAAACTGGAAAACTACAGGCCCATCAGTTTGATCTCGCACCTCTACAAACTGTTTATGAAGGTGATAACGAAACGGATCACAAAGAAGCTAGACTTCTACCAGCCGATCGAACAAGCAGGGTTTCGTTCCGGATTCAGCACAAATGACCACTTGCAAGTGATGAGAAGTCTAATAGAAAAATGCAACGAATACAAAATCATCATCGCGATATGCTTCATAGACTTCGAAAAAGCGTTCGATTCGGTCGAATTATGGTCGATTTTAGACTCCTTGGACGATTGTCGGATTGACTCGAGATATACCCGGATGATAAAACATATCTACGAGCACGCAACGTCGTGCGTCAAACTGCATAAAACCACCGATAAATTTCGAATTGGAAGAGGAGTCCGTCAAGGAGATACCATTTCACCGAAATTGTTCACGTCAGCTCTGGAAACGGTTTTTAAAAAGCTTGATTGGAGTGAACTGGGAATCAACATAAATGGGAAGTTTCTGAACAACCTTCGATTCGCCGACGACATTGCCCTGACATCAACGACTCTGGAACAGATTGAAGCGATGCTGTTGCAGCTCAACGAGGAAGCCCAAAAAATCGGTTTGAAGATGAACATGTCGAAAACGAAAGTGATGACAAACATCGATGGTGCTACACCAATCAAGATCGGAGACGAGGAAATTGAAATCGTGAATTCGTACAAGTATCTCGGCCACGTCATGAAGCTCGGTCTCGACAACCAAACGGCTGAAATAAAGAGAAGGATCGGTCTCGGTTGGGCGGCGTTCGGCAAGTTACGGTACATCTTCAAGAGCAACATGAGCAACAGTCTGAAGAGGAAAGTGTTCGATATGTGTGTGCTGCCGGTCCTGACATACGGAGCCGAGACTCTCACGATCACCAAAGCATCAGCGAACAAATTGAGAGTTGCACAGAGGGCAATGGAAAGGGCAATGCTAGGAATCACACTCAGGGACAAAATGACAAATGAGTGGATCCGGCGACAAACAAGAGTCATCGATGTCATGACACGAATAGCGTCGCTCAAGTGGAATTGGGCTGGTCATATTGCCAGAATGACCGACGATCGATGGACGAAAACTATAATGCAATGGCGGCCACCAACGAAACGACCGATGGGACGTCCACCGGAAAGATGGACCAACGATATCAAAAGAACGGCAGGCACGACGTGGCAGCAAGTGGCAATGGACCGAAAAAAGTGGCGATCTATGGGGGAGGCCTACATCCAGCAGTGGATATAAAAGGCTAAGGAAGAAGAAGAAGAAGAAGAATGACTTTTCATAGTTGGGTTTACTCAACAACAAATTCTCTGAACTAAAATTGGCAAAAATTAGGACATTTTACCTTAAAAGCTCTAAAATTCTTAGCTGCCCTTGGGAACAATATAGTGTCCGACAAATGTCCCCTATAAATTCTTTCTCAATAAATTTCTATGAAAAATCACAAAATGTCGACGGGCAGATAAACACAGAAAACCCTTTTGCACTTGAAAAAAAATCCTTTGTAAAAAATTATTCAAATTCAGAAAATCTAATTAGATAGATTACAGCCAGTTCATTCCTTTTTTACCTAGTTTTTAGAAATAGATGACACTTTAAAATTAAACAATTTTTACTGTTCCCAGCAAATAAAGTTCTATCCAAATAGGCAAAATTTCGGGGAGCTGCGGGAAACGTGGAATTCACATAAAAAAAATTGATTTTACCTGTAACCATGATAATAGGACGAAAGTTAGTATTTTTTTAATTGATTCAAAAGTTGTTGTAAATCTTTGCTTAGTCGGGAAATTTCAAAATAAGAGATTTTACAATACTACAGACAATTAATGTTATGAAATTATAGTTTTTTTAGTCAAAAACAATTCTGAAAGGTACACAATTTTTAATGAAATTTTAATATTTCTCATTACATTAATACCAACTTTTTACCCCAAAAAATTTTCCCAACTTTACTTGTGAGATTGAAATTTAAAGCATAGCTTTCAGTAAAAAAGAAAGCTTCCGAAAATCGGTGCAAATTCACATGTGATTTTCACATTTTTTCTAATTGCACAAGATGAATTGCATTTTATTGTCTTCTATCTTTTAGATGACATGGAAAAAGATTGTCTATGACTGTTTTCATAGACCTCGTTGAAAAACCATAAAAAGGTTACAATACGATAAATTAAGCGTATTTGCACAAATGTCCAAATCAAAAAGTAAAAAATCAAAAAATGTCAAAAAGCGACATAGATAAGAAAAAATAAAATTTAATAAACAACAAACAACTAATAGTTAAGATCGAGTAAATCTAAGTCAAAAATCTAATGAAAAAAATCAGTCAAAAGTGAAAAAGCAAATTCAACTAAAGCGTATCGTCAAAAATCGTATGTCGTCGTAAATCGTATCAAATAAATCAGTCGTCAAAGAATACGTCGTCGTGTTATCATCGAAATGGAGCTAGAATGTAGTAACGGCCAGCCAATTACAGAAACTTCGGCGCAAATTAAACTGTGTAATCAGAAATAGTATTTTATTGCCATTTGAGGGGAACAATCGAGGCTTGCCGAGATTTCC
Source organism: Pseudolycoriella hygida (assembly GCA_029228625.1). NCBI lineage: Eukaryota > Metazoa > Arthropoda > Insecta > Diptera > Sciaridae > Pseudolycoriella > Pseudolycoriella hygida. Next base: position 131,288,574 of record CM055403.1, on the reverse strand, counting down.
CCTCAAATGGCAATATGATGCTTTATTGCATGAGCGAAAAAGAGAAAACAAACGTAGGAGAACGACAAATGTCGTTGTCAGCGATTAATAATTTCTCGTTTATACTACTAGATTAATAATTTTTAAGGGGAAACACCGCGCGAATGCAATAAATAAATTTAATTATTAGGAAAACATCAGATAAATGAAAAAGGGTAATCACCGGGTAAAGGGCTCATTATATTGGACGCGATGCGAATCGCTTCGCGTAAGGTCTGTGTGAAAGCTGAACTTGACAGGACAAACATTTTCTTTGTCAAGTTGAGCTTTCACACAAACTTAACGAGAAGCGATTCGCATAGCGTCCAATATAATGAGTCCTTAAGTGCTTTCGGTTTTAAATGATATTTGTGAAAAGAAAGCACCAAAACAAACACATCATCCATCAAGGCCGAAGGTACCGAACACCGAGTCATCAAGCTTGTGGACTTCTCTTCTGAATTCACGTGACAGAAGGGTCGGATCGATGTGGTTGGCAGCAATATTGGATAGTCGTCATGCAAAGTTTAGTGGTAAGAATTGTGAATACTCGTGGGCGTCGTGGACACTACCAGTGATTCTAATCAATGAAGATCTACGCAGCATTCGCGTGCCATCGTTCAATACGATTTTATCGCGGATAAACTGACAGTTTAGTTTCCCTGTGAGAACATCATGAATGAAAAATATCGCTGCATCGGTCCGACGTCTCAAAAGTAAAACGAGCTGAAGTTCTTCACATCTTTTAGCACAGGGACGAATAAGATATGGATTAGCGTCGCCTTCAACTCGACGATCACAGTTTGCATATAAAACGAACTGTCTTTGGACACTTTGGACAAATCGTACTGGCAAATTTTAGATGCGAACGGACTATGGCTGAATATAGCATCTTGGCTGTATCGACGTTGAACCTAGCGTAACATTGGCGTTTTACAAACGAAAGCACTGACATGGCTTTCTTGACTGCCAATTCAAGGTGTCCATTGAAAGTACAGTCGTCGTCACACGTTACACCGATGTCTTTCGTACAGTTAACACGTTCGATCACATCCCCATTTATATGATAGTTCGCTAGGACTGGAGAACGTTTTCGGTGGATGGTGATAACTTTACATTTGCTCACATTGAGCTCAAGATCGTTGACGGAGCACAATTTTATAAAGCTTTTTATGGCTTTTTGCATTGAGTGAGTATCGTCGATCGTGGATATGCTGTTATGAACTATTTTCAGCAAAGTTGATGTCTCTAGTAGGACCAGGCGAACAATCATAATCATCAAAAAAGATCACGAACAGTAGAGCTGCCAGAACAGATCCCAGAGAGTACGTCGATCGCATCGGATTTACAAGAATTTATCTTCAACTTTTGCTTTCTGCCTGACAGGAAGGAGCAGAACCCCAGAAGAATCGAATTGCATAGCTGGTATTTGACGATTGATATCTTCTTCACTAATCGACTGAACGAATAACGTCGAATGCCTTGTGTATGTCAGCAAGGAATTTATCGCTTTGTTTGTTGTTGTCAAAGGATTGGTGAACCAATATCGATAGTTCCATCAGGTTAGATTCAACTCTTCGACCTGGGAAGAATCCATGCTGAGTCGGTGTTGAATGCGGGAAAACGTTGTACTTCAAACGTTCCACAATCACAATCTCAAACACATTGGCACAGTTAGGAGCGAGGCATACACCGCGGTAATTAGTGGCATCACTCTTCTTGCCTGACTTAAATACTGGAGTTAAGAGACCCATTTTCCAGCGATCAGGGTAGTGACATTCCATTAATGACTTCGAGTAAATCATCGCTAGTGGATGGGACAATTCATCTGCACATTCACGGAGGAACAGGGGAGCCATCTTATCTGGGCTAACACCTTTGCTTAAGTCCATACTCAAAAGGATTTTCTTCACGATTTCGTGTGTGATCGTGATGTTTGTGAACCAAATATCGCATCTACTGTTAATGAACGAGATCAGTTCAACCATCATCATAGGGGTATCGCTTGTATACGGAACCAAATATTTGGCGAACAGATTTGCTTTTTCAGTGTCATTCGTTGCAACTTCATCATCAAGTGACATAATTTCACATTTCGTCATCTTGGTTTACCTATCAACTTTTGTCGATGGTTGGACATCAATTATCTCTTTTTATGATGGAATGTGCACACTGCACACTGCACACCGCCGTTCACATGATTTCCACAGATGTGAAACAAATGTGAAAAAATGTGAAACACAAAATTTTTAAACGGCACATTTCGCTTTTCTACAAAACTTTTTGAACGGGTGAGTGTACATCTCAAAACTTTAGGTATAAATGTGCCGAGATGTGGCCAATACCACTGAATACACCTGCTTTCTATAGACGAATGTGCCAATCACATCTGCGCCAATGTGACTTTTTCCTTCAAATTCGCTGGGATCAGGATCATTGTAAAACTTTCCTGGCATGAGCTTTTAATGACAAATTTCGAAATTTTCCTCAGAATTGCTATTCGTTGTGTGAATATTACCATTTAAAGATATGTGAAAATAATAATATGTAAAAATTGTTAAGAAGAGGAAAAACAAGAAAAAAATTACAAAACTAACATTTTATGTAAATTTGTACCGATTTTCGGAAGCTTTATTTCTTACTTAAAGCAGTGCTTTAAATTTCAACCTCACATGTAAAGAACCTGCAATTTTTTTTGGGAAAATTTTTTTGAGGTAAAAGGTCAGTTATATTGTTCGAAAAATATTAAAATTTCATTAAGAATTGTGTACAAAATTACCTTTTAGAATTGTTTTTGACTAACAAACAGCTTTAAATTCATAACATTAATTGTCTGTAGTATTGCAAAATCACTTATTTTGAGATCCACAATAACTTTTGAATCAATTAAATAAAATACCAACTTTCATCCTATTATCGTGGTTTCTGGTAAAATCAAATTTTTCTATGCAATGTTCACGTTTCCCTCAACTCCCGGCGAAAAATTTGACATTTCTATCGCGCATTCAAATTTAGCGCAAAAAACCTATGATTTGGGAATAACTTAATTTGCTGGGTACGCTTGAAAATGAAGCTGTCATCTATTTCTTCAAAACTAGGTAAAAAAGGAATGAACCGGCTGTAGAATCCTTGAAACTCTTTGAGAATCCTTGGAGTTCACCATATGAGGGGAACAGCTGAGTACTCGGAACCAAGACACGAAACCAGAGGCCTAAAATAACATATATTGAAGGAGGAAAATGGCGCCGGACGCCTACTGAAGTCCTCCAACGCCTTTTCCGTCCTCCTCAGCCTCTTTTTACAAATTCTGTACAGATATCGATGAAGAATGCAAAAATCGCGACACCAATAGGGTGGGTTCACTACATCGTAGAACAAGTAAATTGAAAACTGTACAGCGACGATCAGTTATTAGGTAGCGATAGCTACTTAATGTTTTCAGCCTTCCTATCCGTCCATCTGTGCACCCTTCTCCAGCAATCGCCAATGATTTACCGTGTAATCACCGATAATTCACTGTGGAATCACCATGTGAATCATCTGTGATTCCAATGTAAATCATCAGTGTAATCACCGATAATTCACTGTGGAATCACCTGTGATTCCCATGTGAATCATATGTGATTCCTCTGTGAATATCATTGGTGATTCCACTGTGAATCATGGGTGATTCCACTGTGAATCATCGGTGAATACTCTGTGAATCGTCGGTGAATACACTGTGAATCATAGGTGATACCACTGTGAATCATATGTGATTCCACTGTGAATAATCGGTGATTCCGCGGTGAGTCATCGGTGCTTTTTCGGTGAATCGAAAATTCATTTCTTTGACTACACTCTATCGCTTCTTTCGGAACAGCATCTTTTGCCGAGTCGCGCAATTTTACTTCTCCACAACGGTTTAACTTCAAAATCACATATTCATACACATTTTCCATGAGTAAGGGAAAAAATATCCATACTAGTTGCAATGCACAAAATGAAATCACTCATTTTTTATTCCTTTTCCGACATAATAGGGAGTGTGGTAATTTTTAAATATTCACTCGGAAATTTCGTTCGATTTTGTCATGGCCAGCTGTTGCTCTATATTTTATACAAATAAGGAGAGACGATTTCGCCCTGCTAATTTGGACTTGTATAAAGAATGCAATTTTGTTAAAATAGAAGCGAAACAAGAGTATGAAGTAAAGAGGATCCTATGTTTTAATAAATAATAAATAAGTACTCCCCAGTGAAAACTGCTTACTTTAGGCTCTGCACGAAACTTAGACGGGCGAAAGAACGGAAACGACTTTTTTGGGAATAACCGAATAGATGCTTTCCCATAATCGCGGGAGTGAACCCCCTGTTCTTCATGCGGGTCTCAAGTTTCTCCGGGATGATCCTCTTAAAATGACAACCGAAGTGCTAGGGGGCCATTCATAAATCCCATCCCCCTGTCGCCTCTGTGCCAGACGAGCTTCAAACCCCCC
>CM055403.1:131253809-131283578 GCA_029228625.1 Pseudolycoriella hygida | reverse complement strand
ATTTGTGACGTATCGGGGAAAATACTGCGTACTTTGTGTCTTTGAGCCATACAAACGAAAATAGCCTGGTGCCAAAACTTTGAGTATTATGACTGCAACGGCAACGCCGTTTGTGCACTGAGCTATGGGCTGAGCTACGATGTCACTATTTTGTACCTGGCGTTGCTCTTTGAAGACAAGTATGATTTCTTGGCTGAATACATGGGTGAGTCACGTACCATTCTATCGTTGTAAATGACTTTGATCCCCTCCTCCCCTTACGGTACGAATTCATGAACCCCCTCATGAAATGTATTTTGAAGTTTTTACAATAATTTTGAGTTGAAATATGCCTGGAAACACGAGAAAAGATTAGAATTTCTTCAGGTATGATCTTATCCGATCTGTGTGTCTGACTGAAACCAATCTGATTTTTTCAGATTAGAAAATTCAGATTTTTCAGATTTAATACAGATCAGATGGAAAGTTTTCAGACCAGATTTGATCTGAAAATTTTCAGATTGATTTGATCTGTTCCGAGTCCTAGACTGAACTGTGTTTCTCCTTTCGGATCAGTTGAAGGATCTTAAAATGTGACAGTCGCTTTCGATAGAAGCTTAACACGAGGGTGGATAAGGGAGCGTCCATAAATGACGTCTGTATTTTTTCGGCTTTTTTAGACACCGCCCTACCCCCCTGTCTGTTTTCCATACCCCCCCCCCCTTGAAAACAGACGTCATTTTTTCAACTTCTATTTGCAATATTTTTGAAAATTCTTTGATTTTTTTAAAAAAAGTTATTTGTGTGTCTATTTTTCAAGACTGACTTTAGGCAATTTTGCAAGTCGTAGACCGAAAAAAGTGAGGTCTACAAGCGAAAATACCTAAAAACCGACGTCCAGAACAGATGCATATAAAACTTTACATGCAAAGGGGCGAAATCCTAAAAAGTATTCAAAAAGTTCACTCATTTGCGATCTTGCGTTACTTGTAAAAGTTTAAATTTCTTTTTTTCTATTGCTGGAACACTAAAACTGTAATTTTCAAACTCCGTTCGAGAACTGAAAATAAAAAAGTCAAGTTATGCGTTCGTGCATAGTGCGAAAGTCAACACACAATTGATGCGAAAAGAAAAAGGTCATAATGCGAAAGCCAATAGTGTGATTCCATCGCCAATATCGTTGATTGTTGTTTTTTTTCATCACTCGAGCAACGAAAATCGTAATTTTCACTTCCCAAATAGGAGCCGAAAATGAAAAAATGCAGACCTCAGTAAGCCAAGAGATGCGAAAGTATTTTCGGTTCTCTAAAGGAGACCGAAAATATTTTCGGTCCTCAAAAGAGAGCCGAAAGTGACTGATGTAAACAAAATGAAGATTGCATCAGCAATTTCGTTGTTGTTGATAATTTGTGTTTGGAAAGTGATAATTACGATTTCCGTTGCTCTCGTGATGAAAAATTACATGGATTACAAGGGATGAAGTGTAAAAATTCAACCTGTGCAGTTGCAGCCCTTGCCTTCGGCGCGGGCAGCAATTCTCGCACAGGGTTCAATTTTTATATTTTCGTCCCTTCTGATCCAAATAACTAATGTTTGAACATCGAGAAATTACAATTTTCGTAGTTCTCGAAATGAAGAGACGAATAAAATTTTTGTTCGAAAACGGGATGGGACAACTATGGTGTGCTAGAGAAACGGCTTTCATCATGAAAACGGTGGTAGTTTCAAATTGAGCGACATTACCGAATATGACGTCTGTTTTCGTCAAACCCCCCCCCCCCCTCCCCCGTCTGTTTTTCATGACCCCCTTCCCACCCCGTAAATGCAGACGTCATTTATGGACGCTCCCTTAGACGTTAATTTCATTCGAATTTTTACTTAGTTTTTTTTTTTTTTTTTAACTCAACTAACTACTTCCGGTTTGTGTTATTTTTCCAGTTCTTTTTAGTTTTTTATGTTTTTCCTCGTTTCGAGCCAGGTTTTTTTGTTTATCCACCCCTCGGCATAAGAATTAATGGCAGTTCTAGGTGTTACCTTAACAGGCCCGAACTAGTTGAAGGAGCGATTGGCCGCTAGCTTTTATCAGCCTCACTCAACATTTTTTGACCCCGTTATTTTTAACATCTTGTCTACGAAGGGCCATTTGCCTTTACAACTTTGCCTGCGGCGCTATAACTATCCCATTTTCTATTGAACATGCTGTCTGCGAAGGGCCGTTCGCCTCAAAAGTTTGCTATAATTATCCACATTTCGTCTACAAGAGGCCATTCGCCGCAAAATTTCGCCTGTGACGCTAAAATCATCTCATTTTTTATTGAACATCTTTTCTACGAAAGGCGCAAAAACCATCCCATTTTCTATTAAAATCTTATTTACAAATGATTCGTCTAAAAATTTCACCTGCGACGCTAATAGCATTATTTAAGTTTAACAAATTCTATTTAAGACGACATTATAGCACTTAAGATTTTATCCCCCCTACTCAGCTGAAATCTCCAGTCAAAGAAATATTCGTACAACAAAACGAAATACTCGTATAACAAAACGAAGAGACAACAAATTTAATCACAAACGTGTTACAAACAATCATTAACATCGCCGAACATAAATAACTTGGAAGTGAACACATGTCAACTGTTACACCATCCATTACAAATCCGTTGCATGGAAAGAACAATTGTGTCCATATAGTCAGATAACGAGCCAAAATAGTCCGGTTAATCGTGTCGGAAAAATGAGTGACTCGTATCGAGATTCCATCTGGGACTATAACCGAAATGTAAACGACACTAATACGGATTCCATCACAGACCTCAATTGGATCAACGACACTGCCAACTTCAACAATTCTACAATTTTGAGTACTGATATCGGTGATTCCATAGGTATCATGCAACTCAACATAGAAGGAATTTCCACACCTAAGTGCGAATTCCTGGAAAATCTTCTATATGAAGAGAAAATCGATATAGTGGCGATACAAGAGACGCACATCACTCAAGAATGCCGTAGATCAGCGGTGAAAGGTTACACAATGGTCGCAGCACTGCACCATGAGAAATTTGGCACCGCAACATATGTCAAGGACGACCTATTGCCTGCCACTCAAGTGTTGCCAACAATCAATCCTTTCAGCATTGGAATCAAAATCAACGACATGACTATAGTGAACGTCTATAAACCACCATCGGCAGAGTTCGAACAAAATGTTCTACCGCGATACGTAAGTCCGTCAATTGTACTCGGTGACTTCAATAGCCATCACACGTTATGGGGATACGACGAAATTGATCAAGATGGCACGTATCTGGTGAATTGGATGGCGCGAGAGGACTATTCACTCCTACACAGTGCCAGCGATCCTGGAACATTTTTCTCAAGAAGATGGAACCGATCCTACTCACCGGACCTATGTTTTCTGTCGAAAGACTCAAGCGGACAAGCAATACCAGCAACGCGTCGAATTCTGAAGGGATTTCCTAACAGTCAACATCGACCAATAATAATCAAAGTTGGAATGCAACTGCTATTGATCCGAGCCGACAAGAACAATAAATGGAATTTCAACAAAGCCAACTGGGAAAAATTCAGTCAACTCGTCGACCAAACAGTCCAACGAATACCAGCTCACCCTCACAACTATGATCGGTTTGCCAAACTGATAAAATCTGCAGCCAAAAAATCGATTCCCCGCGGACACAGAGACGCGTATGTACCCGGTTGGGAAGAAGGCAGCAAAGAACTGTATGATCAATTCAAAGTATCAGGGAACGCCGACATCGGAAAACAATTACTGAGAAAACTGGACGAAAATCGAAGAAAGTGCTGGGAAACGAAGTTGGAGCTGTTAAGTTTCACCAAATCAACAAGGAAAGCCTGGAACACACTGAACCGATTAAATGGTAAATCATTCCGTGCAAAAAAAATTTATCCAGTCACTGCGGATGAAATTGCATCAAAGGTAATGCAAAACTCGAAGGGACACGTACCAGAAAACCAAAAGAAAATCGTCAATCGAAAATTCATCCGAAACCTCAGGACCAGCTGTCAACTGTCTGACTTAGCATCACCATTCACAACGAACGAAGTCGTATAAGCATTGAGGCTGATGACCTGTGGCAAAGCACCCGGATACGACGAAATGTTTCCAGACTATCTCGTACACCTAGGTGATAAAGCAGTCAACTGGCTGGCTAGGCTTTTTACCTGCATAATAGATTATGGGTTAGTTCCGAAACCCTGGAAAAATGCTAAAGTCGTTGCAGTGCTAAAACCGAATAAATCGGCCGAGGATCCAACGAACTACAGACCGATATCGCTATTAAGCTGCAGCTTCAAGCTAGTCGAAAGGTGTTTAATCGGAAGACTCAAGCCAATCATCGAAAGTGTAATCCGCAAGGAGCAGGCAGGATTTCAACGTAACCGGAACTGTTGTGACCAAGTGCTTGCCCTAACGAACTACATTGAACTTGGATTCGAAAGAAATATGAAACCGGTATAGTCTTCCTTGACCTATCAGCAGCATATGACACAGTGTGGAAACGAGGATTACTGATGAAGCTAAGTCAGATAATTCCATGTCGCAAAACACTGTCACTCATAAAAAGTATTCTAAGTGATAGAAGTTTCCAGGTCATAATAAATGGAAAGAGCAGCAGGAAAAGGATTCTAAATAACGGACTCCCGCAAGGATCGATTCTGTCTTGTCTCTTATATTGCCTCTACACAAATGATCTTCCACCGCTCCAATCAAGGCTATTCATATATGCAGATGACATTGCCGTAGCGCACCAAACAAAGTCATTCAATGAGCTAGAAGACGTGCTGAACAGAGACTTGGAGAAATTAGCGGTATACTTCCGTAAATGGAGACTGAAGCCAAACACAACGAAAACGGTGCACTGTATTTTCCATCTTAACAATCGTCAAGCGAGAAGAATACTGAACCTGAAGATGAATGGAAAAACGGTCGAATATGAGAAAACTCCGATTTATCTCGGCGTTGTATTGGACCGAAGTCTAACATTTAGATTCCACGCTGAAAAAACGAAAAGTAAATTGACATCCAGAGTCAATTTAGTGCAGAAACTGGCCGGCACAACATGGGGATGTTCAGCGAAAACGTTACGGATCACAACACAAGCAATGATAATGTCTGTAGCCGACTACTGTGGGCCAGTGTGGATGAACAGCGCGCACGTGAAAATGATCGACACACAAATTAACGTGACGATGAGAATTATAAGTGCAGCAGTAGACTCAACCCCGATCCCATGGTTGTACGTAATGAGCAACATTACTCCGTCAGATTTAAGGCGAGAAGAAGCCGCCTTAAAGGAATGCCGGAAAATCCAAAACAACAACGAACTTCCGATCTTTGTAGATATTGAAGACGCACCAAGCGATCTCCGACTGAAATCGAGGAAACCGTTCTGGGTTCTACAGAAATGCGATCAATGTCCCGGATCTGAAAAGCAGACGGAAGCAATGGTGTGATGATACGACGGTCCAAAACAAAGAATTGGTTAAGGATCCCACAATGGAACTTAACGGCTCAGAAATGCCTCGTAGAACATGGCGCATTGCAAATCGGTTTAGGTCGGGTCACGGATGTTGTGCGTACCTACTACACAAGTGGAAATTTAAAGATTCAGCGATGTGTGAATGTGGTGCGGTGCAAACAATGATACACATATACCAGGACTGTCCCATCCATAAGTTCAACAGCAATTTAGGGGACATTCATAAGTTAACCATCGAAGCTCGAGAATGGATTGAAAATCTAAAAATCGAAGTTTGAATACATTGAAAGCGACTGTGATATTTGTGATTTTTATGTAACCTGAATCAAAGATTCATTTTCAAATAGTGTACAAAATTGTTTCTAAAGTCATTGGTTAAATAAAAAAAAATAAAATCCCCCCTACTGTTTAAGTCTTATCAGATAGAAACAGGGGCAGAAAACGTTTCGTTTCGGGCTGGTCCAGACCACCGCCCGATGGGCCGTTTGGTAGCCAGTCGGGTCGTTACATCTTCCTACCAAGGGCCATTCGCCTAAAAAGTTTCACATGCGGTTCTGTAGGCATCACATTTTTTTATTGAATATCTTGTCTACAGTTAATAAATTCGAAAAGGTATACGATTTTGTGTATATTGTGGATTTTGTGTTTCTCTCAATAGGACACGAAATTGAGAGAAATGAGGAAATTGAGAGAAACATTGAAAATCCTTTACCTTTTCAATTTCATTACCTGTACAAAAGCCCATTCTTTCCAAAAAATCTCGCTTACGGCGCTGTAGCCATCCTATTTTTAGACCCGCACCAAGAACGAAGTTCTTCGAAAAGAAGTCTTATGCGTTTACCACGACGTTTGTAACCACCGCAATTTCGACCCGGGAGTAGGTGGGGAGCTTCGACCATGGTCCTTGGATGACGAATCAACAATAAAAGAAATGTCCGTCCGTCCGTCACCGCGCTAACTTAAGTAAAACTCAACCGATTTTCAAAAAGTTTTTTCCCTGAAAGGTAATGGAAAAATCTTTTTTGGGATTGAATCTGGACACTGTCGGCCCAAGGGCCAATTTGTATATAACTCGAGTAAATCTTCTCCGATTTTGATACACTTTTTTGGTTGAAAGGTGTGGACATGCCCGACAATTTATGGAAGAAACTTGTTTTGATTTTGATCTTTTGGACCCAGTCAGGGCCCTAATATTGAATTTCTACTATGGCCCAACGTGTTTTTTCTACATAACTCGGGTAAATCTTATCCGATTTTCCAATACTTTTTTTTCTTGAAAGATTATCTAAAAGTTGATGAAAGAATTGAATTTAGTCGAAATCGGTTGAAAATTTTCGAAGTTACGGTCGAAAAAGTGGTCAAAAATGTGGTTTTTCGAAGGTAGATGAAACTTTTTCACTTATATCTCTGCGAAATTAAAACGTAAATCGCTCTTCAAGGTTTTGAATGAAAGATGTGGATATCAGAAATGCATGAAAATTAAATTAGTGGAAATCTGTTGATTGGTTCGGGCTGTAGTGTCCTTAGTGTGGACCAAACTCGCTATACGTAACCCTACTTGATATTTGGTGGTTTTTCGTGCATATTCCTTTAATGATAAGGTTTTCTGCGCAGTGTTGTAAAGAAAAAAGAGGCGCACTTTTTTGTCCATGGGAGTATGGGTCAGAGGCCTCTCCTAAGTGCTATAGGTCTTTTCTAAATTCTGGGCTTATTTTAAGAATTTAGTGTGGACGTAAATGCATATACTTAAGAGTATATATGTAAATGCTTTAGAAACTGAGTGTACACAAATGTATTTTCGTTCACTTTCGTTGTATTGAAAACAATGCTGAATGCTTCAAAAAGTTTACAAAGTAAATTTCTTGTCACCTGGGGAACGAATGTGTTTTGTCTCATGTTAATATAAATCACATAGCAAGAGTGAAAGAGGTGAAATACGTTACCCAGGGTACGGCACCGATGGAATGAGTCATAGTCATCTAGAGGGCGTACAACAATTATTCTTTACCCATATAAATTACATGTCAAAATGTTCACCAGTGAACTTCACCAGCAATTGCTGTACGCGCTCCTAGCAAACATCCAAATACAACCCAACCGTACAACGGCTTTCGAGTATTTGTAAGAATGCCATTCCTTTGTAAATGTTTAAAAATCGATGAAAATTAAAGAAGAATTCGTGTGACGTAACACGGGTCCAGACCCCCTTCCCCCCTATCGCACTCTGTCACGCTAGGCCCGAACTTCGGAGCGTGACACACTTAACTGGAAGGAGTATACCAGATAACAATAATTGCACGTAAAAATGAGGACTTGTTTGCATCAGGTAATACAACCTCCTCTCGAAGGCGTAATTTACATATCCGAATAGAGTCCATGTGAAACATAAGTCTCTGTTGGTGACGCCGTCGTCTGTTTCCACAACAGATGAACATTCTCAGTCACTCAAGTTATTGTAAAAGCCAAATTATGTGAACCACCTGACTTCAAATAAAACTTTGGTCTTTAGTTTGTTAAGCCCAAAGTTTCAACTCAGTAATTTTCCAGAGAGGGGGATTGGGTAGTGAGATAGGGTAGCGCCTAATTGCATGTGAGCGGAGTGTGGTAGTCCGGGTCATTTGCCAGGCGTGCAACTGTCTAACTATCAAGTGCTCTTTTTACGTCCACGTCGTAGTCCCTGGGACCTCAATTCTCTTCGGAGTTTTGTGCAAAACTTAAGAGTGCTACCTGATGACTACTTGTCATCGGCTCAAGCAACGTAGTTAGTTAGTTTCGTTTATTGGCTCAAATCTAACTACAATATATATTGCTAGTTTGATGAAATTAGGCCTCTTTTACTTGCCATAAATAATATTACAAAAATAAAAGCGCATCACTTCACAATACTCCAAATGAGTTCTAGAAATAGTCCCTAGAAGGTGTTTATAATTGTTGCGGATAAGTTTTGACGCTTAGTTGCGTCCGGAAAGCAACGGAAAAGCAACAATGATAGGAAAATAAGAACATGGAATGTAAGATTTTTGTTGCGGCCAGGAGGATTGAGATCACTCACAAGTGCGCTCAGAACGGCAAAACTTAATATCACAGCAGTGCAGGAAACTAGATGGCCTGGAAAGGATTCTATGACCAGTAGGGACTATACGTTCTACTACAGTGGCAAGCCCAAGAAAATACGGAACGGATTTCATGGTTTTCGGCAGAGCTAGAAACGCAGTGATGGATTTCAATCCTCTTGATGAGCGATTGTGCTCTCTACGAGTAAGAGGAAAATTTTTCAACTATACTCTTATTAACGCCTACGCACCCACGGAGGAAAAGAATAATGAGACGAAACTGGTGGAGTATACGATAGAGCACCGAAACGCGAAATTAAAATTGTGTTTGGAGATTTTAATGCCACGATAGGTCACGAAGTCATTTATCGTCCCACAATTAGTATATATAGCTTCACGAGAACTCTAACGACTACGCTACGCGTGTAGTAGATTTCGCAGCATCAAGAAACATGGTTGCCCGCAGTACGTATTTTGAACATAAAAGCATCCACAAAGCGACGACATGGGGCATTGAAGAAGTGGGACGTTGAAAAACTGCAGAACTAAGACATTAAACACAAATACGTGGATAGTTTGAAGAGAAAAATTATTGAAGAAATGGTCAGCGAACAACACAGCATAAACGATGTGTGGAATCAAATTAGGCGGAATGTAGAGAGCGCCGTAGCAGAGACATTGGGAAATAAAAGAAATAACTGGTCTGACGATGAATGCCAGCGAGCTCTGGAGAACGAAAACGCATCTCGACTAAAAACTCTAAGTCGATACTCTCGAGCAGGCCAGGCAGAATACCGTTCGAAGAGAAATTTCGCTCGAAAACTGTTCCTAAACAAAAAACGGCTGCAGGATAGGAACGTTTTGATCGAAATTGAAAAGTTTGGCAATAGGAAGGAAACTCGGAACTTCTATCGGAAAGTAAACGAATCCAAAACTGGTTACAGTCAGCAACCATTGCTGTGTAAGGACAAGAATAAATTGGTTTTAGCAGATGAGGAAAGGTGCATTGCGAGATGGGCTGAGTACTTCAAAGAACTGCTTAATCCGAACACACCGCTCAACCGAAACGAAGAAACATATAAGAATTAACGGTGCAAGAAGTTGAAGGTGAAATTTCGAGGATCAAAAATTTCAAAGCCCCGGGGACAGACAATCTACCCGGCGAACTTTTCAAGAACGACGGCAACGCGCTATACATGGAGATGCACGAGCTCATCACGCGTATATGGAATGTCGAGGAGTTACCGGAAGAGTGGAAGACCAGCATACTTTGTCCCATATACAAAAAAGGTGACAAAATGGAGTGTGGCATTTTTCGAGGAATTGCTCTGCTGAATATTGCTTACAAGATATTTGCAAATATTCTTTACCAGCGCCTTCATCCATACATGGAAAACTATGTAGGTGAATACCAAGGTGGTTTTCGTGTAGGTCGTTCAACATCGAACCGGCTGTTTAATATCAGACAGATCTTGGAGAACTGCAAGGAGTACAACATTGAAACACACCATTTGTTCGTTGATTTTAAGGCAGCCTATGACAGTGTTAGAAGAAGTAAGGTATGGAGAGTAATGGAGGAATTTGGAATCCCCAACAAACTGATCTCGCTAACCAAGTTAACACTGAACGGAGCTAATAGTTGAGTAAGGATCCGTAACCAACTGTCAGAGATTTTCGACATAGAGGAAGGCCTACGTCAGGGAGATCCTCTCGCGACGCTGCTTTTTAACCTGACGCTTGAAGCAACTGTGCGCATTATTTTCACCAAGTCCAGTCAGTTGCTTGGTTTTGCAGATGACATGGACATAATTGGACGAAATATGCGCGTCGTTAAAGACAAGTTTATCTCCTTGGAGAGGAAAGGTCGATGGGTTGAAAGTTAATGACGCAAAAACGGAATAAATGATCATCCCGCCTTCGAATCGACATCAAGGGTTGTTCACAGATGACGTACGGATTTTTTAGCGATTTTTGACCTCCACCCCCCTCCGTATAAAATAAGATTCCAAAGACCCCCTTTGAATTACGTGCGAATTTGAGGACCCCTCTAAAAAACCTGAAGTCTATTCTTTAGTCCATTATCGTGTCATATGTCGCTCAACGCGTTCAACTTCAGCAAAAGTCATCAAATTATTTCGTCAATATTGACAAAAGATTAACACAGCAATAAAAAGGGCTAATAATATTGGAGGCGATGAGATTCGCATCGCGTAAGGTTTGTGTGAAAGTCTTTATAGGCTGTAAATTTATCTCAACATTTACAATATTTAATAATTTGTAACAAATTTTTACTATTATGAAATAAATGCATTTAATCAAAAAAAAAAAAAAAGGTTTGGTGAAAGCTCAACTTGTAAAAAAAATATTTTTATCAAGTTGAGCTTTCACACAAACTTTACGCGTGAAAAAGTGAAAACTTTGTTTTTTGTACGTACAAAGTCAACTTGACCCCCACCGTACGCTACCGTACGAATTCTGGAACCCCCGCCCCCCTAAAACCTATACGTCGTTTGTGAACAGCTCCTTAGGAGCAAAGCGTAACGATCGACACTTATACATTCAAAATGGTCAACAGATTCATGTACCTTGTATCGGAGCTGAACACCACTTACAACGACATCGCGGACGAAATGAAGAGACGAGTAATTCTGGCCAACCTCAGTTATTATAGCCTTCTGAAAATCTTAAAGTCTACAATATGCAAGCATGTGATCAGACCGGTGGTTACGTATGGTTCGGATTCATGGTGCTTGACACAAAAAGACGAACAATCGCTGTCCACGTTCGAAAGAAAAGTACTGCGGACAATATTTGGACTAGTCTTTGATCAAAGACAGAACCAATTGCTATCTTAGATAGATGTGGTTAATCGATATGTGCTACTTAATCAAAATCGAACTACAACCTCGCATTCCATATTACAATTAGGTGGCATAGACCACGGAATGGCTGCATAGCTTTGATGAACGTGATAAGCTTAAGAGTTAACTTTGGTGGCAATGACGTCAGATTTAGAGTAAGAAATAATTGGAGGTTCTCCAACAGAGGGCGACTGTTAACATTACTGTTACGATTCGCTAGACCCGAAAATATCTCTATTTGAGTCAAATAGATACATTAACGATTGGTTCTTCATGCCCATCAGCATAGTAAGTGGAATGGCTTACCTGACGATTACCACGATATGCCGAAATGTTGATCTCTTCTAATAACCTCCATAACGCAACTGTTCTAGATGTGTTAATGTCTGAGTGTCATGCTAATGTATGACAAAATAATTCAAGAGCTTGTCTTAACGTTCATATGTAAAGTAGTGGGAATGAGTTGAAAAAAGAAAAGAACAGAACCGAAGGCGCAGACGAATCAATCATGATCTTAGTCAGCTTTATGGAGAACCAGACATAGTCAGAAACACTAAAATAAACCGTCTACGTTGGCTCGTTGATGTCCAACGAATGGAAGATCGTCATATTCCGAAAAAAAAATCCTCAAGAACAGACCGGAAGGCAAGAGGCAGGGCGTCCGAAATCCAGATGGTACGATACAGCTTTAGCCAAGACTCTTAAAGGGTTGTAGTGCCGGTTAAGTAAGAAGTAAGTAAGATTTTCCAGAGGGTCCCAAAACCTAGCAATTAGTTGGATGAAAATGTCGAACTTACCGATCCATTTCATACTCCTCAAGACGTTGATTCAACGCTAACTTTTGTTGTACAGCTAATCGCAGCAACTGATTTAGAGTTTTCTTTTCATCTTCTGCAGCTTCACACTGTTTTGCCAACTCATCCACTCGAGTAACATACTCCTCACATCTGGCAGCAAACATAGCACGTAAACTTGAGAATGTAGCAGCATCTTCCTTCAGAATACGCAACTCATTTCTCAATTTCATCATCGTGTCAGTGACAACAATCTTTTCGTTCTCGTACTTCGATTTCAAGTTGGTCAGCGCAACTTCGGCGGTATTTTTATTTGACTTAAGTACCGTTCGAAGTGCGGCGATTTGTTCTCGTTTCGTTGACAACAAGCTCTTCAACTTGACATTTTGTTCTTGAAGTTCGGCGATCTCCCCGCGATTATCGCGATCTTCCATGTTACCAGCACTTAGCGATTCATTTTTGCTTAGTTCTATGGTATGCTCGATAGCAGTCTTTAAGTGTTTTAGCTGATCGGTGACGGTTTCCACGCATTTCTTGATTTCAACCGAATCGGCCAGACCTTGCAGGTCCTCGAGTAAATGGGCGCGTTGCAGCAGAATGTCCGATTTGAACTGAGATTGAATAGCTGATAGCGAATCATTGTCCGCACTAAATTCATCACTTTTATGGTCCAGCAAGACTCGATCCGGCGTTTCACCATTCACCGTACAGACTAGATGGTACAATTGAGCCAAGTCATCACTCAAACCAGTTAAGGTATTTCTAGCTGAGCTCAAGCTTTGACCGGCATTTTGTGAGATCACTGTCAACGTTTGAACATCGCTGTGCAAATCCAACGACTTTTGTTCATTCATAAGAAGTTTATTTTTCAGATTCGTTATTTCATCCCGAAGTGTTTGCATCGCATCGGAACAATTAAGTCCTTTTTGCAGTTCAATCAAATCGCTTTTGAGGCCATCAATCTCTTTTGCGCTCAATTGGAACCAATTGGAGTATTGACCAATAGCCAAATTGATTTTCTCGCTGAACTCATTTCGCTTGTTCTCTTTGATCGCCATGGCTTTGATAGTGTCCTGCGATTCGACTTGTCGCTTTAGCTGCTGCAATGAATCTACATGAGCCGCAAGTAAGTGCAACCGTGACATAAAATTCTGCAGTTCATTTTGACTTTTATCCAAACTTTGTTGCGCATCACGTAAATTGGCAGTGAGGTGGGATTTTTCCGATTCCAATACTTCGAGTTGCTTTTCCATTTTTTTCAATTCATTTAAATGCACTTCCGAGAAAAGGTCTACCTTCGTACCGTCGGGCGTTTTGAGTTCGGATGATAAATCGGTTTCAAAGCGTTTTAGCACCGAATTATCCTCCTCACCGTCGCTGTTCAAATTGGGTTCGTCAATGCTTCGTATGGTGTACGCCAAGTTGTTTAGGTTGAACATCGATTCTCGATTGAATTCTCGGTTGATATGTGAGTCGAGTTCTTTTTTGAGTGCATACTTTGACTCACGTTCTCCCTGAAAGAAAATTCGAATTCGTTAGCGAAACGCAAAATAATTTTCAATTAAATTGTTTTGTAATTTGATGCATTAGGTGGCGGACTGGCGACAGTGGCATCTGTCAAAATATAGCCAATTTCACGATGATGTCAAGCAGTCATACGGAATCGATTCGACTCGCTATACTTTGGACATAAGGCGACTGAACGAGTCAATTTGACGTTTAGTGTGATAACAGTAGTCACTCCAAAATATAAACAATTTTCAAACCCTCCTTTCACTCCTATCACAAAATGTTGAATATAACAATCCGCACAAAAAACACTTCCACTGGGGGTGTGACGCAAGTCTTTATGTCTGCTTACAAAAGTCGCGAAATCAGAAAAGGTTGACGGGCTAAGCTTCTAAAGCAAAGCGATTTCCTTCCAGTTACAAAAGTTCTGAAATCAGAGGAGGGTGACGCATTAAGCTTCGATACGCAAAAAAAAATTTACAACAAAATTACCAGACCCAACGACGAAATAGATTGAGTTTTTAGTTTATGTAATGACCGCAACAAAAATGGCGCCACCGACAGGCGGCTACATGTCAGATTATGACAATTTGCTCTTTTATTCGTAATCTACTTCAATGATTCTGATGGTGCACTTGGTCCCACTAGAGACATCTTGCAGACGACAAAAAGGTAGTTCAAAACAGCATTTCTACCATCGCTGATACTATGTGCATGCAAGAATGAATCAATAATTTTGTGAAATGGTGCTCCGACTACGACTTTGAACTCAACTCTCGTAAATGTAAGGTGATTAGCATATACCGGAAGCGTTCTCCAATCTTGGCAGACTATCATATAAACGGCAACCTGATTAATCGTGTTCACAGCACAAAAGACATCGGAGTCACATATAATAACAACTATTCCTTTAATGACCACTTAGAACTCACGATAAAGAAGGCTATGTCAATGTTTTCATTTGTGAAACGGCAGTGCTATGGGAGATTTAACGTCGGAACATCCAAGATGCTTTACTCCGCCATAGTTCGTTCACATCTCGAATTCGCTAGTACGGTTTGGGCATCTCATCACGCGGTTCATATTCAATCTCTAGAAAGTGTTCAAAGACCATTCGTTTCTCTACGCCAACCGTGACCGTCGGATTGATGGAGACACCGACTCCTATTGGATTCGTCCATATGCTGATAGGTGTGCTGAACTAAACCTAAAATCTTTACTGAGGCGCCGAACTAATGCAGCGATCTTTTTCATCCACGATGTCCTGACTGGAAATGAGGAAATGTATGAAATTTTAACTCCGGACACCTAAATGTGTTGTTTATACAAACACAACAATTTTTCGGGATTCTTCTAAGCAAGGAAACAGTCATAACCTATTTGTTTATTTTGAATGTTTTGAATCTAATTTTAACATGTAGCCGCTTGTCGGTGTCGCCATCAGTGTTTCCTTACTCGAAGATAGATTTATTGCCTGATGGAAAAGTGATGCACGACACAACTTATCATTATTCTGTACTTTCAGTTTTTACAAGCAAAAATTTGAATTTATACTCTAAACATTCTATCCAATATGTGACATACCAATTCAGCTGAATTCGGACATACATGAACATTTCATGCGGAGTAGTGGTTTCTTGCATACCTCTTCCTCATCCTCTCTCTTTGGACAACATTCGATCGCAAATCGCGGCTATCTGTTATTTAATGGATCACCAGCAAATTTTCATAGTATTAGCAATGTGACGTCTTTTAAAAAACACGTGAAGAGTTATCTATTAAACCAATTTCAAACATCACTAGAATATAACGTCTCCTGGTGGGTTATCAATTTTGCTATGCTGATTTTGTTTAGTCAATTTTTTTTTCTTTGATTTATCGATTCATTGACGTTTTCTTTCTTTCCACTACTTTTCTTTTTTTTTTTTCTCATTAATTAAAAAAAAAAAGAAAAAATGCTTTGGATTCAATTGATTCCTTTTGTCATTCAATTCTATACGATTCACTTTATTCATTTAGATTTATGTATACAACATGTACGGGCTGAGTGCCCATAATGTAATTGGTTTTTAATTGAAAAAAAATGAAATAAAAGTCAAATTTTTCCGGAACTGAAAGTACAGAAAAATTATTTCGTCGTTGGGTCTGGCATTTGTGACGCAATTTTGTGAACTCAACGTAATTTTGTTTTACATTTTTTTTGCGTATCGAAGCTTAATGCGTCACCCTCCTCTGATTTCAGAAGATGAGAGCGTGACTCTCGAAACCGATCCGAAATTGTTTAAACAAATGGCATAATTTAAAACTGGCTTGTCAAGTCTCGTCTATTTACTAATTTAATTAGCAAAATTGTGCCGTGTAATTCTCACCAAATTTGCCTCTAGAAGCAAATTTCTAACTGCTATAGATGCAGAGATATGAGTCATCTCTCCGAATTCTAGAAGTGACTAAATCCCGGGATTAGGTTATTTTTCCTTGAAACTCTGAGACACATGATCTCTAAAATTTTGTTCTCTACAACTTTGTCTCTGAAAGCAACTTTCTAACTTTCATAGTTTTAGATATTTGTGTAATCCCTCATAATTCTAGAAGTGGTCATATCCCAGTATGGGTCAGTTTTTGCCTAAAACCGTGAAACACGTGCTCTCTAAAATTTTATCCTCTGCAAATTTGCCTTTGACGGTAAATCTCCATATTGTATAGTTGAGCAAATATAGACGAAAAACCATCTGCTTTCGTATATGGCCAAGAAACTCAAATTCGTCCATTCGATTGGAAAAAATCTCCCAGTTTTGCGAGATCAAATGCTTTAATTTGACACCAAAATGAACAATTTCCGTGCTATACTTGCTGAGATATTTGCGAAAAAATTTCGCCGACCCTCGAAAAACCATGTTCGACCTCCACTTCTTTGACCATATCTCCGGAACTATTAGCCCAATTTTGCTCATCTTTGAACTTGAATCATGGGAGACATGTACCTTTCAGGGGAAAAAAGTTTAGGCTGATCGGTTCCGCCGTTTAGAAAAAAAAGTGGAGACAGACGGACAGACATTTTTTTTGCTGGTTCGTCATCTCTAGACGATAATAAATGTATCCTCCTAACTTCCACCTCGATCTGCCCCATGTCACAATAAAATTGTTTGCAGTAAACGTATAGGATAGGATAAGATATTAGTGGGTAGGAACGCCAACTGGCAGATCCTTGCACCTAAGCCGCTAATGGGCCTGTTGTGCATGCCCACAGAACTTAGAGCTTATCCCTTCTGATGCGATTCAAATAATCTAGCACCGTTTTCGGCGGAAGGTTTCTAATGATTTTCGGGTTCACAGTATATGAACCAAAGAATTTTACTCGTACCATAATGTTAGAATATCTGTTAGCCTCTTGACGTCACGTTTGGAGAAAGAGAGTAGTTCTTTGGAATAGTTTTTGTTT
Organism: Pseudolycoriella hygida; assembly: GCA_029228625.1. Taxonomy (NCBI): domain Eukaryota; kingdom Metazoa; phylum Arthropoda; class Insecta; order Diptera; family Sciaridae; genus Pseudolycoriella; species Pseudolycoriella hygida. The sequence continues at coordinate 131,266,421 of CM055403.1, read as the reverse complement.
ATTCTAATATAGTTTTTGGCGTGGCTAGCGTAGTTCAATGATTCCCAGTAGTGGGAGAAGGTTTTCGCTTTCCATCGTGATACTAATCCAAACAGAGTAGAGGCTGACACTGCTATACTTGGTTCAGGACCAACGAAAGAGGAGGACGTGGCTGCCTTAGCTAGTTCGTCAGCTTGTTCATTACCTGCGACTTCTATATGACTTGGGACTTGGTACCCAGGCCAGAATAACTTGACGTGAGGTGGAGAGCAATTGGATTCGGTCTCTGCATTCTAGGACTAGTGATGGGGAAATTTTATAACTACCTAGGGCTGTGATTGATGATTGGCTGTCTGAGCAAATATAGATCCCATGGTCCTCTGGCAAATTATCCATAGAGGATAACAGCTCGTTGACGCAACTGAGGATTCCAATAATTTCCGATTGGAAGACTGTAATAAATTTACCAAGGGGTAGACTTACGGCTACATTTAAGTCCAAAGAGCAAAATCTTGGTCCGCAGTTTCCGTTAGCAGAGGAACCATCCGTGAACCATCTCTGCCTATTAGTGTCTGGAGTAACTGAATCGTTGGTCCAGTCACCCCGATTAGGGATAATAATTGAGAAAGATCTATTAAATCTGTATACAGGAATAATGGAGTCGCATGGCATTTCTATTTCAGGAGAACCCTTTACCATTCTTTTCCATATTTTTGAGTGGTTCCTTTGGTCTGCAATAAGCGAGTTACTTAGTTTTAGTCTCAAAGCAGAGGAGCGGGCTTCAGCTTCAATAAAGATATGCAGTGGTTCTATGCTGAGCAGGGCTTCTTAAGCTGCAGTTGGGGTTGATCTCATGGCACCGCTTATTCCAATGAGGGCTTGTCTTGTGAGAGCTTAAGACGAGATGCAGCGAGATTGCACCTAGGCAACCAAATAATGGCTGCGTAACTTAGTCGGGGACTGATGATAGAGGAGTATATTCATTATAACACTTTTGGGCTGAGGCCGCAAGTTAAACCAAAGGCTCTTCTGCAGTACCATAGCGCCCCGGTAGCTTTCTGGATGACATTGTTGAAATAAAGATTAAAGTTATTTTTGGAATCCAGTGTAAGACCTAGGACTTTGGCTGAATCAGAGCGCGGGATTCTCTTTCCGAAGAAGAGAGGGGGAATAAAGTTTGTGACAATTCGTTTTTTATAGAATAGGACTAATTTAGTTTTGTCTGGATTAGCCGATTGTTCGAGTGAGGTGCACCAGTTTTCTAGTAATCTGAGGGCTGATTGCATGACTTCGCAAATTTTGGAAGTGAATAGACCTACGATTAGGATCACAAGGTCATCTGCGAAACACTGTGCGTAATATCCAGAATTGTTTAGTAGCGATAGAAAACTGTTTATCGCTAGACAGTAGATTTGTGGCGGTATAATGCCCTTGCTCACGAGTACACTGATTTTGGTAGGGCCTAAGTAGGAGGAGACTATTCTGGTACAAAGCATGGTTCTGATCCAGCCTATAATTGTTTCACTTATTCCGTGAGCTCGGCACGCTTTCGCTACGGCAAAAAAAAGCGCCATCAATATCGATGAAACATCCTAGTGCTTCACAATCTTGAGTAAAGGCTTTATCGATTTTGCTGACTAAGTGGTGAAGAGCGGTTTCCGCCAATTTCTTCGGTTGGTAGGCCGTTGGTAGGTCCGTCTCTTAGATTGCGATCTATTAGTTTTTCAAGTGTTTTCACGTGTAAACGTATAGGACATTTGTACTTCGTACGGGTCCAATAATCTGCCTTAACAACCCATGAAGAGTTAGGTTAGGGGCTAGATCATTATTTACCAGTTTCGCTATTTTTGTGGTTCTACTTTGTAAGATCCTTTCATCACCGGAAAGTTTTTACTGTGCCAGTGGAAAGCTGTGCGACAAACCCTGTGCCATCTATGAGATGTACTAGGAGCGAAACTAGTAGGAGTAGAATACCGGCACCACAGACGGCTCCCATCAATGCCTTTCACCGGTAAGCCGTACGATGGCTCTCCGCTCAACTTCACATGCCTTGAACCGATTCAATCAGTTTTATTTTGTTTACAAATCTAACAATCGGAACAAATCCGTCTGCGGTTCAGTTTGAAACTCGATCTCGTAATACCAAGCAGACATGTTAACCATTACGTTATCGAGTTGTTGAAATATTGAATACATTTTCAAAAAATGGATCGGGCTGTCATCCAAAATCAAGATTCCGTTATCCTTATTGCGTGCTACCCTTCATGAAGGACTTCTAAGCTAAATTAAACATGTTTTGATGGGAGCACCAGTCATAAAACCGAATAAACCCGAAAACCGAAAAAAATTGTTAAAAAATGGTCCGATGACGTTGACCCACAAATTGACTGTAGAAACGTCTGTGCTAGACGATCTACTATTTATTTAGTAGCGATAGCTTCTTTATGTTATCACACTTCCTGTACGTCCATCTGAGCACGTTCACCGGGGACTTAATCACCGATAATTCACCGGGGAATCTCCGACGATTCATCTGGAATAACCGAATTCATCGGGGAATCACCGATGATTCACCGTTGCTCTTAGCGGGCTTTGGGGCAAAGCCCCAAAAACGTATACCCGTCTGTAAGGCGCAATGTAGCTCGCCGTAGTCCACTCCAGCGGCCCCATTTTCACCAAGTCCAGTCAGTTGCTAGGTTTTGCAGACGACCTGGACATACTTGGACAAATATGGATGTTGTTAAAGACAAGTTTATGGCCTTGGAGAGGTACCTTGGGTTGAAAGTTAATGACGAAAAAACGAAATATATTATCATCCCGCTTTGGAATGGACACCAGGAGGAAACCGTTACGATCGACACACACACACATTCAAAATGGTCAACAAATTGGTATACCTTGGATCGGAGCTGAACACTAATAACGACATCGCGGATGAAATTAAGAGACGAGTAATTCTGGGCAACCGGAGTTATTACGGCCTTCTGAAAATCTTAGTCTAAGTATATGATCAGACCGGTAGTTACGTATGGTTCGGAGTCGTGGTTCTTGACACAAAAAGATGAACAATCGCTGCACACGTTCGAAAGAAAAGTACTGCGGACAATATTTGGACCAGTATTCGACCGAAAACTGAACCGAAGGCGCAGACGATATAATTGCGAGCTGAGAGAGTTTTTTGGAGAGCTCGACATATTCAGAACAACGAAAATAAACCGAATACGTTGGCTTTGTCATGTACAACGAATGGACGAACACCTTATTCCGAAAAAAATCCAAACCACACAAGGAGTGCAGGTCGACCCAAATCCCGGTGGACCGACGCTGCTTTTGCCAACTTAAGAACTGTAAGAGTAACCAGCTGGGATGCGTTAGCTGCGGAGCAGTGAAAAATTACCATAACTTTGTCTTCAACAAAATCACCAACTTAGACCACATTTTCGGATATCATCAAAGGGTGATTGCTGAGAAGATGCACATTTGCAAAACGGAAAATATGTGCAACCTTCTTAGTGATACACACGGGCTGCATGAGTCATACGTAAACTTATTTAAAAAAAGTTAACGCAACGTAAGGCCGTATGGAAAACGTGAATGACGCAACATGCAAACGAAATGAGAAAGAAAAAATTTAAACAAATCTTATATTATGTCTGTGATAGCTATGTATGTGCAATATGTTTGAGATTTTTAGTAATTTATTTTAACAGTATTTTTCGTCTAACAGTTTGATATAACCACAAAGGTAATTTTTCTAATTAATGTGTATCGCAATTATTTTATTATGTACTTTAAATGTAAATTCTAGCCTGATGACGAGTCGAAATAGACTCGAAATATAGCATTGTAAGGAGTGAACGTTTTTGTACTTTTCCCATTCCCATAATCCAAGAAGTATACTGAACAAGTTAGTTGCGGAGGAGAATGTTGGAGAAGGCCAAGACCCTTAATGGGTTGTAGTGCCGGTAAAGTAAAATCAGTAAGAAATTGACTTTAAGGGAAAAACATATGCAGGGGACCCGTACGCATCATTAATCTGCTAATAGCACTTATATTGAATATTTTCGTTTTTCAATTCGCTGAATTTCTTCTTGAAATTGACTTTTATTTTCATCAACTTCATTAAATAGCAATGTGCTATTCGCAGATCAGTGGTTCGTCAATTTAGTGAAATGTGATTTCGCACTGCACGTTTAGTACAAATTTCTATTGTCACTATAGAAGCTAATATCATGGAGGTAGATATTTCTTCGATTCTTCATATTTTGTCAATCCTCGGGAATTACCTCATAGCTACATCGGCCGTATAGTTGCATGTCATTAAAAAAATACTAGGACATAACTTCGTAAAAGGAACAATCGCTAAGATTGAAGGCAACGCCTTCCGTGACATTTTGTAAAAGGAAAAATCCATATGGTCTATCAAAACGCTTTTGGTTGGCATTTTGAACTATAAACGACCACTAAGATTGGAGAAAACGCCTTTCGGTGTCATTTTGTAAAAGGAACAATCGCTGAGATTGAAGGTAACGCTTTCCGTGACATTTTGTAAAAGGAAAAATCCCTAGGGCTTATCAAAACGCTTTTCCTTGGCATTTTGAACAATTAACAGAAACTTAAATTGAAGTGAACGCCTTGCGGTGGTATTTTGTAAAAGGAACAATCGCTAGGATTGAAGGTAGCGCCTTCTGTGACATTATGTAAAAGGAAAAACCCCTAGGGTTTAACGAAACGTCGTATATTGGTAAAAGCTTCGAACTTTGGTGCATCGACAGATCGGCACATTTTGTTGATAATTATTTAAAGACTTGTCACATTTTGAAGTTTTTTTTGGGAATTCAACATGTTTCGCCGAATTTACAGTAACGAATCTGTCATTCCCTCAGATTTAAGTATTGCGAGTTGCATCCATACTATTAAGGCTTACGACAGGTCAGGTCAGGTCGACCTGATGGTAAAATTGAGTATGACCTGACCTGATCTGAATTTTCAGGTCATAACCTGAAATGACCTGATGACCTGAAGTTGAATTTTGTTCCAAAATAAGAATGTTCACCTGAATTAGGAAAGCAAAAATCAGGAATTGAGAAATCAGGAAACAGAAATCAGGAAATGAAAATCAGGAATCGAAAATCAGGAGCCTAAATTAAGGAAAAACAAAAATCAGGAAAAACAAACATCAGGAAAAACAAAAATTAGGAATTAAGAAATCAGGAACCAAAATAAGAAAAAACTAAAATAAAAAAAAAACATACATCACGAATCACCAAATTTGGGAAAATCCAAAATTAGGAAAAACGAAAATATGAAGGAAATAAATGTCCACCTGAATTAGGCAAGCAAAATTCAGGAATCAGTAAAATTAGGAAAAACGAAAATCAGGAAGGAAATAAATCAGGAAAAACATAAAAGTTTTCAATTCCTAAGGAGGTCGCAATCTTATTTTTGGTATGTAGGGGGATCTGCCCCCTAAGCCGCCGCGCTTGCGGCGAGCTACTAACGCCCTTCAGACTGCCTTCCGTGCATGGGGCTCTGACCCTTAGACTTCGCAAGGGGGGATATTCACCCTTGACCCTTCTACGCGGGGGCTGCCGCCACTCGACCCCGCTTTTTTTTCCTGGCTTTATCACGGGCTGCGGCGCATTGCGAATCGCATCGCGTAAGGTTTGTGTAAAAGCTCAACTTAACAAAAAAAAAATTGTTTGTTCTATCAAGTTGAGCTTTCACACAAACCTTACGCGATGCGATTCGCATCGCGCTTAATATAATGATCCCTTAATTGGTGTGCGACGTTTTCGGTCATTTACTTTCATTCACGACTAAAAGTTTTACTTTTGAGTAAATTTGAATTTTGTCATTGATCCTTGTAAAGTATCCCAGGAGTAACATTAGTAGAAGGAGTGCCACAATTCGGTTTCTCTTGATATAATGTCAGTTTTCGCAGGAGTAGAATGAAATTTTCACTTCATTTCTCGTGAGTAAAAAGATATTTGTGTTGCTTTTAAATGAATTCGTTATTAAGAAATCAAGTTTTGGTAGAAAACAAGAAAATAAAAAATATCTTGCACTTTTAACCTTATTTCTTCGGTTTTGAACGGATCACTCGAAATTCACATCCCAAATTTGGGGCTCTCTTTCCACAAATGTTACACATCTGCACTGTAAACGGAAGAAGAGGTTCATACGAAAATCGCAAAAAAGCGTTTACTAAACAGTATGTGCTAGGGGATCATTAATTGGTAAGTATCATCATCGGTACAATTCCATTACCATTGATTCAAAACACCACTTGCGAGCCTCTTAAGACTAGTTGCGAGTACGCTACATCTGTTGTTTCGACGCTCATCACTGATGTGATGTTTCTTTTGGTAAGAATCGAGATTCGTAAATGAAACAATGATTCTTGTGGTAATAGGGAGCTCGGATATGGCTAAGGCTCGCAAAATGCGTTTTACCATAACTGATATTAAAGATTTTTTACATTATTATTTTCATGTTGAAATCATTTCAGGTCAACCTGAAAATTTTCAGGTTTTGCTCACAGGTCATATGAGGTTTCAGGTCAGTTTTGACCTGACCTGAAAGTGACCTTACCTGAAATTTTCAGGTTGACCTGACCCGATAGTAAGCCTTACATACTATCGGCAGTTGACTGCGAATAGCACCTATATTGACTAACGGCAGTTGACTGCGAATAGTACCTATATTGACCATTCGCAGTTGACTGCCGTTAGTCACTTCGTATTGAAAACCCCGTTCAAAGAAACGGTGTAAAAAACCCTTTCGAAAGCCCAAAATTGACCCCCAAACAGACAAAAATGTTCATCTCAATTTTTTCTACAACATAGCAAAAAAACATTTTTTGTCTAAGGCAGACCTTAGGACTGACCTAGGGGACCTAGGGTCATAAGGAAATGCCTCGGACACATACTTCCACAGACAAAAATGTTTCCCTCAATTTGCTCTGCAACATAGCAAAAAACATTTTTTTATGTTAGGACCGACTTGAGCCCTAAGCACAGGCACCGGGTCCAAATTCGTTTTTGATATAATTCGGTACTCGATTATCTTTCAAATAGCAAAAGAATCAACGAAACGATTTATCCAGCTTATGTAAGCAAACACGTTGGGCTCTAGTAGAAACTCAGTTTGAGGGTCCTGACTGAGTCCAAGGGTTTCTAATCAAACAATATCCTTCCATAAAACGGGAGACAGTCCTAGACCATCGATCAAAAAAAAAATATTGAAAATCGGAAGAGATTTACTCGAGTTATGTACAAAAAACATGTAGAGCGCTAGCAGAAGCTCGTTTTTAGTGCCCTAGGCATATCCTAGGGCCCAATCTCAAAAAAATTTCTTCTACAAATTGTTGGGCTTTCATAGACCTGTCGATTAAGAATACAATTATGACAATTAGAAACGATTTACTCGAGTTATGTGCAAGAAACACGTATGGCCCTAGCATAGACTCGGTTTCAGTGCCCTAGGCAAGTGCAAGGACTCAAATCCAAAAATGTTTCTTCCATAAATTGTCGCCCATGCCCAGATCTTTCAAATAAAAAAAATTATGAAAATCGGAAAAGATTTACTCGAGTTATGTACAAAGACCAAAAACCACTTAAACGGCCCTAGTTCATTGGCCCTTTGGCCGATACCTTATCCTTACCAGGGAAAAAAAGTTTTTGAAAATCGGTTGAGTTTTACTCGAGTTATCGTGTTGACAGACGGACGGTCGGACATTTTTTTTATTGCTGATTCGTCATCTAAGGACTATGATCGGTGCTCTCCCCCTACTTCCGGGTCGAAATTCGACTGGTTACAAATGTCGTGATAAACTCATAAGACCCTTTTTGAGGAACTTCGCTCTTCGTACGGGTCTAAAAACTTGTATGAAGTGGGGGCAGTGGGGTGTCGGAAGAAGGGAGAAACCCCTCAAAATGGCAAAAAATTCACTTTTCCGAATTTTACCAAAAGGAAGCGTTTTTCAGAAAATTGAGAAAAAAATATTTTTGTGAGGAACAAGAAATGATTTCCACAAACCCAACATTTTTGAAGATTAAAAGAGGGAAAAATTCCGTGGTCCCAATATTGGTATGAAGAATCGAAGTAGCCATCATTTGTCAAAATCCAAAATGTATCGATGTATACGAGTTGGTCGCTTGTGGAAAAAGTTGCGGTATCCTAGATACAGGGAAATTTGGGAGCCGAAAGACTGTATACCGGGAAATTACAAGACAAAAGATGTACGACGCGTCGAAAATTGGGAAAGGACTGAAAAACGGGAGATGGACAAAATTCGGGAAATGACTAAAAATCGGAAATGGAAATACCGGAAAAAAAACATCATTTCCACACGCGGAGCTGGTCCAAGTTTTCGCGATATCACTCTTACGACGTAATTTCTTGATATTCACTACAACATTTCGGGCTTCGTACGGGCCTCACTCTTCTTTCCATTTTTAGCGTTATTCAAATCAACTGTTCGAACTGTTAGATCAGCTGAGGTACTTAAGAGGTAATTGTAAGTTAATTGCTTGTAGAAATGACTTAAATGTAATTAAAATTTAGTGAGTGTGTGAGAAAACATTTTTTGAGACATTTTGGACGACGTAAATTAATTCTAGAATTTTCTCAGGAAAATCTCAAGAACACGAAATAATTACCTGTAATGCTTCCAAGGCCTCCTCCATTTGCTTTTCGGCAATTTGTTTCAGTTTCCCTAATTCCTCGCATTTGGAATTCAACAATTCAATTTCCTCAGATAGTCTACGAATTTCGTACTTGGCCGTTTCGAATTCGATCTGTGTGCAGTAATGGATCTCAAATCAATCAAATTACACACACTTGACGTCACCGAAACCTCACCTGAGAGCATCTCAAATTGGACACCTGCTTCTGCAGCGTTATATTTTCTTCCTCCAACTCAGAGTAGTCAGCCAGCATTCTTGTTTCACGAAATTTCAAGTCTTTTAATTCGCTCTTGAGCTTCAATTTTTCCGTATCAGCGTCTTGTTTGTCACGCCCGATTTCATTGTTCTCTTGTAGCATGCGATCACGCTCATTTCGAACGCGGTCCAGCTCATGGCGTAACTGTTTCGTCTCATTTTCTAACTCAATAATATGCAAGGTGAGTGACGATTCCTTTGCAGCTGATTCATTGAGTATGGCATCCTCTTGTTCGATTCCAGTTTTCGTGGTGAATTTGTGAGAAGTCTGGAATTTGGCCAATGCCTGAAACAAAAGAAAAAACTCATTCAAGCAGTTTTTTCAAGGGGAAAAAGTGTTTTTTCTCGAATTTCTTCCAATAATGATTAGAATGAAATACTAAATACCGGACGTTTTTCGTTCATGGTTAAAGATACAACTGTTTATGAGAAACGAAAACGCGCTTGAAATGGTTTTTTCTTTATTTTGAATGAAGATTCTGAAATCGACTCGACTAAACCAAAATCGTTGCTCGACTGAAATCTGCCGAGCCCGTCGAGTTCCTTTGTGATAACATGAATCTCGTGTTCGAAGTAACTGTACTTTTCGAATTGTAAAAATAAAAAAAAATGCACAAAACACGAAAAAAAATAAACAAACAAAATGAGATAACATTCCACTGCGTCAACAGTCACGTCAGCTGGTGCCCGACATGTTTTTTTTCTTCAGTCGATTTTCATGTTGTGAAAAAGAAATGATATTTCGCCTACCTCTTGAGTAATCTCCAATTCATGTTTAGAGTTTTCGTAAAGTGATTCTAATTCCTCGCACTTTTCCTGTAACTGGCTTTTTTCTTCCAACAAGCTCAACCCGTACTGAGCTGATTGAATTTTTTCACTACTCGCTTGATCCAATTCACGAGATAATCTTTCGATTTCGGATCGAAGTTCTTCTATTGTTGCCATTTTTCGTTCGATAGACTCGTTTCCAAACGTTTCTATTTTACAGATTTTACATTTGCTCTAACTTGTACGGACGTTTATGATTTCAATGTTCGTTCTATCAATGCGACAACTAAAATGTAACTTTTTTCTGTGACATCATGGAAAATGGAATTTCGAAGTTGTGTGCGTTGGAATTTTTTTTGATGTTTTCCACTTTTTTCCCATATGTTTTCGAATATCGAACACTATTTTCTGGCAGATGGCGTTGCTGGTTCTTGTGTCATCATTTGAAATTTGGTAAACTTTTTCGAATTCACTTATCAAGAATGTGTAAATGGTTTTGATCTGCAAACTCAAACAAAAATGTTCCTTTTTGTGTTAAGTGAAATAAAGAGGCGCAGAAATCTGCTTATGTCAAGTGGTAAGTACATTTTTTGATCAGCCGGCAGCCTCTTGAGACAAAGCGAATATTTTCTATTGAATAGACAATCAAAGCCCTAAACCAGATATTTCATTCAATTCAACGGCAAACATGGGGTTGCTATGTGAACATTTGCTGTGAATAAGATGTTTTTGTCGAGGTTTACTTTCAATGGAATCTCATAAAAGAATCGTATCGTCATTTTTATCTTCGAACGGCAAAACTTTAGCTTGAGATCATAAACTTATAATTCTATCAATCCTTCAACCAACCCCTTTTGTTTGAGGCTCCTTTGTTTTACATTCACATTTCATTAGAGTTCATAGAAATTTTCGAAATGAATTTTACATCAGAGAGATTGACTTTGGTGTGTAAACAAATTTTGATTGCGTTTGCAGTTACCAGTCTTATAGTAAACAGCCTCAATGCACTGACAACACACACTCTACGGAGAACAGCCGCCGAGTCGAAATTTTCATACAAAAATAACAAAAAGTTTACGTGATTCATTCGATCTTTGCGACCAAACAACAAATCCAGTAGCAAAGTGATGTAAGCAAGGTGGCGGAAGATGAAGAATAAGTTGGTCATACAACATTTTTTTTGTAGGACTTCCTATTTGAGCTGTATGAAGTGATTCTTCATCACGTGTTTGAATGACCAACTTGTTCTTCATTAGGGTGGGTCGAATTCGAACTTTTGTTTTTTTCGAAACGCCTGACCCTACAAATGCTGTGTAATAGTCCATGAAATATTTTGTAGAAGAACTTTTTTTTTAAATGCGATCTTCCTCTGCCTCTCCTTGAAAAACTCATTTTAGGCGTTGTTTCATGAATTATGACATAAGCATCGATGTCTTCTTGAACGTATGCAGCTTGAAGCTTTTAGTGCTAATTATTTTTCATTACACCAACTACGAATATTGTCATTTTCGCTTCCCAAATGACAACCGAAAATGAAAAAATTCAACTCTTGATTGGTGAGGAAACCGAAAATATTTTCGGTTCTCTAAATGGGAGCCGAATGTAACAAACAACCGAAAATACTTTTTTTCGGTTCTCTAAATTCATTTTTATCACAGAGGCAGCGAAAGTTTGTTCTTTCGCCCCTCAAATCAGGGACGAAAGTAGAAAAATGCATCACACGGGGCGAAAGTAAAAGAAGGAAGCCAAGAGAACGAAAATATTACAAATGGACAACTTTCGTACCTCTTTGCGTCAATGAACTACTAAAATTTGTTCACTTGACAGAAAGAAGGTTGCCATCACAGAAGTGGTTTTGATTTTGAGCGCTACATATTAACCAGCGGTTGTTTCTGGTTTAATAATATTAGAGCATTTATCACTTCCTAACAAATTTTTTCTGATTTACTTAACACGACGTCGTAAAGGGAATCAATGTTAACCATGAAATATGGCGTCAAAGTAAGTTTGTTGTTATTTTGTAAAGTTATTGTTTGCTGTGTTTTCATTGACGGATTCATATATTTTATTGGCTGTTAATGTAGCAAATATTTTTTTTATATTATAATGGAAACAATAATGGGAATAATGTTGTGTTGTGTTGACTTAATTCAAATAATTTAAGTCCCTGCCAAGTGACAACAGTGTTATTCAGTGATGTTGTTCGTAAATGGGAATTATTGCATTTTTGTGCGTTCAACCCCAATCATTTTCGTGAAAAATACTATATTCAGAATGCATCAATGTTTTTTCGTGGCTAAAGTACAAACATTCCGCTGTCTCTGTGATAAAAAATAGTATGGATAACTCGGGACAAAAGTAAGAAAATTCAAACCGTGTGATTGCCGACCTCACCTTCGGTTCGGGCTGCAAACTTCACACGAGTTTGAATTTTCTTACTTTCATCCCTTGTCATCCAAATTACTATTTAATTTGAGCTAACTTTGATCGAAGCGTGTGCGCCGCTGCTTAGATTATTTACGAAATAAGGATGTGAGTTTCAGTTGAAAGGGCTATTTCAAAGTACACTTTCAATTGAATTTATTCCAAAATGGTAATTCTTAGAGGCATATCGCCGAAATTTTTGTTTATAAGAACAACAATTCAGAAACGATATGATTTTTTAGAATGGGTAATAATAGGCTACCGAAAAGCATTTGGAAGTACAGGTCCCGAGTGTTAGGCTAAGTGGTAGACCAAGGAGAAGGTTCATAGAATTAATTAAATTAGATGTAGAAGTCAGGTGACTTTCGAGAAGCGAACAAGCCATCTCCTTGGCAATTCAGAGAATTTTTTGTTGAGTAAACCCAACTGTGGAAAGTCATTCGATACTTAGCCTTAGCAAATCTCTAAGGATTAAAGCCCACAAACTTGGAATCAA